>OW119933.1:7363469-7957685 GCA_933210815.1 Meta bourneti
AATTTTAATAAAAAAATTTTGAAGTTTTGAAAATATAAAATAGTTATTATAATTGCAAAATACAATGTATACCTACAGAAAAAATTTCAGAACAAAAACTTTAAAATTGAAGATTTTAGAATTTTGAGTCCCGGACCCCCTTAAAAAAGATTATCTGTACAATTTCTTTTTTTTTTATCAATAAACAATTGCATTCAATTAGAAATGTAAGATAGAAATTAACTTTCTGAGGAGTTCTTAAGCATGTTCCGTTTTGCAGTCTTCCCTGCATGCCTTTTAACGAGTCTTGACCAATAGAATCTTTCCTTGGGTTCTTTTAACCAATAGATGTGGCTATTTAGTCATTTTGTGTGTTGCGGGGCAATATAACATCTCGTGATGCTCAGAGGGTTAAATATTCGTTTTCCTACAGAGGTTTAATAGTACTACTTGATCGACAAGCGATTGGCCATCTGTCACTGAGTACGTGGATGGTAGAGATGGTCACATATCGAAAGCTGCAATAGCCACCCTAAAACGATTATTGGTACAATCGTTTTTAACAATGAACAATTGCAGGCAATTAGAAACATGAAATTGAATTTTGTGAGAAAACAAGCGATTGACCACCATTCCGTGAGTACACGAATGGAAGAGGTGGTCACATATCTAAAGCTGCAATAGCCATCCTAAAAAATTGGTAATTGGTACAACTGTTAAAAAAGAAATTGTACCAATTATTGGTACAATTTCTTTTTTAACAATGAACAATTGCATGCGACTAGAGACATAAGGTTGAAATTGAATTTTATAAGATAACGAGGCTATTGGCCACCCAACAGTCCGTGAGGGCATGAATGATAGAGATGGTCACATCTTAGGCTGTGATAGCCATCCTAAAAAGATGTTTACTATTCCTTTTTGTAAACGATAAACAATTGCATGCAAGTATCAAGGTAGTATTTTTCATTTGTATTCTTATAAATCTAGCACCAACTACCCACTAGCTGATAAAGTATTAGTCACAACTGTACGAAAGTATTTTTTATCTCTTTTGCCTTTTCAGCAGGACATTTGAAGATGTTTGACTGAGTATTTCTTTTGCTTCTTACAGAGAGTATTTCCTTTTTTTATAATTTTCTCCTCCTTTACTAAAGTCAAATGTATTATTTCGATATCAATAATTTATCAGCTGTCCTACAGTCCTTCTATGTCGTGCCTGATACTATTTCTCTATAATGGATGATACTGTAGAAATGGACGCTTCTTTGTTGTTTTGCACAAGAGATTTGTCTTCGATTTCCTACCGAGATACTGGGTTCAATAATGTTCGTAGTTCTATTTGATCGACCATTACCGCAATTTCTTGTCGGCTGTCATGGTGGTTGATGAATTGGAGGACAGATTAGCCTCATCTGGTGGACATATCTCCTGGGGTGAAGATTCTGATGGAAAACAAAAGCGAGTAAAAGGCAGCACTGAATTTTTAACACAGTTGCACTAGAGTAAAACATAAATACATAGAGAAATTAGTAGTCAACAGTTAAAATGTTTCAAGAAATAACTAACAAATATTGTTCTCAAAAGTCCTTTTCAAGATTTTGATCTATTGACTATAAGTAGTACTAAGCAATACAGAAAAATAAAAACGTACTTCTGTTGTAAAATACATTTACCTTCTAGGAAAATACTCAGCATTACAAAGACTAAGTGAATATACAGTAGGCTGTAAGAAAATTCTTAAGAACAGTTCAATTGATTCGAATTCTGTAATAGCAATTACTGATTTAGCTGGTTTTACTCAATTTTATCCATCTAACTTATCAAACTGATACGTATTTTTACTCCCTCTAATTTTTCATTTTACCCACACACATCATCCTTCATAACAGTGAGACTTTAGTCACTTAAGAGTGACTTGAGTGAACAGTGAAGAACAGCAGTGGTTGTAAATAGTAGGTGGTATGCTGTGGAATAGGTTGGTTAGTTTAAGTTTTATGGCCCAAAGCATATTTGGCCATACACAAGATAGACAATGCCAAGTAATAGACACATATAAGGGAAGGGTTTACTGAAACAAGAAATACACCCAGGACCATTTACAGGAATCGGACTTGCGCCACCTACAACTCACGGTGGAAAATCCATTGAGCCACGGTGTCCCCGTGGTGGAATAGAAACCAAAACACCAGACAGACGTCGTCAAGTAATGGACATACAAAAAAAGTTTTACTAAAATAAAAGATGGAAATACACCCAAGATAAGTTACATTAGTCGGACTTGCGCCACCTACAACTCACAGGTGGCAAATCCATTGAACCACGGTGTCCCCGTGATGGAATAAAAAATACATTGTTCTTCTGTGAAGAAAATTTTTATTTCTTGGGTGAGGACTGAGTTGAAGTTTCACCAATTTCAATTCCACCACAACCACAACCAATTATATCCGTATCCGTAGTTTTGATAAAGCTTAGAAGCTTAGGTTTTCTTAGAAAAAAGCAAGTTCCAAAATTTTTCCAACTCCACAAAAGCTGATTTTTGGGACAGGAATAGAGTAGATGCAGGTGGTAAGCTGCCCATGGCTTTCTATGTAACTTTCATGATGACAGGAAAGCTCTTTCAGTTTGCGACATTCTCGTTATATTTTTCGTTTCTTGCAGAAGAATCTGCAGAAAAAGAAACTCTAAACGGCTTTAGAATCCTTCCCTGCCATTACATGACAGGGTCGATTACGTCAGATCAAATTCATCGTTAACATAAATGCTTCCAGGCTTCTGAAATACAGTAGCACCTTGATTATTCGAGGTAATGTGAACCGAGGCCACCTCGGATAACCAGGAATTCGGATAATATGGGCGTAGTAACAGCCTATGCGAAATACAGAAAAAATTTGCTAAACTACATGTATACTACTGCTACTGAAAAATTCATAAATCAAGGATTAAGAGTAATCTATACTCGTTTTGTGTCATAGTATGTACTTATCGTGATAATTTTACAATAAATCTGGACGCGAGTTACGTAGCTTTTTGAAAATCCTTAACGGTACTCTGTTTCGCAGCATTTCCACGCGAAAACTGCATTACTTCATCTTTCACATCAGTGCATATTAAACTTTAGTTTACTTTTTCGTGTCGATGATGAGATGTTTACAATGTATTTATTTTTTCATACTTTTAAAATGTTCATTTCGTTTTCAGAATAGAATTTGTGTAAATGCTTTATTCTCTTTTCTTTCGAATAGAATCTTTAGGAAAGATATCACCTTCCCTTTTCTTAAAACAGAATTCTTCAGAAAGTTTTTATTGCTCCCTTCCTTAGAGTAGAATCGTTTGGAAAGATTTAATTGGTCAAGAAGATTAAAACTAGTTGGAAGATAAGAAGGGAAGACTACAGGTTGAAGGGAGAATCATGTCCATGAACCCCTCAGTGGGTCAACAAGTTCCTTTCTTGTTTTGAGCTCTTCATGTTTGTGAGAATAAAATATTATTGCTCCCTTTTCTCTCCTTTCTGAATGCAGTAGCCTCGTTGGAAGAGTAACGGATTAGCAACCGGGGTTACTAGTTCGAATCCAATCAAAGACAAAGGGTGCACGTTTAATCTGTCGTGGCCTCAAATATCCTCATGTTGGCGTGGTGTGAAAGTTTGGAGAGTGGGACTCAGGTGTGACCTCGTCATCTGACCGTGGCTTAAAATTACGTGGTGTTGTCCTCGGGATTTTTCCTTCTGGTTTGATACCGGACCGTCGCCAATAGCCCATTGTATTGCTCCAGAGCGACGTTAATTAAAATGCCTACCTATCTTTCTGAATAGGAATAGGATTGCAGAGGGCTAGGAAGGAGAATTGATTTTAACCCTATGAGGGTCATGCACGCATTATTCCACCATATAATCAGCAGATATACCTACATGACTTCCAGTTATCCACTTGATCAATGGAATTCCTTTTAGGATTATTTCAACCAATAGGTGCAGCTCTTTAGTTCATATGTGCGTTATAGGGTAATCGCAATAGTCACTACTTGGAAATCTATTACACCCCAATTTTATTTCCACACACTCCTAAGTAAATAGCTACTTTAACCCCCCTGGTGGTTGTCTCGACGAGGTATCTCGTCATTAGCAAAACACATCAGATGTTGGACGATATATCTCGTCATTACAAGAAAACACGATCATTAGAAGAAAACATCCGATCGCGATCTCGTCACCATCAAAAGATTGATGACGACATGTCTCGTCATTAGCAAAATCGGTCAGATCTTGATGAACGAGATATCTCGTCCAAACCACATGGAGGGTTGAAGATGGAGTGCATGAAAGCACCCACTTCACCCGCACAGCACTGGAAAATACTTCTGTGACAAGGTTGACTGTTTTAAGTTTTATGAACCAAGGGCTATATTTGGCCAAGCTGCGCCAAACACGTCAAATCAAAAATGTCATGAAAGGGGGAAAAGAGGGATTGGGGAACTCAATAGTCCGATAAAAGCAGAAAAAGATGACTTGGGTACCCCGGGAGCGCGAACACCATGTTCACTAAAGGCAGTAAAATCCATGGGAAAAGATCACTAGGGTCACCTTGGGCCAACATACCTATAGGTGATGTGCCCCTGAGGTCTCTGTAAAAAGGAAAAATTGTGCTTAAAATTATAAAATATTTCCCAAATCCATACTAATAATTAATACTTCATGATAAGGGAAAGGTAGGGCAAAATATGTCCCTTGCGCCATAAAACTCCAAAACCAACCAACCAACCAACGATAATGACTTACTCTGGTATCACCAAGAACTCACATTTGCAGTAATCGATTCAGATAGAAGTATGACCAGTTTTAGACATGACCAGTAGAATGCAGTCTAGGATTGTGTCAAGCAACAGGGGAAGCTCTTTAGTCGTTATGTGTGTTGGGAGAACTGAGGCTTGGTATTGCTAAGAAACGATGCAACAACCGATTTAGATAGAGCTTTCAATTTTCACTTCCTTCCAGTTTTGACCAATAGAACCCCTTTCAAGCAATAGGTGTGGTTCTTTAGTCATGTGCGTTGTAGGGTGAAAACTCGGGAATCTCATGACGTTTGAGGTTGTTTTGAGTTTTTATGATCCAAAGGCCCTATTTGGACGAAGACGACGTCCAGTAAGAAATGGGAAAAAAGAGGGAATAGAGTAATGGGATG
The DNA here is from genome assembly GCA_933210815.1 of Meta bourneti. Taxonomy (NCBI): domain Eukaryota; kingdom Metazoa; phylum Arthropoda; class Arachnida; order Araneae; family Tetragnathidae; genus Meta; species Meta bourneti. The sequence goes on from OW119933.1 coordinate 7,368,629, forward strand.
AAAGCAGAAAAAGATCCATCAAGGGAGCGAGATCCCCGCATTTACTAAAGACTCCACGAGGTAGGTCGCTATTTTAATTAATGTCGGACTGGAGCAACATAAGGGCTATTGGTGACGGATCAAACCCGATGGGAAAGATCCGAGGACAACACCGCGTCATTTTGAACCACGGTCATATGACGAGGTCACACCTGAGCTGGCACCCCACGCTCCAAACTTCCACTCCACACCATTTGTGGCCCTGATAGATTTAACGTGCCCACTTTGTACAAGACGGCCTTGGGTTGGATTAGAACTCGCAACTATACGTTGCTAATCCGTTACTCTTCCAACCGTGTCCCGTAAACCTGATGAAAAGATCTCTAGACTCTAGTGGAGCCTAAAGGAGGCGTGGCCCTGAGGCAGCACGAATAGCAGTACTTGTGCGACAAGAACAAAGTTGGGCTTCAAAGTAAATGTTTTGCCATACAATGCTTTAGCCACTAGGGCCTCTGTAGCCCCCTGGGACCCTGGAAGTGCGACTCCGAAATCGTTAATACTTCAAGACAAAGGAAAATGTAAGATAATGATTTAGTCTGGTATTGCATTATCACCAAGAATTGACACTTAGAGTAACCACGATCGATTTAAGAAGTTAAAGCAATAACTCAAATTTGAAGATACGTCGAGAGAAAAAACCGAATCGAAGAAAGAAGAAATATATAATCCCAGCGCTCTCTCGCCGGCTTTGTCTATTTTTTCCTCTCCTTTTTGACTTATGAGAGAATTATTGTCTTACTTCAACCACCAGAAGAAACGCGCAATTCTTAGATTTGAAGAGGATAGCTTGGAAATTTATTTGTGAGCATCCCTCCGCGAGAAGGCAATAACAGTTAAGCAGGGAGGGTGAGCGAAGAGACGTGTATCCTTCAACTATCGATTTGGAAACGGAAAAGTGAAGAAATTGGAAACCACTTGCGCCGCTTGAGAAGAAAATGCTGGTTTTCCTCATTTCATGAAAAGCGGATTCTTATTCAAACTTTATTGACTAGATTTCTCTCAGCACGTAAAAAAGGAGAAACTTATGATGAAGGAATCCCCACGCGGCAGTCATGGAGTGAAGCCTCGCGCGTTGTTTGGAGGTATATTTTACGAAAAACCAATTTGGGAGTTTTCGGAACTTGAAAAATAATGTTTAAGGTGACGGGTTGTACATCAGTTCCTTTCCGATTGATCCTTGAGCGCATTTAAATTATACAAAACAGATCATCGACAGGAAATATGCAGATAGACCTCCACACCTGAACACAGGGTCCCAGTATCACATTAGATGATGGGCCGAAGTGCCAGTTTAACCCTCCAAATGGTTTCGACGAGATATCGCATCTACCAAGATCTGACCAATTTTGCTAATGACAAGATATCTCGTCATCAAGATGTTGCTGATTTTTTTATGATGACGAGATCAAAATCTGGTCAGTTTTCATCTAATGATGAAAGTCGACGAGACCTTGATGGACGAGATATTTGGACCATAAAGATTTGGTTAACTTTGCTAATGACGAGATACCTCGTGAAGTCAACCACCAGGAGGGTGATGGACCCTAGTATTATTCTAGATGACGGGTCTCAATATCAGTTTAAATGACGCTCTCGAGTACCATTTCAAATGATGGGCTCCAGTATTATGTTAGATGATGGGCCCCATTATCATTTTAAATGACAGGCTTCAGTATCCCGTTAGATAATAAGCCCCATAACTAGTTTAAGTCATGGCCCCAGTACTATTTCAAATGACGGGCTCCAGTAGCATGTTGATGTGCTTCATTACCATTTTAAATGACAGGTTCCAGTATCATGTGAGATAATGGGCTTCAGTACCAGTTTCAGTGACGGGCCCCAGTATTATGTTAGATGACGGGATCCAGTACCAATTAAAATGACGGGCCCTGGATTATATTAAGGAGCGGACCCTAGTACCAGCTTAAGGGATGGGTCCCATCATGGTCATTGATAAAAATCAGCTGAATAATCAAAATTTAGGTTTATTTAATTGAACTAATTCGTTCTATTTGCATTAAAATTTTTAAAAAGGCTGGAACCAAAATAAAGTATCATTTGAAAGAATTAAACCGTCCTCTTAGTCTCAAAATCGACAATTTTGAAAATTGTAGGCTCCAACACCCCTTAAGAAAATTGATGGAATCTGATTTGCTTTGTTAGAAAGATACAACTTTTATACCCTATTAAATTTAATAAAATGTTTGAGACATCACATGTGTGTGTGTTTCTGCAGTAGATAAGATTTTCTAGGCTTCAAAGAATAAGAATTCAATATCCATCACGAGAGATGACACACATCGCGGAAAGGGAAGTTTTCTCATGGGAACATTTCGAAATATAAACTATTTTTCTACCAGTTCTGTTTTTATAACAAAACCGCTGTTCTAAAGTCGAGGAGTTTTGAACTCCTTCAGCATCGCTTCCCAGAAATCGAGGTGGCAAAATTAGGAATTTCAAAGTTTAAAAATATTTTGAATATTTCATCATGCAATCATGTTTAAAAATATTTACGAGAAAGTCATTTTTAGACAGGTAAATTATTTTTATCAACAAAAATTGATGTTTTCATGCTAAGTACAGTGGTCCTTTGTTAAATTGTTTTAAAATGGCGGGATAAATCTTTGAGAGGGATTTTCCATGCAAACAAAAACCAGACTGTCTGCGAGTATTTTACTTCTATTTGAATGCTCTCGCATGATGCATTTCGGGTTTACTTACAATGTAGTTTATCGCCTTTTTGAAGGCGTTTGGTGTTTAATCTAATTGGTATTAAGCAATCAACTATCTTACATAAATTTTTATTGGCCAAGAGCTGAAATTTGTATTCGAAAAACAAGACAACTGACGTCCAGTTCAAAATACGTACAGGGAACACCTGCAAATAAACTGCCCCACCTGGATTTAGTTTGGCAGAAAATGCCTCTCATACAACAAAGCTGATCGGTACGTAAGTAGGCTTCTTAATTCACATCGCACTGGAGCAACACAACGGGCTATTGGCGAAGGTCCGGGATCAATCCCCAAGGGAAAGATCCGAGGACAACACCACGTCATTTTGAACCACGGTCAGATAACACCTGAGCTGGCACCCCATTCCCCAAACTTCCATACCAGGCCAACGTGAGGACATTTGAGGAAATAATTGTTATTGTTTGAATATTATGTTAAACCAAGAACTCGGCATGAGAGGTTTTGGTGAATGAGGTGAATGGCACTCTGTAGGAAAATAGTCATTAAGTAATACATGAAACATGAAAAACAAAAATTCTGTTAAGCACATTGGTTATGCGATTTAATAAGCAACAATTTAAAAATTTGATTTTTTGACATTTGTAGCAAAAATACATAATGTAATGTAGGAAGACAAAATTTGATTTAATATTCTATAAATTTATTCAAATGTAGTCCTTTTATTACATGCAAACTTTGCGCATTGCAAATTCTCTGAGTGATTAAATTTTTTAAAATAAATTGAACATACTTCCTCAACTATAATGGGTTGTGTAATTTGAAAGCATAATGGGCTTTGCATTCCGTTGTAAAAGAAAATAAGATTTCTTCCGCACAATTGCGCTCGGTTCTTAATTCCTAGATTTTCTCCTAAATGATAAAATTCTCTAAGATGAATTATTGAAAGTAGTGAATATTACTTTACTGTACTAAAGGTACGACGAATCCAGAGATTTGTAGTCAATCACGTCACTGCACTAAAGGTTCAACAAATCCACTGATCTATAGTCAATATTGCGTCACTGCACTAAAGGTTCGACGAATCCAGTGATTTGTAGCCAATATTACGTCGCTGCACTAAAGGTTCAACAAATTCAGTAATTTATTGTCAATGAGACACCTTAACACCCATTCTGAACTTCATAAAGCTTTTGAAAGATCACGGAAATACTCTTTATATGAAGATCAAACTAACAAGCAACAAAAACTTTCTGAAAATTCAAAGCAGTTCAGGTATACTTGCGCTGCTTTAAAATATTTAGGTTATACATATTGAATAAAATAAAGATGTATGATTTTTGGAGATAGTTCGGGACAGCTTCTGTTAGGATCTAAAGGCAGATTTGCGGAAGAAGGATGGGATGAGAGGAAGTGCTTTATTCTGCGACGTGGCATCGATCAAAATTTTGAATTCCTTTTTCATACAAATGCCAGTTTTTATATTTGTCCTAGCCACAACTGTAAGTTCGATAGGTGATCTAAAATATTGAAGCTGAAACATTGCAAAATAACAAATTTAGGACGAAAGGTCTTCAACACTACATCTGCATAAAAGTTTATTAGTTCGGACGAAATCTAAAAATCATATTTGATGTCAGTTGTACTGCAAATAATATACAGAGAACAATATACACTCGTTTGAACTGTAATATTGTCACCATAGAGTGAAAAGTAAAAAGTGAAAGACGACGCATAAAAGGTATAACCAGTACCAAATAGAACGACTTACGTCATTGTGAACATAAAGAATTGGGAGGGGTCAAGCAGCCAGGGTTATTGAATATAGAATGTGTGGATTTGCTGCATTGGGTATGAAACTGAATTTTATTGAGGTGGAGTAACCGACAAAGGGCAGAAACTAGGAATCTGTCGGAGGACCACAGGGATCTAAATAATGCTGAGAGTGCTTTCATAAAAATCAGTCATAAAATTTCTATCAACTTTGACAGAAAAAGATTCAACTAATATTACACAAAACAAAACTCTCTTACTTATCGAAACCACCCCACATTCGATTAAGACAGGCAATATCTAGTTCCGTCCGTCAGTGTCTATGACTCACACCACCTAGTCAAAAGTATTCAAACAATTTAAGAATTTTTTTTTCTATAACATTTTCTCAACCTATATTGTTAGATCCAGCATCGAGAAACTTAAAGGAAACGAATTCAGTATGCCCAATTAAACTTACCAAAACCAACCAACCAATCTATCTTAGTTCAATGTAGAATAAACAAATAAAACAGAATGTCTTTCACTAAAACCGGTAAAGTAATTTTTATCAACTTTGAATTAAAATATTCAGCTAATACACAAAACCAAAACGGGTGAATTTGAGAATTATTTATCGAAATCCCACATTCAACTGAGACAGACAGTATCTAGTTTCGTCTGTGTCTATGACTCACACCGTCTTGTCAAAAGTATTCAATTTAAATTTTTGATACAATGGCATTTTCGCACAATCGATGTTATTAGATCCAACATCGAGAACTCAAGCGAAAGCGAATCCAGTAATTAAACCTACCAAACCAACCAATCTATCTTAGTTTAGTGTAGAATGAACAAATAAATAGAATGTCTTTCATATAAAAATCAGTAATGGAATTTTTATACACTTTGAATAAAAACATTCAACATAATAATTAATATCACACAAACCAACAATGTGCGTGAATTTGAGAATTACTTATCGAAATCTCACATTCGACTGAGACACAATATCTAGTTTGGTTCGCGAATGTCTGACTCACGCCGCCTTGTCAAAAGTATGCAATATATTTTTTTTTTGATATAGCGGCATTTTCTAAACCTAAGTCGTTAGATCCGACATCGAGAACTGAACGAAAGTGAATCTAGTATACCCAATTAAACCTACCAAACCAAACCAACCAATCTCTTAGTTTAGCGTATAATAAACAAACACAATTCAATGTCTCATGAAAATCATCAATAATGAAATTTTTATCAACTTTGATTAAAAATATTCAATATTACACAAAACCAAAGAAAATGAATTTGAGAATTGCTTATCGAAATCTTACATTCGACCGAGACAGACAATATCTAGCTGTCTATGACTCACACCGCCTTGTCAAAAGTATTCAGACAATCCAAGAAATTTTTTCGATATAACGGCATTTTCTCAAGCTAATGTCGTTAGATTCAACATCGAGAACCTCAGCGAAAGCGAATGCAGCATGCAAAGGAACGAAATTTTCATTTGCGTCAAAACGAATCTCCTTCCAGTCACTCATTCCCGCATTGTTTTTCAATATCAATTATTCTCGAAATTATTAAGAACGGAATCCGAAATAGAAAAGAAATCCACGCTGCGAGCGTCATCAATAAAAGCATATCCCTCCAGAATACTTCCATCCCGAATGAATATTCTAAAGAGGTCGGATGGTGTAGATAATGAAAATTCAAAAAATCTACTCATTACAAGAGCCGCCTGAACTCGTTTAAAAAATTTGTGGGGAAAGCAACGCGACGAGTATTTCATTTTATCTTTTACTATCAGTTCTGCGAATAAATGTATTTATGGTATGTTACGTATTATCGTGCGAGACAAAAAAATGCCCCACGATAATGCACTTCGCGTAATGAAACTGAGTTTGTGGAGTGATAAAAAAGTATCTTCATGCTATACATACGGTTAATCATGCTCGTGACATAGGATAGATGAATAGGTACCCTTGCAGGCTTTTCATTAGCGCGTTGACAGTGGTTCCATTAATTATTAAATTGAATTATGCTGATAGAATGTTTGACGGATATTACCATGTTTTAAATGTAATAGAGATCTTTGAACTTAATGGCGCAAAACTAAGGAATAATTTAACTTTTTTAACCAGAGAATAAAACCAATTTAATAAGGGGAAATGAGGCGCTGTCAATTATCTTCTTTATCTTGGAGTGAAACGTGGTGTTTTAAATACCGTTATGATGCAATTGATGCAATTTAGTTAGGTTGGTTGGGTTTTATGGCACGCGGGGCACTATTTGACCCCAGCTGAGCCCATCACAAAACAGTATAGGTTTGATATAAAGACTTTTTGGGGCAACGCTTTTGGGGCGCTTTCTATACCGCCAAGGAAGAATTTCTTAGTAAAAACAGTTTTAGGTTTAGTGGAAAATAATTTAAAAATTAACGAAACGAATTTTGAAAACAGAAAAAATCATCACAACTGATTGTTCTTACTACTATTTGGAAAGCATTTACTTTAATGGTAAAATCTAATTTTTCTGAAATTTTGTTGAAGTTTGTCCAAGTTAAGTAATTCATTAGTTTTAAGTCTAATGGAATCAGCTATATAATAAGAATGTTATGAAAGCTCGCATTACTTCTAGAAAACTAGTTATTTAGGCATGATAAAATGAAAAGATAATGGTTGGTTGGTTGGTTGGTTGATTTGGGTTTTATGGCGCAAGATCCAAAAGAGGATAAGCTGCGCCAAACACAAGATATTAAAACTAGGAGATGTAGTCATAACTTTCAAGTCACAAATCCACCATATAGAAATGTAATGAATAAAACCAATTGAAATACATAAAAATTAAATATGAATGTAAAACCTCAGCCTGTAAAATCGTATATTTTTTTTAGATAGAGAACAAAGATGGGGTATCCCCATCTCAGTTCTATAAGACTTGATGAAATTAAATTTAAAATCTTAATTAGATATGTGGTAAAATTCCAGAACGATGAAGAAATCTAAAAAGCAATGGATGGGGAGGTTGACCCAACAGGACTGAAAAGATAATGATTTACAAATATTAAAAAAAGATTTTCAAGTAATTGCGATTTACAACTCGCTACAAAAAGCACGACAAAACCGTTGCCACAAAAAGGCTTTATATCAAAGCTGTACCAGCAAGACAGACAACGCCAAATGGATATATATGCATAAGACAATTTTCCCCGCTCAGAAAAGAAATACACCGAGAAGGAATCGAACGTGCACCGTCTGCAATTTGCAGGTTGCCGGGCAAACTCACTGAGCCATGTCATTTCGTCAGATCAGTAACTATATATAAGTAACTATATCAGTAACTATCCAATTAAGAGATCACAAATTTTAGCTAAATAGACCAGAAGTTTGAAATTATATCTTACATCTAATGTACTGACCGAGAAATCAACCGTTGCTGACTAAGTGTATTCCAAACAATGTAAAGAAAAGCCATGTTCATTGCTCTGCTTAAATGATATAAAGTTTCATACCAAACTTCGAAGAATATCCCAGCAGCGTGAAATTAAGGCTCCTAAGATCGAAAGGCAAAAATATCCCATTACGCATTTATGTATTTGGGATAAGCAGACTAGAAGGTTAAGTACGCTCTGGACGTTACCTAAATAAGGAACTGATATAAAGCGGCTCCTAAAGAAATTGGCAGACTATAATTGGAGTCCGGAATATGTCTAGAAGCAGCTTACAAAATATATGGGCACATTGCCACGTAATATGCCGCTGAAGCTTTTATTGCATCCCCTTCATATAGATTTCGATGAAAGTCAAAAAGAGAAATTTCCGGGAAGATAGAGGATGTACTTTTCCTCAATTCTTTGATAGTTTCATGGAAATACGAAGGGTATGGAGCTGGGAAATGTTTGCATGGATCGTTTCATCAATTAGATATTGCATTAGAAATATCCAGACAACAATGGCAGAGCAGGAGGAACACAATTCCGATGTATAGATGGTCATTAAGAGTATTTATGAAGGTGTCATCTAGACTTGTGTGTCGAATAAGACAGTACTTACCGGAGCAAATAATCTGGAAGCACAAAGAAATGTTAAATGTAACTCTGGGATTGTTACGACCCAATTCGTCGGTTGGCGTAAATACTTAAGTGGAACAAGAAAAAGTAATGTGTATTTTGGCGACGCCTTTTAACTCGAACATCTTTCATTCATGTTAGAGTAGGCTTGGGTTGGGTTTTTATGGTGCAGGAGTGACATATATTTAACCAAGCTGCGCCAATCACAAGACAACGCCAAGTAATAGGCATACACACGCAAGGAAAGTTTTACTGACATAGAAGAGAGAAATATACTGAGAAATACAAATAAATGTTAAATGTAACTCTTCGATTGTTACGACCCAATTCGTCGGTTGGCGTAGATACTGAAGTGGAATAAGAAAATGAAATATATATGTTGGATACGCCTTTTAACTCGAACATCTTTCATTCATTTTAGAGTAGAGGTTGGGTTTTTTTCGGACAACAATGACATATATTTGGCCAAGCTGCGCCAAATACAAGACAACGCCAAATAATAGGCACCCGCAAGGAAAGTTTTACTTTCATTGAAGAAAGATACTCATGGTAAGTTACAGGAACAGATCCTGCTCCACCTACAACTCGCAGATTGTTAATGCTGAGGGTAAATTCACTGAGCGACGGAGGTTACTCTTTCTAAAATGAAACATCGTTTGAATGAAAACAATTCTGGTCAAATTAGGGTTTCTAAATGCCTTATATTTTATTTCGTCCGAACACTTGGAGAGTTAAGCAAAAGTCAGGAGGAATTCACGAATTTTGCTTAACCCTCCAAGTGGTTCGGACAAGATACCTTATCCATCAAGATCTGACCAATTTTGCTAATGACACGATATCTGGTCAAAATAATTCCTATATGTTGCTGATGACGAGATCAACATCTGGTCAATTTTCTTCTAATGACGAGATATCTTGTCCATCAAGATCTGACCAGTTTTGCTAATGACGAGATATCTCGTCGAGACAACTCCCAGGAGGTTTAATAATAATCCAGTTGTTATTTTGCTCTAAAATTCAATGCCAAATGTATAGAATACTTTTGTGATAATCTTTACAAAGAACAACAGGCCTTCAATTAATTAAGAGTTGTTATAACAAATCTCACATTAAAATATGAAAGGGAAATATTGTTTTTCTTCACTAGCATAAATATTAAGCATCTCACATATTCGTATACATCTAATATACGCTTTAGAAATGAAAAAAGGCAAAACAAAGGGATTGGAAAGAGTTTCTAAAACAAAGAGATTCGAACATTTGGCTCTGGACGCAACAATTCTAGTGATTTCTGCACTCGCATATGCCGAGAAGTGTCACTTTATGTTTACAATAGTTTCTTATTTCGAGATTTAGTTTGGTCACAAATATAAGATAAAACTTTTTAATACGGTCATTTGGGCACAAAAATTGAATTTATTACTTTGGTTCCTTCCAAAATAAAATCCTAGATAAGCTACTGGAACTACCCATAGGTAAAATCGGCAGTTAAATTGGAACTTAATTAGTTTCGCACAAAACCTGAATTTCCAACTTAGGGCTCCCTTCCAAATGAAATCCTGGCCACGCTACTGGAAATGCTCATCAGTAAGAGACAATTTAATTGAATGTTGGCGATATCTTTCAAATTAATACGTTTTTGCAATACCAATGAATAGTATCTTCTAAGAAAACATAATAGCACAAGTGATCTTGGTGAAAGAATCTTTAATGAGCATAAATGAACAAGGGAAGCCGAGCTATTTTGTCACAAAGTCTGTTTCAAGCTTCAAATAAATCAGAAACTCTGACGTGCTTTGAGTAAATCTTGGACCTTAATTATTGATTTAATCGCTTCTATTACGAGGTAGCAAGATCTTACAAAGGCTTTCGGAAGGAAAACTAATTATGATTTTACTAAGTACACATAAAATTTGAATAAAGGGATTGAAACTAAGTAGCTGGTTGAACGGAAGAAACCTTGGATTAATGATCTAAACTTTCCCCAAAGTTTAGTGACAAATTCAAGAGAAAATAAATAAAATTTTCTTAAAAGCGCTTCATTATTTTCTCAGTGTGCAATGGATCCCCTTTTATGTTCCTCGCAAACTGAAGCGACGTGAGAAAAAGCATATTTTAAAATATGCGGTCTTTTGTGAAGGAAAAATTCATTAAGAAAGTTATACACAGCAATTTTCTTAACGATTTGTCGTCGATTTTATAATTTCAGGCTGCTGTGAAAGCAATCCACGTTAAGAAGTGCGGAATATTACGGCGAAGTTCATTAAAGTTTCACTTTTAATACTAGAAAATATCTTTTACATTTTAAAATAAAGTACCATAAGGAAGTGAAGATGAAAGCTTCAATTTATTTTCATTTTTAAGAGAGTTTTGGTATTTCAATCTTTAAGTAAAATATTATACAGTAACAAAAATTTAGAGGGGGGCTTTGAATTCTTCTATTTTTTAACAAGCACATACACATCTTTATAAAAATCAAGGATATACAGTAAGTATTGTCAGTTAGACCAGTTAGACAAGAGAAAAATGACTTTCAATGAGATTGAAGTGGATATGTGAAATCAATATCACTATTTGGATATTTTAGTTTCATTACAAATTTTTCCACAGTGTTTTAGTTTGAAATACTGAAGTACTAAAATGCTTAGGATGAATATAAAAAAAGAAAATTCAGAAGGATTCAACTAAGACAAGAAGAAAATTCATGAAGATGCATTATTACATAGTGTGAGGTGGGACAAGTGCGAACCCAAATCTTCAAAGATCATATTGAACATTGATATAATTAAAAAAATATTTCCAATGCTGTTTGTTTAGTTGGTTGGTGCTTATTCCGTGGTGCTCGATAATATCTACACAAAGACATGGAGGTTGCGCTAAATTAATTGTTCAGCTGTTGCAGTGGGAGAAATTTTCTTGGTTATTGAGATTGATACAATGTAGGATATCCAAAACTTTTCCGAAACCCTGGAAGGATACAATCAACTGGGATGTTGATTTCCTGAAGCTTCATTCTCTTTGTTAATTAACTTAAATGATTCACATGCATAATTCCGCCTTGCTTCCTGCATGACTTCTAAACAATTTTGACGTTCATGATCAATAGAATATTTCCAAAGGATTCTATTCTAAGCAAAATAGCAGTTGAATCTGTGTCTTTCCAAATGATTCTATTCTAAGGAAAGATGCAATAAATATTTCAAAAGGATTCTATTCGAAAGGACTAATAGAAAATATCTAAAGGTTGAAGGAATTCATGGATTCTTTCATGGAATTCCTTCTCATTTATGGAGTAAAAGCAATACCACACTACTCGGAAATCTCGCGACGCTCAGAGGGTGAAAGACAGCTTAAAAACAAGACAAAAAATGCAACGATGTTTTCGTGGTTGAAGATAGCAAAATACTTCTTCTGTACGATATATTAAATCCTTTTACGCGTATTGTTGTCATTTGGTAGTGATGCTACAATAAATCACATGTATACTAACGGAGTATAAGGACCAATGTGGCAGGTTCTCTCTCTTGCAGAAAACATTCTCCGTTAAACATATGAAGAATCGAATCTCCACCATAACCACAACAGAAATGAGAAGCTGAACCATTTCCTGAACGATACGTTAACTCTCCAATTGATTTCGATGTGATAACTCGTCCGTCAAGATCTGACCAATTTTGCTAATGACGAGATATCTCGTAATCAAAGTTTTGACGATTTTGTGATGATGATGAGATCAAGATCAGGTCAGTTTTTTCTAATGACGAGATATCCCGTACATCAAGATCTGGTTAACTTTGCTAATGATGAGATACCTCGTAGAGACAATCAGGAGGGTTAATTACCCAGAAAAACAAACGATATTACTAAAAGATAGCTCAAAGACAAGACCAATCACGCCACGATATTTGTGGTGAAGATACCAAAATAGTCCCGCTATACGATACATTAATCCCTTTCACGCGTATCCTTGTCATTCGGAAGTGATGCTAAAATAAATCACATACACTAACGGAATAAACGAACCAATGTTTCCGGTTCTCTCTCTCAGAAAAAAATTCCGCGAAACATATGATAAAGAATCGAATCCCCGCTGTAACCACAACAGCAAATGAGAAGCTGAACCATTTCCTGGACACTGTGTCCCCCCATTAAAGACCCAAATGAGCAGGCGAGGCCCGAATTTTACAAGCATTTCAGTCTTCACTGCAGCAAGAGAGTCGGAGAAATGATTTTCCCCGACTATCATTTGCAACATCTCTAGGAAGCATTTGTCATTTAGTAAAGAAAGCATTCTAGGACCGTAGTATCGTGCAGATATAAATAATGCAACAGAGTTTGTTTCCAATATCCATTACTCTAAGGGCCATCGTGTTAGGTCCGTTCTAAGGCAAGATAAATTTACCATCTTTGTAGTATTTCCCATCTTTAGCGATATAGCGAAAAATAGCTAAGCCTGCTGTCGTAAATCTAACAGCTAGCTCCGCCAGGCTCGGAATGATATATGCAGTACATCTGTAAATATATTTTGCTGCAGAAAAACGCAATATATGTTCGCATCAATTAAATTAATCGAATTTGCGGGGACCGCTTTCGCAAAAGGGGTGACAAAGCTATTTCCGATTGGTGAAGGAATTGGTTCTGGTTCAGCCAAACGAATTGGAGTTAATATGGTAGGTTATACACTTTCCCCCTTTTTCATTTGGAGTACTTGAGCAGTTCCAGTAAAGTGTAAAGAGATGGTGCATGTTTAAGTTAGGTAGGTAGCTGAATTAACCTAGCATTCGAGTAACACAACGGGCTATAATGGTGACAGTCCGGGATCGATCCCGAAGGATATAATCGAGGACAACTCGAATTTTTGAACTACGGTCAGATGACGAGGTCAACACCTATGCTGGCGCCTCGCTCTCAAAACTTCCACACCCCGCCAACGTGAAGAAATTTGTGGCCAAGGCAGATTTAACGTGCCCCAGACGATCCTTTCCTGGAACGAGTTTCGAACTCGTAACTTCCGGTTTCCAATCCGCTCCTCTTCCAACCGGGTTTTACAGTGGCTCATGGTACATATTTAAGAGGTAAGTAAATTTAAATTCTTCCTCGCAAAATTAAACTTCTACATATGAGCTTGCATTTGATTATGCGGTAAGAACTGTTTAATACAGGGATCTCTAACCAGTGGTCAGTGAGCCATGGGTGGCCTGTTGGGGAAATTCTACTACACTATTCAAAAGAATGGATACTAAGAGGATAAACTTGCGTGAATCTCAAAATTCTTCCTACATCAGTCGGAATATTTACTGCCATTCTATCAAAACGGATTTTTCTAGGAAGGTAAATTTGTGTGAATTGGAAATTTTTCCTAGAAAAGGGAACATATACATTCACCACTATCCTATGAAGAGGAATGGATTCCAGGAGGATAAATTGGTGAATCTGAAAATTTCCTTCGACTGGATACAGATATATTCACCTTTACCCTATCAAAAGAAATGAATGCTAGGAGCATAAATTTGCGTGAATCTGAAAATTTCCCTACATCAGTTGGATATAGACCACACATATTCACCACCATCCTATTAAAGGAATCTTCGTTAGGAAGATGAATTTATGTGAATCTGAAAATTACCATCAACCGGGTACAAAAATATTCACCGCTATCCTATTAAGAGGAATAGGTGCTAGAAGGTTAAATTTGACTGAATCTGAAATTTTCCCTGCATCAAACGGATATAGAACACACATATTCCCCACTATACTGTCAAGAGGAATTTTTGTTAGGGGGGATGAAATTCTGTGAATCTGAAATTTTGCCTAGATCACTCAGAACAGACATATTCGCCATTGTTCTATTAAGAGAAACTGATAATGGCGGAAATTTTTCTGTCTACACATATTAAAGTGGGAATCAATAGTTCTAGCTATGAGTAGATGAGACTCTATGACTTACAGCTCCAACCTTTCTGTATATTAAAAATATTCTTTCTTTTTTATAGAAAATGTTTTTTACAGAAAATGTTTTTTACTAGGTTTGAGGGATGGATGGATATGAAGGCTCTATCACGCCTTTCATTGCAAGTTTAACCCTCAATGGTATTAATTTAGTTTTCAATAGATAAGTCCTTCTGGTGGTTGCTCGGACGAGGAATCTTGTCATTAGCAAAATCGATAAAATCTTGATGGACGAGATATCTCGTCATTAGGAGAAAACTGACCAGATCTTGATCTCGTCATCAAAATGTCGGCAATAAATATCTTGATGGAGACATTTCGTCATTAGCAAAATTGACCAGATCTTGATGAACGAGTTATCTCGTCAAAACCACTTGGAGGGTTAAGACACAGAAGTAATTAGTTTAAATAAAAGCTGTAATGCAAAGGAAGTATTCTCTTTCGATATCAACACCCTGAGAATATTGACCCACAGTTATTCCTCCGTAATGTATTCTTTTCAATCTGCAATCTCAAAGAATGCGCAATATTTTCGATAAAACTACGCAATTTTATTTCTAAAAATCACACTAACACCAGCGTACAAAAATTGCGGTATGTCGATGTTTGTGGTTAAAGAAATGTTCATCCATTGCATTTCTTTAACCTCTTCAGTCCCTCTATTCACTCATTTCAATCTTTCCTCTAAAAGTTGACGGAATTCAAATTTGCTATCCGTAAGGACGGGAATGCAGCATAATTGAAATACCATGCAATTAGTCGAAGATGGATCTAAAAGTCCAATTAAGTGGATAAGAAATATTAGTTCGAAAATGACTTTGTACATTATTAACGTTAGTTTTTCCAAAATAAAATAAAATCATGCATGCGCGAATTCGGTCTTGAGGTGAAGAGAAAACGATGCAATAATTATGTAGACAATGTCACAGGAAAAACAGAGCCAAGGTAGGTAGGTAGTTAATTAACGTCGCACTGGAACAACATATCGGGCGACGATCTGGGATCAACCCCGAAGGGAAAGAACCGAGGGCAATACCTCGTAATTTTGCACCACGGTCAGATGACAAGAATATAGACAGGTAAACGAGATGAAGATATATTGTGTAAAATTGAAAGTATCAATATAAATGCGCATAAGGATGGCAAAAGTTTTGATAAATAGACAGTATTTTGGAAATCGTAATCGTCATCTGGCGTGCTTGAAAATTTTAAAATTTTGAACCACGGTCAGATGACAAGAATATAGACAAGCAAACGAGATGAAGATATATTGTGTAAAATTGAAAGTATTAATATAAATGCGCATAAGGGTGGCAAAAGTTTCGATATACAATATTTTGGAAATCGTAATCGTCATCTGGCCGTGCTTGAAAATTTTAAAATTTTGAACCACGGTCAGATGACAAGAATATAGACAGGTAAACGAGATGAAGATATATTGTGTAAAATTGAAAGTATCAATATAAATGCGCATAAGGATAGCAAAAGTTTCGATATATAGACAATATTTTGGAAATCGTAATCGTCATCTGGCCGTGCTTCAAAATTACGTGGTGTTGTCCTCGGATCGTTCCCTTAGGGGATTGATCCCGGACCTTCGCCAATAGCCGGTTGTGTTGCCCCAGTGCGATGTTAATTAAAATACCTACCTACTTTGGAAATCGTAAATGCATTTGTAAGAACTCATTTAAAATATTATTAAAAATATGTTATTAAATGATGAGCTGGTGAAAAAAGGTAAGTAGCTGAATTAAAGTCGCACAACGGCCTGTTGGAGACTGTCCAGGATCAATCCCGAAGAGAAAGATCTGAGGATAACACCTCGTAATTTACAACCACTGTCAGATGAATAGGTCAACACCTGAGCTGACATTCCACTCTCCAAACTTCCACACAACGACACGCCAACGTGAGCTCATTTGAGTCCACGATAGATTTATCGTGAACCAGCCACCATGTACACGACTGTCTTTGATTGGATCGAGTTTCGAACTCACAACTCTCCAGTTGCTAATCCACTACTCTCTTCACCGGGCTACGGCTGCCGATGGTGGATCGACCTAATGACAGAATGATGCTACTTGAAAATCTACTTTTAACTATTCTAACGAATATCTAAGATGAAATACTACATGTAATGAAATCACGACATTTCCATTTATTAAAATGCACGTTAAATCTGTTGTGGCCTCAAATGTCCTCACGTGGCGTGGTGTGGAAGTTTGGAGAGTGGAGTGTCAGCTCATGTGTTGACCTCGTCATCTGACCGCGGTTCAAAATGAAGAGGTGTTGTCTTCGGATCTCTTCTGGATTGATCCCTGACCGCCGCCAATAGCCCAATGTGTTGCTCCAGTGCGACGTTGATTCAACTACCTGCCTACCTTATTAATTTAAGGCTTATAAAAATTAAATTCTTCAGGCATATCAAAGTTCTAAACATGAAACACGCGCATAAAATGGTGTCATCCAAGAGTAAAAAATGGAAACATTTCATGAACAAGACATTTAACATGCTCTAATCTTTCTTTACCCCATTTACCACAATGATATTAAATACTCATTAATAATTAGGAATGACACATCATGTACAGCCTGCATGAATAATACACGAATTCTGACAGTGAAAAGCCGAAAAACTTAAATACCAGTGAAGAGTTCCACTTAGTAAGTTTTTCGATGGCCTTGCAGTGGCAATTTCACGTGTCTTCCAATAGCTTCGAGCCTCAACTCCTAGATTCCGAATTACCCTAGGAATAGGATTTGAAGCAGTAATTGAAATTCTGTTGAAAGGGGAGCATTGCCGTCGATAGGCATTTGGAGGTTACTTCATTAGCTTTGTCTGCAGTGTCATAGATTTTACCTAAGAGAATTACGTCAATTGAATCGAAACTGGAAAACGATTGCCTTAGAAAACGCATTACCATATTCAAAATCGACCCGATTTAATCACTTTAGTGTTTAGATTGCAGTTGAATTGTGGGGGAAGTGTACTCATTATTATTATCAAGTGTTTTATTATTGAGATATCTATCTACAAACAGCATATTTACATTAAATTTTATGCAAAAAGCAACAAAGGAAACGAAGAATCGTATGTATTTTAACCCTCCAAGTGTTTTCGACGAGATATATCGTCCATCAAGATCTGACCAATATTGCTAATGGCGTGATAACTCAAGATGTTACTGAATTTTTTATAAGTTTTCTTCTAATGACGAGTTATCTCGTTCATCAAGATCTGGTGAGTTTTGCTAATGACGAGACACCTCGTCGAGACAACCACCAGGAGGTTTACTATTTCGAGAATCAATTCTGCCACCCAGTAGATCTCGGATTCGGCCTTTAAGCGCATAGATGTTGGTGATTATCCTTGTTGGTGGCTTACCCATTGGGTGAGCCTTCACAAATAGCTCCCAGTTTGCTTCTTTCAGTGCCAAGGACATAAGAGGTCAGTGATAGGGCATTAAAAAATATCTCACTATCAAAATAGTAGGTAGTTAATCAACATCGCACTTGAGCAACGCAACGGACTATTGTTAACGGTCGGGGATCAATCCCGAAGGGAAAGATCCAAACAAAATAGTAATCTTGTGTTAAAAATAGGAGGTAGAGTGATGATAAAACCTTGTGATATTTGTCCGAGTTCCTTATAATTGCTTGACGTTGTATGTCTTGTGTTTGGTGCAGCATAGCCAAATATGGTTCGCGCTTCATACGACTCAATCCAACTGACCAATCATCCAGTTCCTTAGAATCAGTGAGATATACAGCATTACCGTCACAGGCATTTGGAGGTAACTTCAGTAGCTTTGTCTGCAGATGATCGAAGAGAGTTGCATCTATTGATTCGAAGCTGTAAAATGATTGCCTTGTAAAATATATTACCATATTCAAAATTAACCTAATTTAACCATTTTTGTATTCAGATTTCAATTGGATTTTGTAGGAAAAAGGTAGTAGTATCAAGTTTTTTATGAGAGGGATTTTCAATATAAACAAACCAGACGGAAAGCGAAATTTTTACTTCTGCCACCCAAATGCTCTCTAAATTGATTTACTTTAAAATGTAGATGGATTACTTTAAAATGTATTACTTTAAAATGGATTACTTTAAAATGTAGTTTATTGTGATTTTCGGCCATGTTTTGCTTTAAATCGGATTGGCGTTGACCAATCACCTATCCTATATCAATTAATTCGGAGTTAATTTTTTTTAATTTTTATTGGTTAAGAGCTGAAATCGCATTTGAACAAGCCAACTGACGTAACGTTCCTAACACGTACAGGAAACACCCATTCCACCCCAGAAACACTACCACCACCTATATTTAGCATAAAAAGCCACTCATATCGATTTACATATTCACATTTAATTTTGGTCAGAAAATAACTAGGGAATCAAAAGATTGTAAGTATATTGTTATTTTGAGCATCAAAATTTAGTAACATAGCATATAGAGTGGTAGAGTGAAGTTGGAAAACGAAGTGAAATTTCTTCGAGATTTTTTGTTGATTTGGGGTTTTTATGGCCCAAGGGCCATATTTGGTCATGATGCGCCAGACACAAGACATACAATATCGAGTAATAGACACACACAATGAAAGTTTTTAAAAGTTAGACAAAAACAATGAAAGTTTTTTTTAAGTACTGACACAGAAGAGAGAAATACACCCAGGGAGTAATGCACCTGACAGGAATCGAACCTGCGCCGCCTACAACTCGAAGGTTGCTAGCGCAGTGGGCATACCCACTGAGCCAAGACGGCCCCTCGAGTTCCTTAGAATCACTGCGATGTATAGCATTTCGGTCAGAGGTACTTCATGAGCTTTGTCAACAGTGTTATAGATTTTACTTAACCCTCCTGGTGGTGGTCTCGACAAGGTATCTCATCATTAGAAATATATTAATCTAGCCATTATAAAAAAGCCGGAAATATCTTGATGACCAGGTAACTCGTCATATTTTTTGCTAATGACCAGATAACTGGTCATTGGCAAAATTGATCAGGTCTTGATGGACGATTTACCCCGTCAAAATCGCTTCGATGGTCAAGAGAATTACGTCTATTGATGAAGTTGTAAAACGATTGCCTTGCAAAACGTATTACTACATTCAAAGTAGTTCCGATTTAATCATTTTAGTCTTTAGATTGCTGTTGGATTTTGCAGGGTAAATATACTAACACTATCAGCTTTTTTAATCGAGACATCGGTCTTCATATTATATTTAACTGGGGGCAGAAAATAACAAGGGAAAATAAAAAGTGTAGGTATTTTAATATTCCAGAAATCAAAATAAGTCTCATGTTAAGAATAGAATGTAAAGTGATGCTGACAACTGAAGTAGAATTTGTTGCTCTTGCTTCTTAGAATCAGCGGGGCATGCAGGTCTCTTTAATTAAAAAAATCGAAATTATATCAATCCTAATCTCTTCGTATTGTTTAGTCTATAAACAGGAACTTGCGAACTATTCGATTTGAAATAATCTCCGAAACAGTCGAATTACTGGAAATATTGGATACATATTTCCCTGTAAATAATGAATTCAGTAATAAAGCTCCCAAGTCCCTTTTATAAATATATCAATTTATGGGTCAGTTGTTTCAGTAAATATTATCCCCGTGCCCCTTTCATTTACTTTCAATATATACCACAAAGTAAGTTACATCAGTTTACGATTTTGATGCGAATTAATTTTTTCCTACTTTTCCAAGTTAAATTGTTTATTTTTATTAATATCCTTTTATTGCAAACAATGAATAAAATATTTGTAATTCTGTAGAGAGATTCGTTGTTTTATATTTCTAATCAAGTTACCTCAAGATTTTTCTGGTAACCTCAGTCAAATCTTCCTTTGGGTATTCAATATTTTTACGCATTTCTAACATTCTAAAGTAAACATTTAAAAGCTATTTGTCTGTTAAAATAATACATAACATACAAAATGAGTTTATTTTTAAAAATAGACACAAAATCTACGCATTGAATACGTCAAATAAGCTCACTTCATTCCTTTCTTTCATTCCTGGCTTAGAGATGAGCTAAAATATTTTATTCCTATTCCATCTTTCTTTCGAAAGTATCTATTTGTAACCTAATGTTTTGTTGCAATAAAAGTGACGTAATCATTGGTAATACAACGAAGTCACCGATAAATCTTCAATTTCTTTAAAAGACTTCGAAACACGGAAAAAGAGGAAGGAACTTGTCTTTTATTTCGAAAGTTATGACATAGAATTGGTTATGAAATACAGAATATTTGGTCGCACTAATGTACTTTTTTTACTTTGATGTTAGAATCAATAAATTGCATATTGTATGAAAGGGTTGCTGATTTCAATATAGGAGTAAAATCAATCCTAAACTTCAGAAAAGGAATTTCACGTTAGCAATATGTTGCCTTTTTATTTCTTTTTTATTGTAAATTTTACCATTAAGGTGAGAAATGCGGAAATTTGATTTCTTTACTTAAAGGGTTTCGGGGAATATAAGCGCCAAAAAAATTTTCAAAATTTTCAGAAGAGAAATTTAAAAATTCAAAAATTATAAATTCTATCCACTATTCACGAAACCATTCTATCTTAAACTTTCAATTGTTAAGCACTCATTCAAACAATCTCAGAAATTTGATCCTCTTATATATTTTGTTTTTAGATTTTTCATTGCGGAACACACATTTTGTGCTCTTCAATTAAAATAGGACTCCCTGAAATTGATAATGATAGAAAATATATTATTTATCATTTTCAATTCATTTTATTTTTTGCTTATTCATAGCAATATGGGTTCTCTGCCAATTATATTGTAAAATGCAGTTGGATCATAAGAATTTCGCTCACTGAAAGTTAGTTCTGTAATCTATATACCTGTGATTGGTCCCATATACTGCACTTTAAAATTTGCTCTATGGTAAAAAGATAATGCAATTTATCTTTTCCGTTTTTATATCCACATTACTTCCAAGACATTGGGGAAATAATGAGTTTTTTCTTTCTTCTATATGCCAAAAAGCAAATTATCAGTAATCCGAATAGAGATGTTAAGACATAGTAAAGAGAAAAAGTACGACCTATTTGTAGAGATCAATCAGGGTACTGAAACTCTTGATGATTGCGTGATTGAATGCAAATGAAAGTGAGACTTACTTTTTGTTCTTATGTTGCATAAAATGCAGTAGGGTAGTCAAAAGCAATCTCACAAAAAAAGTTAGTTCTGGGATCAAAAACCTTCGATCCGTGCCCATAAGCCCCACTTTAAACAAGTGCTCTATGAGAAGTAGAAGATAAGTGATTTTCTCTTTTTTGATCATATAAGTCATAAGGAAAATATAATGAGCATTTTTTTGTATGTATGCCAACGACCTAATTATCAACCATTGGAATATAGATGTTAAAGAGAAAAAAGTACGACCTATTTATAGTATTCAAAGTACTGAAAATTGCAGATTGAGTGATGAATGCGAATGAAGTTACTTATTGCGTTTATATTGCATAAAATAGTCTGATCATAAACATTTTCACAAAGAAAATTAGTTCTGCGATCTAAAGCCTTCGATTGGGGCCCCATAAACTCCACTTTAAGCAAGTGTTCTATGGAAAGTAGAAGATTGTGCATTTCTTTTTTTTGATCATGTCATGAAAATAATGAGTATTTTTTATACATGCCAACGAGCAAATTACCAATCATTGTACTTTTTCACTAACATCTCTATACCAATCTATTTGTTGTGTTCAATCGGAGTATTCAAACTCTTGCAGATTGAGTGATGAATGAGGATAAAAGAGCGAGTTATTTACTTTGTATGAAATTCAGTAGAATCAAAATCATTTCCACAAAGATAGTTTTGGGATCTAAAAGCCTTTGATCGGTCCAGAAGCCTCTCTACAAAAAGTGCTCTATGGAAGATGAATTTCTCTTGTTTTTTGATCCACGTTACATCTAAGTCATTGGGAAAATAATGAGTATTTTCTTTGTTTATATGCCAACAAGCAAATGATCAATCATCGCAATAGAGATGTTAAGAGATATTAAAGAGAAAAGAAGTGCGACCTATTCAATCGGAGTACTTAAACTCTTGCAGATTGAGTAATGAATGCGAGTAATATTAGAACCTAGGCAATGGTAACTGGAAAAAAGGAAATCTCTATTATTTCTTATACATTAAGGAAAGGAGCAGTGGACTATAGGGTGGGGAGCTGATAGTTGGGAGAAGTGCTATCAATCATTAGGAAAACGCAGAAAACCTTTCATTATCTCCTGGGGAAGTTACTAGCATTAGACAAGGATGAGATCCTGGAGACTTATAAACACAGCTTTCCCGAATTGCCCCCTATCCCAAGTTACTATTTATGTACATTAATGATCTTCTGCACAGGACGAGGTTCGGAGGGATTATATTCGAAGCCGAGAAATCTAGGGGATTAAGAAATCTGTAATTCTGGAACATTAACTTTATTAGTCTTTTGAAAGTCATTTAGGGAACTAATCTTTGTCAATAGCTTCAAGGAACCGTCCCTTAGTGAAAGACGACGGTCACTTTTTGTGTAAAGAATTGGTTCGTGTTTTTAATGTACAGGGGCCTGCAAAGCTTAATTCTTTAAGACTTGGAGGGGAAAAGTTTAGAGTTCTTTGAAAAATGAATTTCATGCTTGACAATCTATCACTTAATATGAATGTATTTTGCACGTAAGATGATTTTAAAAAAGGTTTCTTAACCCTCCAAGTGGTTTCGACGAGATGTCTCTTCCATCAAGATCAGGTTAATTTTGCTAATGACAAGATATCTCGCCCATTAAGATCTGATCAATTTTGCTAATGACGCGATACCTCGTTATCAGTATATTGTAAATTTTTGGATTACGTTATCAAGATTTGGTCAGTTTTCTTCTAATGACGTGATATCTCGTCCATCTAGATCTCGTCAGTTTTCAGTCAAATGTGCAATCTAATGATGTATGACATGACCTTTTAAATTTCAATTCGACCTTTGACCTACAATTACAAAAAAGTGGGTTTTTCTAAAAAAATATAAGTTAAAGGTACATTATTTATCTTGGCTTTCTGAAAGTTTCAAAGGGGGACACGCATAAGTTCATATAATATTCATCATAAAATATTCGAAGTAAATAGAATGATGCAATCAGTACCCATAAATATCTGTATATTTTGACCTGTTTGTCCAATCGAAATGAAAAGGCTTATTTTATAGAAAAAAAGTATAACCTTCCTGATGAAATATAACATGACACCAACCTTTCTAATTTTAAGGTCACTCGATTCGACCTTTGACCTTGAATTTAAAATAATTTTCTAATAATGTTCTTTTCTGAAAAATAGAGGTTAAAGGTACACAATTTAACTTTGTTTTCTGAGTTTCAAATTAGGACACACATGGTTGATATTTACCAAGCGAGTCAAATGACCTATTTTAAAATTTTGACTTAAAATTACTCTTTAAGTTTTATGGCTTTTCCTCAATTTACTTTTGATTTTTCCTGAAATGATTATAAAATTAATTTAGTAGTATATATATTTCTTTTCACCTCTCCCTGCATCCAATTACGTATGAAGTCAATCTATTTTTACCTTGACCAGTTTAATATTTTATGCTTTTTTCAACATTGTAAACTCTAAAACCATTTCATATACACTGATGTGCAAAATAATAAGTACACGCACTTCTGTAAAGAGTTTCATACTTCATTGCATCCTAATAATAATAGAACATCTCAATACATCGAATTTTTCCTTCGGAACCGAAGTAACGGTATAAATTCGAGATGAAATCGAAATCCAGATTCGAGTCAAAACAACTTACTTTCCTTAATCTTCTTAATCTTACTTTTTTAACGAATTCTTGTTATTTTGTTCAGAATTGTTAAACTTTTATTTAAAGATAATTTGTTTATTATTTCTAGCACAAATTCCACTGTTACCTGCATCCAAATGCAAAATGGGTCATTTAACCCGTTTCGGTAGAAACCAGTATTAAGAAAAGGTCGGTAAATTTAGTGTTAAACAATCTGTGTGCATGCCCTTGTGTTCTTTATAATTAGAGATAAGCAAAATTATTCATTTGCAATACTAGTGTTAGAGGTTATTATTAACTGTTAACATTAACTTTTCGCTAATAGCTAATACTAACAGTAAATTAATTTAACTGCTATTAATAACCAGAAATTGACGTCAGAGGTAAATTTTTAATAGTGACTGGTTAAAAACTAACCGTTATAAGATGGCAACTTTTTACAAATTTTAATTAAATTTTTTAACAATAAAAATTGTTTACAAAACGTTTAAGGTATCCGACTACGTTTTAAACGTAATTTTGACCAAAATTCTCAAAAAAATTTTATTGTCTCATATTGAAGCCCAGTTCCTTAAGTTTCAGAATCTGCAATTGTTTTAAGTCTACGATAAATAGAAATAAAATTATAGCAATTTTAGTATTACTGAACGATGAAAACCGAAACCGGAAGTACGATTGAAATGGCCGGAAGTTGGAGGTTTTCCGCTAATTTTTCAAAAGTAAACATAGTTTTAAATATAAATTTACTAAAACTGTTTTCTATAAACAAGCCTCAACATTTTACATCAAGTTTCGATGAATTTCTGTGAAGAACTTGGCAATGGGCATTGCTTCACGTGGTACCCAAAGGTAAACTTTAAATGCTTTTTCTGGAAAACCCAATTTTTAGCAAATATTGCACACGCAAAACATGATTTCTCAAAAAGTTACAGATATCTCAATGAAATTTGACATTATTACTTATTAACATGTTGTGAAGGCAGTAAACTAAAGGTTTAGTTGTACAATGCATACTTTTTAATTTATAGCTGTTTAATTTGAACAACAAGCAGAAATTTTGCAAAATTTAAGATTTAGCTACATATAATGAGCGATAACTTCTTAACATTTCAATATATCTCTTAGATTTTAGTATATTGCCTTCACTAATGTCATAGATATATGGTGCTACAAGGAAATTAAAATTAATTCGACAGAAATATATGCAGAGTGTTTGCGATATTGTGGTCATTTTCATTGAATTTTCACTAAATTTGCCCAATTTACTACAATTTAATGAGTGAGTGCAAAATTTTTTACTTTTATTCATGATTTTGAACCATTATCTAATATGAAAAGTGTTTAAATTGTGCTTCAATAGTTTTTTTCAAAAAAATTGTTCCGAACCTAGTCGGATACCTTAAGTCATTTAAAAGTTTCTTTTCAACATTTAGCAATAATATTCAGCGACAATTAATATTTTCGATTACAGTTTCTATCTGTTAACTTGTAATAACACACTGTTATTTTAAATGTTATCGAAAAAAAGCCCCTCTCTATACGGATGTATAGATTAAGCAATCTGTATACCCTCTTTCATTTGTTACAACCCATCCTGAGTTTCAGCTTGGCAAAAATTTTGCATTTGATAGGTACACGAAGCAATATCATATTTATGTTTATAAAATTTTTGATACATTTACATTTTTTTTAACTCAATTTATTAATTTTTGCAATGAACATAGTCCTTTTGAAAGTAACTTTCTGGCATTTGGCAAAACCATTTAGTGACAACTGTTAATATTTTTGATAACAGTGTCATTTTTAACACTGTTATTTTAACTGCTATTGGAATAATAGCCTATCTGGAGTTTGGTATAGATTAAGCAATCTTTATACCCCTTGCATTCGTTACAACTCATCCAGAGTTTCTGCTTGGCAATAATTTCGCATTTTAAAAGTAAACGAAGAAGCAACATCACATTAATGTTTATCAATTTTTTAGAAATTTTTATATATTTTAGAAATTTTTATTTATTTTTGAACTTAATATATTAATTTTTGAACTTAATATATTAATTTTTGAACTTAATATATTAATTTTTGAACTTAATATATTAATTTTTGCAATCATATTTTAAAGTAACTTTCTGGCATTTGGCTATACCATTTATTGACAACTGCTAATATTTTAGATAAGTGTTATTTTAACTGATATCGGAATAATAGCCCATCTGGTTTTTGGCATAGATTAAGCAATCTCTCTTATCCCCTGCGTTCTTTACAACCCATCCAGAGTTTCAGCTTGGCAAGAAATTCGCATTTGAAAGGTAAACGAGGAAGATGCTTCCAACATCAAATCATCCATCAGATTCGGGAATATAAGACTGTGAGTAGAACGTGAGCATCATAGATCATGGCTGGAGAAAACATCCTCCGAGCCCGATGACAGATGCCACTTTGCCTCTCGTATCCATCCCCGAAACTAGGATGGATGCTTTCTTCACACCAGTCTTGGACTCCCTAATGTCGCCAAAATCCATTTTATCTCGCTTCTGCAGGTCTTTGCCAGCTTCAAATTGGCCCATTGTGAATACATATAGAGAAATGGTTCCTACTGTGTATTTGGGTAGTGGTGCTGTCTTTCTTTTTATTAGATTCGCAACCGGCCATTTGTGTGTGGGGAGCCTGATATGGCGCTAGATGCTTGTCAGCTATTCAGGCACACAACTATATATGATGCATAGGGAGACATTATTTTTTTTTGTCTCGGAAACTCATTCGGCAAATGTTTTGGTGTTTGCATTTGGATATGCATGACTGGAGTAAAAAAGAAACATGTCAGTGCATTACATACTTTGTAAGATAAACGAAATTATTTGCCAGGATAACTTTTCTTTTCGTAATGGATATATTTTATAAGTTATAAATTTCAATCTACTAATGTAGCACAATGATATATAACAATATTTTTTCTACTCTGAGCAAATAAATGGCCAGATAAATGTAGTTATCAAAGGAAACACATCCTACAATTATATAATAGAGGCATTAAATATTTTCTTTGACCCTACTGGTGGTTGTCTTGACAAGGTATCTCGTCATTAGCAAAACTCATCATATCCGAATGGAAGAGATATCTCGTCATTAGAAAAAAATGACCAGGTCTTTATCACGTCACCATAAAAAAATCGTCAACATTATGGAGATATCTCGTCAATAGCAAAATTGGTTGGATTTTGATGGACGAGAAATCTTGTCGAAACCACTTGGAGAGTTAAATGCATTTGAAGTAATCTCGATTTATTACTGGCTCAGTGATTTTCCCTACTGCGTGAGCAACCTGCGAGCTGTAGGCGAGCAGGTTTAATTCCTGTAACTTACCCTGGGTATATTTTTATTTTTTGTCATTATAAACTTTCTTTGTGTGTGCATTACTTAAAGTTCTATGTCCTGTGTTTGGCACAGCTTGATCAAATGTGGCCCTTGTGCCATAAAACCCAACCAAACTGATGTATAAAATGCATTTGGATCATAAAAATTCTTATAAAGAAAATTAGTTCTGGGATCTAAAACCTGTATAATCGGCTGAGACCTAGTCAACCACTCTGTAAAAGTGCTCATTGGAAGTAGAAGATTCATAATTTCCATTTTTATCTACATTAGGAAGTTTGAATATAATAGTCATCCAAACTAACAACCTAAACCTATGCTGCAATTATATAACAAACGCTGATTATTTCTGTTAAAGCATTGTCAGTAATCTGATGTTGAATTACATTTATCATTGCTGTTAAAAAGTGGTGTCGAGAGCACAAACCGTAGTTTTGACGTCGGTCCTGATGTTGGATTATGGAATGAATGAAACAGATAAGTTTTACCAATTGTTTATTGGGTAAATGTTCAGCAATGAATTTACACTCAGAACGTTTAAAGTGCAGTTTGATATTAATGTTGAAAGATAATTTTGGTGATTAAAGACTTGTGATTGTAGTTTGGTTCGGTAGCTTTGTAATGAAACCACTTACGCACTCTACGCAATCCAAAATTACACTGGCCCAAAGCTCGCCCAGCACCGTAGAATTTCGACATATTGCGGAATACCTCCCTTTTCTCAGAGATCTTGCGCACTGTGTCCGAAGGTCATATCATGAACGGTCATCCTTTGTCTACACGATGCTATAATTATCTTCTGGATGTTTCTTTTAGTTCTAAAATCATAAAATAAGATAGTTGTTACTGTCGATTTTTCATGCGTGCCCTCCAATACTGTTCCGATTTTAAAGACGTATTCACGTCAGGAACATCATTATTGTAATTTTTCCGAGCATTAATTTTTTACTTCAATTGTACTTAGTTCATTATAAAACTAATTTTTTCAGAAGAGAACATCTTTCTATGTCTATTTTGTCTTTTTGAACATGTCTATTTTGTCTTTTTGAACATGTCTATTTTGTCTTTTTGAACATGTCTATTTTGTCTTTTTGAACATGTCTATTTTTATTCATGTGCCGCTTACTGCTTATCTTTACCCCTTAGTCCGAAACCGAAACTTACTGTTACTGTTACGATACTGTTTTAATAGCTCTGCTTTTGCGGGATTCACGATTGGAGAAAAACTATATTCAAGTCTAATTTTTTCACAGTATCAAATTTTTAAATTGTATATAATTATCATTGATTCCTATCATTTTTCATAAACATATACCATTTTAAATACACATCTGCAACAAAATATATTCAATTATTTACTATTTTTATGTTGATCAACATATTTTTATCTCATATTCAATGTTTTGATACTATTGTTCAAAAGTGTTTTAATTTTAATCTCAAATTTAGTGTTTTGATACTATTCACACTCAAAGCGTTTTAATTTTAATCTCATATTCAGTGTTTTGATACTACTGACCAAAGCGTTTCAATTTTGATCTCGTACTTAGTGTTATGATACTATTGACCAAATTGTAAAGTAATTTTAATCTCATATTCAGTGTTTTGACACCATTGTTCAGGAGTTTTAATTTGAATATCATATTTAATGTTTTGATACTATTGGCCAAAACTTTTTTATTTGAATCATTGTTTTGACTATACATTTAAATTTTTAGTGTCATGTTGAATTAAATATATTCATACACGTATCTCATTTAGTTCTTATGGATTTTATTTGGTCTTGTGTTTGGCCAGAGCTTGCCCTTTTTGGACCTTGTGCCATCAAACTCAAATCAATCAAAAAGCCATATTCATCTTGCTTTACAGACAAATCAAACGCATCCGTTCATGGACTGTGTATACATTGTATGCATACGGAAACCTAAAGAAATTAAAGCATTTCGGATAAGCACAAAATGAAAGGAAGTTTCGTGCACTTATATAGTTACATAATAACAAATACAATTGCAAGATTCATTAAATTCTAAACTGGGGTGAAAAATATTTCGGAAGGCCATATTCATCTTGCTTAACAGACAAATCAAATGCATACATTCATTGACTGTGTATACATTTTATGCATACGGGAACCTAAAGAAATTAACGCATTTCGTAAACGCACAAAATGAAAGGAAGTCATGCAGTTATAATTAAATAATAAACAAATTCCATTGTACGATTAATTAAATTGTAAACTCGGATGAAGAATATTGAATTTATTTTTATGATTGGATGGTTTCCGCTTGATTTTTCGTCTTGGTACTACGCCGGCATTCCTTTGTTAACTATTCCCAAAACAGAAAGTGTCTCCATAGACATCCAGAAAATCAGAGCAGAGAGGGTCATAAGAATCTTCAAACGAGAAGAGTTTGGGAATGATGCTCTGTACTAACAATAGAATGTCGTTTTATAGCTGACACATAACTTTAACAAAATAGGACATCATGGCATAGCCGTTGGGACTATAATAGTATTTCTCACAAAGTGGGGAACGTCTTCTTATGGAGATAGGTTTTACAGCCTCCCTAGTCTTTAGGACTCGGGTAGGTCTAGGGGATTATTGATGAGTCAGTGGCATGGCGAATCACATAAAGTGTCAGGGAAATAACATGTCTACAGAGGGGAGGGAGACTCAAAATTCTGGTAAAGTGAGCAATGTTAGTTGATCCAATTCTGTTGTAATTGCATTCCACGTGTGTAAAAATGGATATATTAGTATGATAATAAAATAAAATTCATTGTTTTCCAATTGCCTTCTCGTAGTAAGTGCAAAAATTTCAATCCACACGTGAATCCACGAATGAATTGAAGATAATAAAAATAAAATTTATTACTTCCCAATTGCTTTTGTACTAAGTACGAAAAAATTGAAATCCACATGTATAAAATAAATAGTAGGATAACAAACTAAAATTTATTGTTTCGCAATTGCTTTTTGGTACTAAGTGCACAAAAATTTTAATCCACTTGTGTAAAAATATTTCCATATCATCTACAAATGTTTCCACATATATCCATCACCTTTCTCATCCACATACATGAAATTTGGACGATTGTCTAAGTACTCTAGTAGCTTTGAATTGCAAAAAATCAAAACATCTTTAATACAAAAACTAGGGGCGGATGCCTCTCGTAGGGCAAGGCTCCCCAGTTCTCCCCTTTTCTTTT
This sequence comes from Meta bourneti, assembly GCA_933210815.1. Taxonomy (NCBI): domain Eukaryota; kingdom Metazoa; phylum Arthropoda; class Arachnida; order Araneae; family Tetragnathidae; genus Meta; species Meta bourneti. The sequence continues at coordinate 7,399,526 of OW119933.1, forward strand.
CCTTTTTGCGATAGTTCGAAATGTGTCAAACATTTAAATCTAAGAAACAGAAAAATTGAAATAAGGAATAAATTTATCTACAATAATTCTTATACACAATCTACTGTGGATAAATTTAAGAAAATGATTGCTTAACCCTCAAAGAGTGTCGTATTACTTTTTCGACGAGATATCTCATCCATCAAGATCTGACCGATTTTGCTTACCTCGTCATCAAGATATAGCCGATTTTCTTAGGAGGATGAGATCAATATTTTGTCAGTTTTTTCTTCTATTGAGGAGATATCTCGTCCATCAAGCTATGGTTATTTAACTAATTTAACTCATCGAGACAACCACCAGGAGGGTTATATGCAACATAAATTTCTTAACCCTCTGGGCGTTACGAGATTTCCGAGTAGTGTCGCATTGCCTTTTCCCCACATAATGACTAAATACCCACATTTATTGGTTGAACGAATCGTAGGAAAGATTCTATTGGTCAAGAAAGTCAAAACTATGTAGAAGTCATGTAAGGATGAGTGCAGTTTGTAGAACGAATAAATACGTGTGAACCCCCTCAGAGGGTTAAGTATTTCTTTTAATCAAATTTAAACCTTTAAACAATACCACATAAAAGACCCATAAAGATAATATTTGAAAGTTACTAATGATTGAATGATGGGAACATAACTTACTTAAGCAGATTTGTAAAAGCATTTTTGTTAGGTTCATTTGAATTATTTTAAGATGTAATTGTCTGATAAATTCAATTTCTTCTGTTCAGCAGTTTATTTCAAATTGTTCATTATTAAAAATTAGATATACGAGTTTTAATATTAATAGAAGTAAGTTTCCATTATTTTCCAAACTTTTAAATTTTATCTATCACAAGCAGGAAAGCATAGATACATATTTGGCATAACTTAATAACATTTTAAGTAAATTGACAGAACTATTTAAACGAACTATATTTATAAGAGACATTGCGAATTCAAACATCTCCATTTATTTTACCCAACAACTTCGCTATACTATGTTGACATTTAATAACACGTTGTTAGTGAGAATCACCTCTAAAAACGTATTAAAATTAAACAGTTAATGTCTACATAAAATACATTTTTATACTTTCCACGTCTAAATACATTTCATTACGTAAACTAGTAGAGACAGTTTAGAATATATTTTTAACATCTTTATCAAACAAAAATCTGAAAAAGTTTTACAGTTGCTGTCAACTAGTCCTTTCAAATTCTAGTTTTATAGACACCTCAGTAATAAAAACATCGAAAATTTCAAAGGTTGAAAAACAAAAAGTAGACTCACTTTTAGATCACATATTTCTCCACTTCCTTTTGAAAAAAAAGAATTTCATTTTTTAAATATATTTTCGTTGAACAGTTCAGAAACTTTCCTTTTTTCCTCACGTCTTTTGGCTTCTTGATTGGCTCTCTGGGAGTAATATAGGACAAATACAAAGTTTTTGCTGTCACGAATTTAGCTTGTAATTTATTTCTTCTTACGCTTAATGATCCGTTTGAAGTTTTTATCATCCCAGAGGAGATCAATGAAGTTTCACTGGGAATTTTTTCTAATTGAAAGAAAATCGTCTTTAGGTTTATGAGTTCGTGTGTCCAGCATTTTCCACGATATTTGGAAGCACCTTCTGAGCCCTGAGCAATAATCAATAAAAGGTTTACACAAGTTTCTGCCTTAAAAACATATTTTGATAAATAAATAATAAATTCATGTAAAATGGAGCAACCACTTTAAAATATGGTTATTGATTTTCCGTTTTGAAAAAGAGTCTACTTTAAGTGAACGCATCAATTACTCTTAAGGGTGTTTCAAAATTTCATGCACAAACTTTGAAATACTCCGACTCATGATTGGTACGCCTGCAGTCAACCCGGTGCCTCCCTGGGTAAGATGGGCAGCAGAAAAGACCAGACTGCTCTCTCTAGGCTTCATAGTGGACACTTGAAGCCAATGAAGATCGAATTGCGTGGGCACTGAGCCCTGTATCTCCTCGTGTAAGCTGGGCATATTGTCCTCTCCAGGATACACAGTGGATACTTGAATCCATTGAAGATCGAATTGTTTTTGGCAGTCAGCCCGGTGCCTCCCTAGATGAGCTGGGCAGATTACTCTCTCCAGGCTTCACAGTGGATGCTTGAAGATAATGAAGATCAAGACCAGACTGCTCCCTCCAGGCTTCACAGTGGGTACTTGAAGTCAATGAAGATTGAATTGCTTTTGCAGTCAGCCCGGTGCGTCCCTGGGTAAGATAGTCAGCAGAAAAGACCAAACTGCTTTCTGTAGGCTTCACAGTGAATACTTGCAGGCAATGAAGATCAAGACCAGACTGCTCTTTCCAGGCTTCACAGTGGATACTTGAAGTCAATGAAGATAGAATTGCTTTACAGTCAGCCAGGTGCCTCCCTGTGTAAAATGGACAGCAGAAAAGACCAGACTACTTTCTCTAGGTTTCACAGTGGATATTTGAAGCCAATGAAGATCGAATTACGTGGCAAGTACTTTCCTCTGCTGTAAATGGAATTCAGCTCATGACTCAACCGAGCATATCGTCTTTTATCTCGACCTCTCTGTGGACAACTTATTTACCATCCTTAGCTGGTTCTTGAGGACCTCAAATCTCACAAGCCTCGAGTAATTTTATTTATACCAAGTGAGATAAGTAAGAGCACCACTTTAACCCTCCAAGTGGTTTCGACGAGATATCTCTTCCATCAAGATGTGACCAACTTTGCTACTGACGAGATATTGCAGAATTCTTGATAATGACGAGATCAAGATCTGGTTAGTTGTGTTAATGACGAGATGCATTGTTGAACCAACCACCAGGTGTGTTAAGGGGAGGTAACTTCGATGAAGAGATTGCTGCTGTTTGCCTAGGTGTGGACCAAGTCAAATCATGTCCTAGAAACAATGTGTTTTCGATCGATTCTCAGGCAATAATAGCTCTTACCACTCCTAGTCAAAATGAATATTGTCTTGTGCATGAACAACACTAGAAAAATATCTGTACTTATATTTTGTTTGATCTAAGCATAATATAAATTTAAAATGTGTTTTGTTTGTAAACACCCTAGCTAATGTTTTGTAAGCACCCCGTTTCGGACCAGACCATACCAATAAAAACAGGTAAAGTTTCCCTTCAAACAACATACAGTCGCTACAAAACAATGTAAGAGACGCAAGACACAAAAATCGCTGTGTTGCGCGAGATGCCATAAGCCACACAATAAGAGTGCGAATTAAGGGGCAATGGGAGGTTTTAGAAATCCCGGATATAGAATGTTATACTTATATGTGTGTACATGACACCCGATACATTCCTAGAAGGAATGAGTCACCACTCAATTATCTTTCCTGCTGCCGGTTTTAAGGAAAAATTTAATAAGCTTGTGTGAAATGTTTTGTTGAATAGAAATTATTCGAATTGTCCAAAAGTAACTGTAGTTCGGGGCCACGGTATCCCGGTTGGAAGAGCAACGGATTACAACCGGAGGGGTGCGAGTTCGAATCCAGCCAAAGACCGTCGTGTAAAAAGGGGGCTGGTGCACGTTAAATCTGTCGGCCTCAAATGTCCTCACGTTGGCGTGGTGTGGAAGTTTGGAGAGTGGGGTGCCAGTTCAGGTGCTACCTCGTCATCTGACCGTGGTTCAAAATTACGTGGTGTTGTCATCGGATCTTTCCCTTTGGGATTGATCCCGGACCGTCACCAATATCCCGTTGTGTTGCTCCAGTGTGACATTAATTGAAATACCTACCACTGTAGTTCTTCAGTTTTAAATAATCGAAACCTTACCACGACACTTGAAAGAAATTCGAATTATTCAATAATTCCAATTAAAAAGTTCGAATTATTCAAATTTCACTGTAGTTCTTCAGTTTTGAATAACCAAAAACCTATCACGACACTTCAAAAGAAATTATTCGAATTATTCAATAATTCCAATGAAAAAGTTGGAGTTATCCAAATTTCACTGAAGTGTTTCACTTTTAAACAATCCAAATCCTTTCATGACACTGCTAAACCTTACAGGATACCATGTCCCTTTAAAAATACATGCCAAGCTATTTTAAATATTGTGGAAATACACGAGTCGCATTCTCATCGACAAAGCAGTTTCTAGTTAAAGCTCTCGCAATTGAAAAGGAAAAGTCCAATGCAAACCGAGGATTACTTTTTTATCCTCTCAAATATTTTAATGCAACCCCCCAACACATTTCAGAAAGCTGATATCCGCTCTGGAGGTGAGAGAGCTGCTGCCTCAGGATACACGGAAATCGAATAGTTTGAGAATATTCCCATCTCGCCTAAGTATAGAAATGATATAAATATACCGAGTCAGTTTCTTTGCATTTCTCCCTATAACAGATGTCAGTAGAGGGCGCCGAAAATCCCATTTGAATGTGTGACGTTGCTGTGTCATTTGCGTATTCCTTTCTTCTTTCAATGGAACACGGAATGCTGAAATTATTTTTTTGCCTGCATTGTTTGAGATCAAATTGGATTGCGAGGAAATATGGAGTCGAAATCGATGTTAATTGACTCTGGCTGTTGCATTTTCGGTTCGTTTGGATTATGTTTGATGTTTTAAAATGAATTTGTGTGTGTTCAAATGGGCTTAACAAGCCATGTTGACAATGAACTTGTTTACAACAAAAATGAGTTGTGTATGGATGAATATAAATATTTCCCAAACGCGAAGTCATATTATCATATACTTGGTAGTATTCTGTGCCTGAAAATAATTTTAAAAAATAGTTCTAATTGAATTCGGCTTGTAGATAATTTCAGTTTACTAATCTGTGTTTTTTCTGCGTGTATTGTTTGAGATTTTTTTTAATTAGCTTGCAAGGAAATATGGTGTTGAAATGGACATTAGCTGACTCTGACTATTGCATATTGGATGATATTTGATGTTTTAAGAAACGTTTTTAAAATAGGCTTAACAATGTCATGTTAAAAGTGAGCTTATTTACAACAAATATGAGCGTAGGATGGATAAATGACTGATAACATGACTTCCCCAAACGCGAAGTCATGTTATCACACACTCGGTAGTATTCTGTGCCCTAAAATAATTGTAAAAAATAGATTTTAATTGAATTCGGCTTGTCGTAGATAATTTCAGTTTACAACTCTGTTTTTTTCTGCGTATATTGTTTGAGATCAAATTTGATTGTTAGAAAATATGGTGTTGAAATCGATATTAGTCGATTCTGGCTGTTGTATTTTTTCGGTTTGCTTGGATTATATTCGATGTTTTAAGATACGTTTTTCAAATAGACTTAACATTGTCATGTTGAAAGTGAACTTATTTACGACAAAAAATTAGTGTGTATGTTGGGTAAATGTAACCGGTTCCCCAAACGAGAAGTCATATTATCACACTCAGTCATTCTGTGCCTGCAAATAATTGCAAAAATAGAGCTTGCCGCCGATAGTGTTATCTTTGTAACACTAAGCTATGTTCATTTTGCGTGTACTTTATTAGATCAGATTGTATTACGAGGAAATAGAGTTGAAATCGATAGTACCATTTCTTCTATAACTCCAAAAAAATGTATTTGCTACAGTGATAAATATTTTTCATCAAACGCTTTCAAACGCACGAAACATTATATAAAGTAGATGAAAAATTAAATATATACTTTTATTCGGTATTATATTCGAAACTCAGTAAATATATGGCTATAAATAACTTAATTTCTTTAAAACACTTTTTAATATCTTTTAAAGTGATGAAATAAAGAACTGTTCTCATAACTCGTGGTACATGCAGTTTGTTATTTACTGCTTTCTTCCACTAATGTTTACAATTCAAGTGGTTTCGACGAGATATCTCGTCCATCAAGATCTGACTAATTTTGATAATGACGAGATATCTCGTTACAAGAATGACAATTGAACTCCGAATGAAGATAGTGCAGGTTTTTGACGATGACAATATCAAGAGCTGGTCAGTTTTGCTAATGACGAAATACCTAGTCGAGGCAGTCACTACGAAGATTAGCGAGGAAGTGATTCCAGTACTTTCCTATCATTATTTTTGTAGTGAATTAAGCCTTAAAAATTATCATGAGCAAAAATAAACCATGTAATGTGTATTCTCCAACCACAATAAAACCCCAACTTATGAATACAATTTCACATTTTTATGATTCCTATACTCTTCTTTTTCTTGCAATCATACGAGAAGTTGTATGGGAAGATTGAGTTTTTAAAGTAACAAAACATTAAAAAATGACAACATTTTTTGTTTTGAACGTTCCTTCCACGTTATGAATTGAAAATAACGAATATATTCTATTGCCTTACGATAAAAATTTGTTTAATTTAGTTTATAATCGACTTAAATCATTTTAAATAATACTGTTTTAAGTGCTTTAAATTTCCATGCTTATATTTTCCCAGCCAAGTCATTGAAGTTCTTCCATTATTTAGTCAGAACAGAAGCCATAATGCAGTTAAACTGCTATATTGTTATTTATTATTTGAGCAGCATAAATAATTGTAATAACACTAAGTGCAAACCCATCCGTGATTTTTCCCTACATCATGATAAATTGGTGCATTACCGTGACTTATGCATAAAAGCATAGGGAATATAATTAACCAAAATAATTATAGGCATCATGCACTATTTATTACTTAGGGGACAAACTTAACATTCGTTCTCGCAAAACGCTGGCAATTTCATGCCTTTCAGTAGCTTGATTACAGTAATTTGCTGAGCACTCATTTCTGTCTCATTTGAACGTGCTTTGGATGAATGTAAAAGTAATTACCGTAATATCTTCACTTGCTCACGGTCGTAGATATGTACTCTGGTGCGTGGACTCGTATCGTAGCACCGCATAGTTAACTACCTGAGTAAATGTTACCTGTGTAGTTAACAGGATGTCGGCTTTTAGTTAAATTAGTTTGATTATTGGATGACTGAAGCTAATATTCGGTAAGAAGGTATGAAATACAATTGTGGTAATGTTACAGATGTCCACTCTAAAATATCTCTGCCGATGTATTGAGGCATTTTCAAAATAATTGATGTATATTCAAAACGAAGCTCTCCTGTGTATTTCGAGTTTTTTCTTTTCAACTCAGCTAGACATAACAGGCACAAATACTTCAGTCAAAAGTACACATAAATGAAAACAAGAATTGAAACATAAAATAGTCAAGAGTAAAATGCAGCATATAAAATACAAACAGCTACGTTATTCTTTTTTAGAGATATGAACATTTTACTTCTATCGTTTTTCAGTACCTCAATTGAAATTGTAGTTAAATTAGTTTCATTATTAGATAATGTAGCTAGTATTCGATAACACGCGCGAGGGATGAAATAAATTGTTATAATATTACAGATATCTACTCTAAAATATTTCTGTATTGGGGCATTTTCAAAATTATTGCTGTTTTTTCAAAACGAAGCTTCTGAATATTTCAATGAAACCGAAACTTGTTTAATAAATAGCTATCCTAAACGTTTTTCTTTCCAACTGAGCAGGCCATTGCATACACAAATACTTCAGCCAAAAGTATACATAAGAACAAGAATTAAAACAGAAAATACAAGTCAAGAGTAAAATGCAGTACATAAAAATACAAAAGGTTAGAAAATCTCCCTGGCTATCCTAGAAATACTCAGAATAAAATTTAGTAGATATTTTCAGTTTTAAAACTTGGGTTATATTCTTTTAGGATTCAGGAATGTTACCATTTTATTGTTATCTTTTTCTGTACCTCAGTTGGAGTTGGAATTATATATATATATAAATTAGTCTGATTATTGGATAACTGAAGCTAATATTCGGTAAGACGGGACGAAAAGCAATTGTGGTAATGTTACAGATTGTCTACTCTAAAATATCACTGTTGAAGTATTGAGGCATTTTCAAAATAATTTATGTTTATTCAAAACGAAGCTTCTCTATAAGTTTCAATTTTTTCTTTCCAATTTAGCAGGACATTTCAAGCACAAATGCTTGTCAAAAGTACACGTAATAAAAACAAAATACAGTCAAGAATAAAATGCAGCTCATAAAAATGCAAAAAACTAGGTTTTTCTTTTAGATATTAACATTCTGCTGTTATCTTTTCTCTTTACCTGATTTGCCGTAGATAAATTAGTTTGATTTTTTTATGTAGCTAATATTCGGTAATACGGGATGAAATAAATTGTGATAATGTTACAGATTGTCTACTCTAAAATATTTCTGTTGAAATATTGAGGCATTTTCAAAATAATTGGTGTTTATTCAAAACGAAGCCTCTGAATATTTCAATGAAACCACAACTTGTTTAATAAATAGCTATCATAGAATTTTTTTCTTTCTAACTAATCAGACATTACATACACGCAAATTCGTCAGCCAAAAGTACACAAATAAAAGCAAGAATTAAAAAGTAAAATACAGTCAAGAGTAAAATGAAGGACATAATACTAAAGGATAGGGAATCTCCCCAGGCTTTCCTAGAAATAGTCAGAATAAAATTGAGTAGGTACTTCATTTGTAAAACTTAGATTATTGTTTTAAATATTAACATGTGTAACTATTATCATATTTTTCTGTACCTCAATTGTAGTTGTAGTTAAATTAGTTTGATTATTGGATGATGCAGTTAATATCCCGTTGCACACACAGGATGAAATAAATTGTGGTAATGGTACAGATTATCTACTCTAAAATATCGCTGTTGAAGTATTGAGGCATTTTCAAAATAATTGGTGTTTATTCAAAACGAAACTTCTGAATATTTATGAAGTGCTGTAAAACAGAAGACCGTTAAGGACTTTTCAAAAATTTAAACTGTACGTAACTTACTTCAGGATTCATTGCAAAATTTCCACAATAAATACATACTGCGATACAAACCTAGTATTTATTATTCTTAATCCTTTTTATTTTCTGAATCTTTTAGTAGTAGTTATAACATGTAGTGCATTATAAATATTTTTGGTATTTCTTATAGGGTGTTTTGAGTTACTACGTCCGTATTATCCGAGTTTCTATTTATCCGAGGTGACCTCTGTCCACTTTACCTCGGATAATCAAGGTTGTAATGTAAAACTAATAAACTATTAAATATATTGAAATTTTGAACTTTAAGTTCGATTTTATCAATATAAACATTCACCACCTTTGGGGTTACCTTAAGAACCTACTTTAACCTGGTAAGTAAAGCTTTCCCAATAGGCTCGGCCCTACAAGTATCATAGATTGCACTGTTTTGACAGTTTTGTTTTAGAGTAATTATTTTCTTACAAACACACACATACTTGTCAGAAGCATAAAAACAGAAGAAAATTGTGATTTTATGCAGTATAATAGTAAATTCTTATTTCAGTACGTTGGTAAATGTCTATTGAGTGTACTAAACATTTCAAACCGCTATCTTCAGTATATTTCGAGAAACGGTACAAAAAAAATTAAGTAAATTAGCATTGCCATCAGTATTTTTGACTTTCCTCTACCTATTTAGTATACTGAACATTTGAAACCGGTACCTTTAGAATATTTTAAGAAACGGTACGTATAAATATATGTTGATTAGTATTGTTAGTATTAGACTTCCCAACTCTACTTAAGAGTGTATCCGATGTGTCATCCCAAGCATAATGCGGTGTTTTTAGCAAGTTTTAAAATAACGCAAAAAAACACATTAAACTTTAATGTAAGATAGATTTACCTCTATTATTTACAACTTGTTCCGGCTATCATTTTAAATTTTCTATACCCTGGCGATAGATTCTCTTGTGTGTTAAACCAAAGAATAAATCGAAATCTATTGGACATCATATTTCGAATTTTTTCATTAAGGTAGTTTTGAATGCTTCGAAAGGTATTGTAATCTGACGATATCAGATCAAGAGAATATGGTGTATGGAGTCAAAATTTCCCATTCAAATTTACTTAATTTTTGCAACGTTTTCTCATGCCACGTGAGATCGTGCGTTGTCATGATGAATTTCTGTTAGCAAGTGCAGGTCTTTTGTCGTCAATAGCTTGATTTAGCTGTCAGTTGTTTGCAATACAGATTTTTCGTGATGGTTTGATTTTCAGGAAGCAACCTTTTCATACGTGGATTTAAGAGAGAAAAACTCTTTGTTATCAAAAGTTACCTATACACATGTCCAAAACTTAAGGATAATGCAATCTGATATGAATTCTGTGTTAAGTACTGTACTTCGATGTACCTTAAAGGACAAATGAATATTCTACAAGCTATGCGGAACAAAATGGCAAATGCCTCGTGGTGCATCTGGAAACTAGAGAAATTAACAAAAAGGGCTTAGAACACATCCTATGCTATAGATTTTTTAGGGAAACCTTTTTTGCTCTGTTATAAGCAATCTTAGGGAATGTGCTGGCCTCTGACCTTAATACAGGCCTCATAACGTGCAGGCACACTTTCCACAAATCAGTCCTAGAGTTCCTATGGCATGGAGTCTCATTCGTGACTAAAGCATGTCTGCTTTTGTGCGGTCCTTGGAGGTGTGCAGGTTGCAATGCGACGTCCGAGAGCATTCCAAGCATGCTCTATTGGATTAAAATCAAGTGACCTTGCTTGATGCGAAATCAGTATTATCCTTAATTTTGAAACTTGTGAATAGATAACGTTTGATAACATGACAATGTTTTTTCACTCTAAATTCACGTGTGAAAAATTAAACTAACACACAATTACTTAAAATCTTTGCAAATTCTAATAAAACACCCACATTCTACAATTACGCAATAACTAAAATATTTCCAATAAGAAAACAACCGTTTTATTTATAGGATAAGCCAATGCTTTGTAAGTAACGGATGATAGTTTGCATACCTTTAAAATGTTTCATAGTACAATTGTGCCACTTCGAAAAAGTTCAAGGGAATCCATCGGCAAAATCTTCATCCGTTGTATAGGAACAACGCATGGCATATGGCATTCTTTGCAGTTGAATTGTCACTACATTGGCATATTTGACAGTCGAAGGAAAAATGCAATGTCATCCAATACCCAGCAAGGCAGGGGAAGAATGTAAGAAATATTTACTTTCGTCTATAACTGCCAAAGATCTTTGTAGGTAAAATAGACGTAATAGATAAAATAGTCAGTTTTTCGTATCTAAGAGTACAATGTTTGTAAGGATTAAGGGTTTGCGAGCCGATGTTTTATTTAAAACGTAAGTTACAGAACACAAATAGTATAGTTATTAATTCTTAAGTAACTGTCATTCTATGGGTTTAACTTAAAAGAGCAGGGGTGAAATAGTATTCCAGTGAGGATGTTTTCGTACTCATTCAGTTTGATCAGTTGGATTTTCTCCTTACATTTTCGTGAAATAGTGTTCTAGTGTAGATGTTTTCTTTTCCATCTACTCTTTCGATCAGATGGATTTCCTCTTTACAATTTTCGAGAGAAAGTAAGATTACCCTTTTATCAGTACCCTTTTAGATTCCACAAATGCTTGGAGTTGTAACATCTCAGTTTTCTGAATTTTAAAGCATTTGCTTTTTCAATTGACTTAATTGTCATTTTATTGACTGAATTGGTATTTGCATATTTTTATTTTTCACGAGACGTTTACGCGATAACCAAAGATATCATCTGTGAGTGAACTTAGCCACCACCCAAAAATTAACTTATAATACAGTAGTATATATAACAGCGCAACCTATGTCCACCATAAAGTACTTTTTGGTTGACTAACTTGCATTGTCTTTCACACGTCTTGTTAAGCAACTTATGCTCATTTTCCGTAATTTAAGCGATCACTTCCGCTACAACTTTATGTTTTGAACTTTCGATCTATCGAGCCAAATAGCGATGAGCAGTCAGATCCCAGATCGACGCTTCATAATGGTGATATCTAATCCGTCATGTTAGTGGTCTGTGTAGCAAATACACTGCTTGCCATGGAAAATGCAACACCATGAAGTAAGCCTCCAATAGCCTCGAAAATTACACGCTGTGTAAATCATGGAAGGATATGCAAATGATTAACACTACAGCGGATATGCAAATCATGTGCGCCAGTGACGCCCACTTAAAGCAATGAAAAGGGAGAACAGAGAGCCTGTTGTAAGCATTGGAATTGCATTTTCTCACTGTTCCTGTGTATAGGAAGCTTAATTATGCCTCGTCGAAAAACCATACCAGTATGTTTCTGAGTTTGACAGAGGAAGAATTGTGGTTTATAGAGACTACGGATTATCCTTCTGAGAAATCGGTGTTCGTGTTGAACAAAATGAAGCCACAATGATGTGAACATGGAATCGGTGAGTGCGAATGGATGAACTGACAGACGTTAACGATTGCAGCGGCCTCGTCACACCACCGAACAAGAGCACAGACATCATGTGCTGATGGCTATGTTGCTGATGTTGATGTACTATACGGATTTTACATAAAGATCAAGCATAAAAATCAAGAACCCTCATTCAAGAATTAAGGTGTTACACAACAATCTGAGTCAGCACGTACAATTCGACGTCGCCTGCAGCAGCGGATAATTTTGTCAAGGCGTCCATTGCTGAGACTACCTTTGATTCTACACCTGAAGCGTCTGTGGCTGCAATGGTGCATATAACGACGCATATGGACATATGAATGGCATAACATCGTCTTTTCAGACAAATCTCGATTCTGTCTACGGTACCACGATAGTCGCATTCGTGACTGACAGTTCCGCGGTGACAGACTGTGTGAATCTTAGGGAAGTCACACATTGGTCCAACATCAGTCCTGCTTCTCTAAATTGGTTGAAATGCACATGCGTACTGACAAGTTTTCTGTACAGAAACGGAATACGCATGTTATATGTTTTTTCGCATGCTGCTTCAGTGTGTGTATATTAGGCATCACCCTAAAAGACCGTCACCTGGTGTTTTGGCATGGAGTGCTATTGGATCATATTACCTTACCCACTTTGTAGGCATTGCCGGTACACTCAATAGCCACCGCTACACTGAGAGGACTACATTTTGGAGCCTGCTGTCCTCTCTTAACTTCGGAGCTTGCTGTGACCAGTTTTCAACAGGACAATGCGTGACCGTATGTGGCATGCAATCTACAACAATTCCTCTTTGTCCACCAAGTTTCATTTCTTCAATCACCCGCCTGCTCACCAGATCTGTCACCCTTCGAACACGTCTGGTCGATGATCGCCCAACGACTGGCACATCATAGACAAATCGCGTATGCGCCAGATAACCTTTAGCAACGTGTACAAGCAGCATGGACTGACATATCCCAAACGCACATCCAAAGCCTCTTTCTTTCAATGCCTAGACGTGTAGTAGTAGTTATTGCCACGAAAATAAAGTTTCGAAAATAAAAAGTATTAATTTTTGAGTGTCCGTAACAAACCTGCATTTTCAAAAGAGTTTCTACCGAAAGTAACAATGCATCTACATCCTTTGGAGTAGATACAACGATTTTAATGTAACGCAAGACGTCAACGCTTTGTTTCAACAACACATTTATTCCGCGGCATAAAATTCCAGTATCAAGAGCATTTGTGATTACATCGGTGATTTATTGCTCGCACTAACCGCATATTTCTTTCCACGTAAAAATTTGTGAGCAGCCCAACAATCCCAAAGGATGCGAAATAAATTGTCCAGTAACAGTTCTTAATACGATTCCCCCACCTTTATCGATAAAGTGGACCGAGATAAATCTGGATCTAAAATCTGTTTGTACGTTTCTCGGGTTTGATGGACCTCTGGAGCGGTGGGCCATAAACTTGCAGCTAATGTCCAAGGCGGAAATTGTAGCTGTGTGCTCTTCCGAGCTGGTTCATTGTTCCCCCAAACCACCCTCAGGAAAAGATATCTGCCATAAACAAAGATGCAATTCTTGCTCAAGGATTGAATCAGAGCAAGGACTGGAGTCCCTGGACACTCATCATGGTTTTCGTGAGACACAGCTCCGTGTCTCGCGTATCGTAATCACGTTTTATATCCTTTGAGCACGAATTGCTATGGTTTTGAAGCCGGAGTTTCGCTTTCATGATGTCGTGGAACCAACACGATTCTCCAATCTGTAACGGCGTGTCTCCCGTTCTTTTTGTTTACTTCGTCCGCTGAGGTTTACTTTTTAAAGGCCGCCTTCTTTCGTGGTATTTCATAACTTGGAAATTTCTATCTTTGTTTTTCGAGTTTTATGGTTATGTCCAGCGATTTCTCGAAATGGGCGGAATGAAAATCTCTTAACCTAAATCTATTTGTTACTCGCGGAACTCTCTTTATTCTTTTCAAAATCCTTCCTACTCTCGAATCTTGAATGCCATGGTTATAAATATAATTTGTGGAATATGAAGCTAAGGAAATCGGAAAGCAGTTTCTGTTATTTATTTGTATTTTATGTATAACAACGAATAGGATACATATTATCATTCCGGATACTTTATATCTCAACTATCGTACTTTTGTTTCACAAAGAGATGTTCATATTTATATTGTTTATATTATTGCCAACCAATTGGTCTAGTGGTCATGATGCCGATCTCTGGATAAAAGGGTTCGAATCGGGGTAAAGAAGGAATGCTTGTCCGTCTGAAACGAATTGGAGTCTCTTCAAATGGGTTGCACCTTCAATGTGTGGTTTGTATGAGGTGTTACGTAAACCCACACCCTGTGTTAATACACAACGATAGCCTGATTGGAAGAGTAGCGGATTGGTAATCGAAGGGTCGCTAATTCGAAACTAGGTCCAACCAAGACTGTCGTGTACGTGGGGGCTGGTCCACGTTAAATCTGTCGTGGCTCCAAACGTCCTCATGTTGGTGTAGTGTGGAAGTTTGGAGAGTAGGGTGCCAGCTCAGGTGTTGACCTCGTCATATGACCGGAGTTCAAAATGACGAAGCGTTGTCCTCAGATCTTTCCATTCGGGATTGATCTCGGACCGTCGCCAATAGCCCGTTGTCCAGTGACACGTTGATTCAAGTACTTACCGGAGTAACGCAAAGTAGTTCGCAAATCCGTCCCCCTCTTGTCATAATGCATAATGTTCCTTTCAACGTGCATTAGAGAAAAATACTGTTTTTCCAGCAATTGTACTGTTTAACAATTCTTTAATCATAGTACAGGAAATACTGTTTTATTTCAGTGGTACTCTGTAGTTTGTTGAATATACATCACTCTGGAGCAGCACAACTCGTTATTTGCGATGGTTCGGGAACATTCCCGAAGGGAAAGATCCGAGGATAGCACCTCGTAATTTTGAACCACGGTTAGATGATGAGGTGTACACCTGAGCTGTGGTACCTCACTCGCCAAACTTCCACCCTACACCAACATGAGGACATTTCAAGCCACGACAGATTTATTAACGTGCACCAGCCTCCACGTAAACAACGGTCTTGGGTTGGACCTAGTTTCAAACTAGCCACCCTTCGGTTGCCAATCAGCTACTCTACCAACTAAGCTACCGCAATTCTAGAAGTACTTTGAATATGATTTGTCAGGTTTTATGGAACAAGGGCTACATTTGGCTAAGTTACGCCAAATACAAGACTAACATTGTCAAGTTATGAACAAATACACCAAGGAAAGTTTTACTGATACAGATGAGGTAAATACATCCAAGGTAAGTTACAGTAATCAAACCTGCACCGGCTGCAACTCGCAGGTTGCTCATAGAGGAAATATAAAAGTAAAATGAGCAATGGCAACCTTTTTTATGCCCAGGATCATGTGACCGAAACTAGTAGTAACGTGACGCTTAAACTACTTTCGTCTGCCGGGAGGAGCCAAACATTCATTCTCTGATTGGTTCACGGGGCGGGAGAAGATGCCGATCCATTAATTCATCATCTGATTGGTCCGCGCAACATGGTAGAGTTTGGCGATTTCACCACTTTTACCGCCACTCTAGAAATGGGCATTCACACACATACCCCGTCATAAGATGTTATGTCACTATACGAGGCGATAGGATGCCGAATAGGCCTACCAAGTCCATTTTTCACAGAGCAGTCACGTGACTACTAGTCGACATGTTGGTCACACTTTTTGAAGCCCTCTAGAAATCGTAATGCTCAGTCTACTTGTATTTCACATCTCAGAATTTGCTGTCGCAGTGGACAAATCCACCGAGCCACGATGGCCCCATGTCAAATAATGTGTTTACTGTGTATTGAATGTATGTAAATTTGAAAGTGCTAATTGAATACACATTGACAAAGATGCCCATAAGTAAAAGATGCGACGTTACTTCTAAAAAGGATTCTTTCCATTAAAAGAATCGTGGTAATGAACCTGCATCTATACGAAAGAAATGTAGATGAAATAGGTAATGAATTATATTTAGCTATACATTTTAATTTGCTTATTGAATATGCAAATATATAGATATATTGATGTAAATGTATTAACCCTCCTGGTGGTTGTCTCAACGAGGTATCCTGTCATTAGCAAAATTGACCAAATCTTGATCAACGAGGTATCTCGTCATTAGAAGAAAACTGACCAAATCTTTTCCGAGTCATCATAAAAAGTCGGCAGTATCTTGATGACGAAGGATATCGTCAAGTATTAGAAAAATTGGTCAGATCTTGATGGACGCGATATCTCGTCGAAACCACTTGGAGGGTTGAATTGATTGTATAGAGACAAAAAGATTTATGCCTTTAAATAAAAAATGTATATACACTTAACCTATTACTCTTAAAAGGATCCTTTCAAATTAAAGAATCCAGATAATACACCACGCACCCATAAGAAATATTTTAAACTGAATTATCATTAAATATATACTGAACTGCTTGAAAATTGAGTATGCAGGTATCGTCAGTTTTCAGGTGAAAAGTCAAAAACATAGTTCTGAGAAAACGAAGGGGGAAATTCTACTCCCTGAGTACGTTTCCCAAAAAGAAATAATAACTTTGTGGACTTAAACGGTTTTAACATCATCACACATTCTAAAAAAGCGAAAAAACTTGAAAATTTTGACTCAGTATGCTTCACTTATAAATTTAAAATATCGATATATAGAATTTCACTCTGAATATACGTATTGATTTTCCCACTGAATGTACAGATGGTCTGTAGAAATCAATATTTTGAATTGCTCATTCAAAATAGAGACAAAGTATTTATATATGCCCTAAGTAGCAATACATTCATCTGTTCTAAAAATAATTATTTCCAATTAAAGAATCGTGGTAACACTGCGTACGTATTCTAAAGAAATATTGACGGATCATCAAATAAAACATTGAATTATATGCAAGTGAATTCCTCATTTAATATACAAATATATTGAAGATAATAATACATTGAATATACAGGCAAAAATATGTATGACCATAAGTAAAAAATGCAATGAGCTTAATCGATTACTCCCAAGAAACCTTTCGATAAATAATCTAGCTAACATACCATAGATCCATACCAAAAATATCGAATGCTCATTAAATATACATTGAATTTAATGAAATTGAATTACACAATGAATATACAAATATACTGAAGATATCATTAAATTGAATTGCTTTTTGAATATACTAAAATTTTTTACCGTAAGTAAAAACATAATTGGCTTAATCTATTACTTCTAAAAAAGATCCTTTCTAATTAAAGAATCGAAAATACTCACCATAGAGCCATACTAAAAATACCGATTGTTCATTAAATATACATTCAATTATATGCAAGTGACTTGATCAACTAAAATACAAATACACTCATTGCCAAAAGTTAAGAACGAAGCGGTAAAATTCGAAAATATCAACAAGTACAGCTTTGATTGACACGAAATGCGGCAGGAAAGTAACAAATATGTTTATGCATGAAACACAAGAATTACATACAAAGATGAAAACAATATTAAATTTTCATAAATTATAAGATAAAGTCATTAACAAAAAGATGTTTAAATCAAAAACAAACAAAACCGACATTAATAGGTTATGTGACCACCCCTCATCCTCATACAAAGTTTACAGCGTGTGACCATGCTTTCCATGAGGTGATCAACCACCCCAGAGTCAAGTAATCGCCATTCCTTCTGTAGAGCAGTTTGCAACTCTGTGAGAGTGACTGGGGGTGGGAAACGTGCAGACAAAGCACGGCCGAGGGCATCTCAAAGATTTTCAATGGGATTAAGGTCGGGCGAGTACGCCGGCCAATTTATACGCGCAATCTCCTCACTCTCCAGGTAGTCGTCGACGATATTGGCTCGATGGGGATGCGCATTATTATCCATTAAAACGAAAGCAGGACCAACTGCTGCAGCGTACAATCTCACAGTGGGTTCTAGGACTTCACCCCGAATACCGGACAGCCTTCACAGAACCCCGTCTATAGGTCAGTGCGATATCCCAACGAAATCCCTGCCCACACCATTATGCTTCCACCTCGGAATGCGTGATGTTCGATGATGTTCTGGGGCCGATTGCGTGTGCCTTGTTCTCCCCAGACCCTTACACGCTTGTCATCTGACTCCAAGGCAAATCTCGACTCATCCGTGAACATAACGTTGGCCCAATCAGACACAGTCCAATTCACATGTTGCCGACACCACTTTAATCATGCCCCTCTGAATTGGACGTATAGAGGAACACAAACTCGTGGTACCCGGGCGTACAGTCCATTCATGTGCAGCCTTCGGCGAACAGTAGTGGCAGATATCGTCTTACCAATGGACGCTGCAACCATAGATGTCACACGTCTGGAGGTTGCTCTTCGATTCCGCATGGCTGAAACAGCAATATATCGAACTTCCGCGGGGGTCGTAACCCTTGGGCGACCGGCCACAAGTCTTCGGACAACTGTTTGGCTTGTTTGGAATTGTTTCCATAATCGTGAAATGACGGAATGATGAACACCGAAGAAAAGAGCAACATCTGTGATTGATTGTCCTGCTTCAAGGCGTCCCACAGAACGCCAGCGCTCACTATCTACCATTCGTCTTCTGGAAGCCATAGAAACACGTCTGTCTTAAAAACTAATCGTACGAAAGTTCTAAACACTTTTTATCAGCACTTACATGAAACTCCTCTAACCCTTCAAAATGCTGGCTTCTTATACGACTGCCTTTTTTGCATATTTCTCGACACAAAACCGTGATTGGCTGTTACAGAACATATTTGCATACATCCATCTACCTCTGCAGCGAAATGCAGTCTCTCAAATTCAGATTGGCTTCCGGAAATTAACATTTTCCTCTCCGTGCTTAACTTTTGGCAGTGAGTGCACATTGAATGTATCGTTACTACCACGCCAAAGGCACCAATTTCAATCTGCATTTTGGCGATTTTCACTAACTGCATTTTTCAAGTTACCATTTGGTATTTTAATTAATGTCACACTGGAGCAACAAAACGGGCTATTGACGACGGTCCGGGATCATACCCGAAGGGAAAGTTCCGAGAGAACAACACGTAATTTTGAACCACGATCAGATGACGAGGTCACACCTGAGCAGGTACCCCACTCTCCATACTTCCACACGAAGCCAACATGACCGATTTTCATGAGAAAACAACCTTTGAGTCGTAACTCGATTCTTCCCGAAGCATCAAAACTTTGAACGCATTTTTGTAGGTACATCAATTTTTCAGATTGGTGCCTTTGGCGTGGTGGTAATGATATCAATAATTTGAATTGCTTAACAAAAATACAAATACATTGAATATATCAATAAATGTAAAGCTCAAAGAATATAGTGAGAAAAAGATGCGTGACCATAACTAAAAATACAATGGGCTTAATCTATTACCCTTAAAAAGGATCGTCTCCAATTAAAGAATCGAGGTGAAGCCACCCTGGACCTAAACTGAAGAAATTCACGATGATGAATCCCCTGTCTATTAAAAAATAGACAGGGATGAAAACCACTATTTTCTCGCAAAGCAATCGAGGAAACAAATATGTAAGAATGCGACTTGATTGAGCGTCAGTCAAGAAAACATTTTCCTTTGTCAGCTTTGCCCGGCTTGTCCACCAAACTAAGGGATCCTGTCAATTACATAATATCAAACGGCATTCCGGCGTGCATCTTTTGTCCTTATTTTTTTCATTGATCTCCTCGCGGAGGGAGCTACTGAATTCCTCATCGAAAATACCACTACATTGGATATATCAATAATTGAATTGCTCATTGGTCTGATCTGATTGCTGATTGGTCTGAATTGTTCATCATGAGAGAAAACGGTCCATGTACTTAATTAAAAGTATAATGGGTTCAATCTATTACTCCTAGAAAAGATCTTTTTCAGTATAAGAATCAAGGTAGCGCACCATGGATTCATACTTAAGAAGTATCGAAATGTTATTACATATACATTGAATTATAAACAATTGAATTGCTCAACGAAAGTACGGATACATTGTATACATCAATAAATTGAATTGTTGAACGAAAGTACGGATACATTGTATACATCAATAAATTGAATTGCTCATTGGATATACCGAGACAAAAAGATTTATGGCCATAACTAAAAATACAATGGGCTTAATCTATTTCCCCAAAATGGATCCTTTCCAATTAAAGAATCGGGGTAAAGCACCAAGGACCTATACTAAAGAAATCCGTGATGATGAATCCCCTGTCTATTAAAAAGTAGACAGGGATGAAAACCACTATTTCCTCGCAAAGAAATCGAGGAAACAAATATGTAAGAATGCGACTTGATTGAGCGTCAGTCAAGAAAACATTTTCCTTTGTCAGCTTTGCCCGGCTTGTCCGCCAAACTAAGGGATCCTGTCAATTACATAATATCAAACGGCATTCCGGCGTGCATCTTTTGTCCTTATTTTTTTCATTGATCTCCTCGCGGAGGGAGCTACTGAATTCCTCATCGAAAATACCACTACATTGGATATATCAATAATTGAATTGCTCATTGGTCTGATCTGATTGCTGATTGGTCTGAATTGTTCATCATGAGAGAAAACGGTCCATGTACTTAATTAAAAGTATAATGGGTTCAATCTATTACTCCTAGAAAAGATCTTTTTCAGTATAAGAATCAAGGTAGCGCACCATGGATTCATACTTAAGAAGTATCGAAATGTTATTACATATACATTGAATTATAAACAATTGAATTGCTCAACGAAAGTACGGATACATTGTATACATCAATAAATTGAATTGTTGAACGAAAGTACGGATACATTGTATACATCAATAAATTGAATTGCTCATTGGATATACCGAGACAAAAAGATTTATGGCCATAACTAAAAATACAATGGGCTTAATCTATTTCCCCAAAATGGATCCTTTCCAATTAAAGAATCGGGGTAAAGCACCAAGGACCTATACTAAAGAAATCCGTGATGATGAATCCCCTGTCTATTAAAAAGTAGACAGGGATGAAAACCACAATTTCCTCGCAAAGAAATCGAGGAAACAAATATGTAAGAATGCGACTTGATTGAGCGTCAGTCAAGAAAACATTTTCCTTTGTCAGCTTTGCCCGGCTTGTCCGCCAAACTAAGGGATCCTGTCAATTACATAATATCAAACGGCATTCCGGCGTGCATCTTTTGTCCTTATTTTTTTCATTGATCTCCTTGCGGAGGGAGCTACTGAATTCCTCATCGAAAATACCACTACATTGGATATATCAATAATTGAATTGCTCATTGGTCTGATCTGATTGCTGATTGGTCTGAATTGTTCATCATGAGAGAAAACGGTCCATGTACTTAATTAAAAGTATAATGGGTTCAATCTATTACTCCTAGAAAAGATCTTTTTCAGTATAAGAATCAAGGTAGCGCACCATGGATTCATACTTAAGAAGTATCGAAATGTTATTACATATACATTGAATTATAAACAATTGAATTGCTCAACGAAAGTACGGATACATTGTATACATCAATAAATTGAATTGTTGAACGAAAGTACGGATACATTGTATACATCAATAAATTGAATTGCTCATTGGATATACCGAGACAAAAAGATTTATGGCCATAACTAAAAATACAATGGGCTTAATCTATTTCCCCAAAATGGATCCTTTCCAATTAAAGAATCGGGGTAAAGCACCAAGGACCTATACTAAAGAAATCCGTGATGATGAATCCCCTGTCTATTAAAAAGTAGACAGGGATGAAAACCACTATTTCCTCGCAAAGAAATCGAGGAAACAAATATGTAAGAATGCGACTTGATTGAGCGTCAGTCAAGAAAACATTTTCCTTTGTCAGCTTTGCCCGGCTTGTCCGCCAAACTAAGGGATCCTGTCAATTACATAATATCAAACGGCATTCCGGCGTGCATCTTTTGTCCTTATTTTTTTCATTGATCTCCTCGCGGAGGGAGCTACTGAATTCCTCATCGAAAATACCACTACATTGGATATATCAATAATTGAATTGCTCATTGGTCTGATCTGATTGCTGATTGGTCTGAATTGTTCATCATGAGAGAAAACGGTCCATGTACTTAATTAAAAGTATAATGGGTTCAATCTATTACTCCTAGAAAAGATCTTTTTCAGTATAAGAATCAAGGTAGCGCACCATGGATTCATACTTAAGAAGTATCGAAATGTTATTACATATACATTGAATTATAAACAATTGAATTGCTCAACGAAAGTACGGATACATTGTATACATCAATAAATTGAATTGTTGAACGAAAGTACGGATACATTGTATACATCAATAAATTGAATTGCTCATTGGATATACCGAGACAAAAAGATTTATGGCCATAACTAAAAATACAATGGGCTTAATCTATTTCCCCAAAATGGATCCTTTCCAATTAAAGAA
The DNA here is from genome assembly GCA_933210815.1 of Meta bourneti. Taxonomy (NCBI): domain Eukaryota; kingdom Metazoa; phylum Arthropoda; class Arachnida; order Araneae; family Tetragnathidae; genus Meta; species Meta bourneti. The sequence goes on from OW119933.1 coordinate 7,422,281, forward strand.
TCGGGGTAAAGCACCAAGGACCTATACTAAAGAAATCCGTGATGATGAATCCCCTGTCTATTAAAAAGTAGACAGGGATGAAAACCACTATTTCCTCGCAAAGAAATCGAGGAAACAAATATGTAAGAATGCGACTTGATTGAGCGTCAGTCAAGAAAACATTTTCCTTTGTCAGCTTTGCCCGGCTTGTCCGCCAAACTAAGGGATCCTGTCAATTACATAATATCAAACGGCATTCCGGCGTGCATCTTTTGTCCTTATTTTTTTCATTGATCTCCTCGCGGAGGGAGCTACTGAATTCCTCATCGAAAATACCACTACATTGGATATATCAATAATTGAATTGCTCATTGGTCTGATCTGATTGCTGATTGGTCTGAATTGTTCATCATGAGAGAAAACGGTCCATGTACTTAATTAAAAGTATAATGGGTTCAATCTATTACTCCTAGAAAAGATCTTTTTCAGTATAAGAATCAAGGTAGCGCACCATGGATTCATACTTAAGAAGTATCGAAATGTTATTACATATACATTGAATTATAAACAATTGAATTGCTCAACGAAAGTACGGATACATTGTATACATCAATAAATTGAATTGTTGAACGAAAGTACGGATACATTGTATACATCAATAAATTGAATTGCTCATTGGATATACCGAGACAAAAAGATTTATGGCCATAACTAAAAATACAATGGGCTTAATCTATTTCCCCAAAATGGATCCTTTCCAATTAAAGAATCGGGGTAAAGCACCAAGGACCTATACTAAAGAAATCCGTGATGATGAATCCCCTGTCTATTAAAAAGTAGACATGGATGAAAACCACTATTTCCTCGCAAAGAAATCGAGGAAACAAATATGTAAGAATGCGACTTGATTGAGCGTCAGTCAAGAAAACATTTTCCTTTGTCAGCTTTGCCCGGCTTGTCCGCCAAACTAAGGGATCCTGTCAATTACATAATATCAAACGGCATTCCGGCGTGCATCTTTTGTCCTTATTTTTTTCATTGATCTCCTCGCGGAGGGAGCTACTGAATTCCTCATCGAAAATACCACTACATTGGATATATCAATAATTGAATTGCTCATTGGTCTGATCTGATTGCTGATTGGTCTGAATTGTTCATCATGAGAGAAAACGGTCCATGTACTTAATTAAAAGTATAATGGGTTCAATCTATTACTCCTAGAAAAGATCTTTTTCAGTATAAGAATCAAGGTAGCGCACCATGGATTCATACTTAAGAAGTATCGAAATGTTATTACATATACATTGAATTATAAACAATTGAATTGCTCAACGAAAGTACGGATACATTGTATACATCAATAAATTGAATTGTTGAACGAAAGTACGGATACATTGTATACATCAATAAATTGAATTGCTCATTGGATATACCGAGACAAAAAGATTTATGGCCATAACTAAAAATACAATGGGCTTAATCTATTTCCCCAAAATGGATCCTTTCCAATTAAAGAATCGGGGTAAAGCACCAAGGACCTATACTAAAGAAATCCGTGATGATGAATCCCCTGTCTATTAAAAAGTAGACAGGGATGAAAACCACTATTTCCTCGCAAAGAAATCGAGGAAACAAATATGTAAGAATGCGACTTGATTGAGCGTCAGTCAAGAAAACATTTTCCTTTGTCAGCTTTGCCCGGCTTGTCCGCCAAACTAAGGGATCCTGTCAATTACATAATATCAAACGGCATTCCGGCGTGCATCTTTTGTCCTTATTTTTTTCATTGATCTCCTCGCGGAGGGAGCTACTGAATTCCTCATCGAAAATACCACTACATTGGATATATCAATAATTGAATTGCTCATTGGTCTGATCTGATTGCTGATTGGTCTGAATTGTTCATCATGAGAGAAAACGGTCCATGTACTTAATTAAAAGTATAATGGGTTCAATCTATTACTCCTAGAAAAGATCTTTTTCAGTATAAGAATCAAGGTAGCGCACCATGGATTCATACTTAAGAAGTATCGAAATGTTATTACATATACATTGAATTATAAACAATTGAATTGCTCAACGAAAGTACGGATACATTGTATACATCAATAAATTGAATTGTTGAACGAAAGTACGGATACATTGTATACATCAATAAATTGAATTGCTCATTGGATATACCGAGACAAAAAGATTTATGGCCATAACTAAAAATACAATGGGCTTAATCTATTTCCCCAAAATGGATCCTTTCCAATTAAAGAATCGGGGTAAAGCACCAAGGACCTATACTAAAGAAATCCGTGATGATGAATCCCCTGTCTATTAAAAAGTAGACAGGGATGAAAACCACTATTTCCTCGCAAAGAAATCGAGGAAACAAATATGTAAGAATGCGACTTGATTGAGCGTCAGTCAAGAAAACATTTTCCTTTGTCAGCTTTTCCCTGCTTGTCCGCCAAACTAAGGGATCCTGTCAATTACATAATATCAAACGGCATTCCGGCGTACATCTTTTGTCCTTATTTTCTTTCATTGATCCCCACGCCGAGGGAGGGGTCATTAGTAGAACATATCGCCGAGGCCGCTTACAAACACTTTTGGTTTTTGTCAGATCGCGGCGAGAGTCAATCCAGTTAGCTTTCCTCGTGCGGGTCCTTTATTTTTGCGTCCTTTCTCTACTTTTCTACCACGATAGGAAATTGAGTGCGGAGGGGGATTCTAAATGAACAGAAGCCTCTCCTTTGTTTATAAAAAGAGACAAAGAAAGAGGGTATGGATTTTTACTCTCACTGGAAAGGATGAGCCGGCTGTACCTAAATTATTGACAGATGGGCTTTGTGGTTTGTACTAGTGTACTCTCCAGACACACCAGGAATGGTGGCCCGAAAAGTACTTAGTCCGATATCCAATATTAGTTTATAAAAAAATAGTGCCCGATATTAGGGCGATTAGGATGGGGAAACAAAAGTTGGGTTTTTTTTCGGTATGAAAACTACAGCTCTCGGATCGGGGACAAAAAAGCGGGCACCATCAATTATAAAAATAACCATCGATCTCGATCGTAAGAACAAGAGAGGATTGGTAAATCGAGATTATTTTAATGGCGAAGATACTTACCAAAACTTCGATGGATGGGACAATATTTCTCATTCGGCTTTTCATAAAAATCGACTGAATGTAATTCTCTGGAGTCGTGCCAGTTTGTAGCAGTTTGTGGGTAACAGACAAGGATTATATCGAAAAAGTGTAATTTGAGCACAGTAGACCCACTTTATAGCGACCCTCGATTTAACGGCTCTCTGCGATACAACGACCAACGAAGACCAAGGCAATTCCTTTACAGCTGCAATGCTATTTTATGATATAATGGTCATGAAATCGTAAAAATCGCGTCACAGCGACCTTCAGTTGGCAGTGTTTCCTGATTCGTTGAGGTGATTTAAGTTTTGTTGATTCGTTGAGGATTTTTAGGCGCTATTTGGCAGGTTTCGGGTCACGCCGTATCGCCAAATGCCTCGCTTCGCTCGGGTTCCTCGTTACATATTAATCACGAGAGTCATTTGTCATTTCAAAAGAGACCAAACAACTGTTTGCCACTTAGATAGCTTTACGTCCTCTACTCAAAAGTAGGACGCAGGTTCGATTCCTCCCTTAGTGTATTTCCTTTCTTCTATGAGTAAAACTTTCCTTGTGTCCATTACTTGATGACGTCTGTCTTGTGTATGGCTCAGCATGGCCAAATATGGCTCTTGCGCTATCAAGCCCAATCCAACCAACCCAAAGCTAAGAGTTCAGCTTTGTCCATTGAGACGAAAATGAAAATCTTAGAAAGCGTCTATATATAAAAACAAATTTCGAAAACGGAGATTGCCAAACTAACATTCCTGAAAAGCACTCTTCCTCAGTAATGAACAATGATTGTATGTGAATTTACTTATTTTAATCAAGTGCTTAACTTTAGTACTCTTTTTTAAATTTTTATAATACTACAGCTTATACTTTATTTGATACTGGTATTTATTAACACTCCAAGTGGTTTAATTACTAAGTGGAACAAATACTGAGTCTTGTTTTGAAGCATTGCAGAAGACGGGACTAGGATTGTCAAAACGGAAAAGCTTCGAATGTGCCAGCGAAGCGAAAATTACAATGGGTGTTGTGAAGTGTTTGCTAATCTTAGGAGGATTTCGCTTTTTGGTTCGGCTTGTGGTGGGAGGATGCTTGGGAATGTTTTTCGCATTGATATTAATAAACTCCTTTGTTGGAACTAACAAAAGAAACGATGGAATCTAACCCTCCAAGTGTCTTCGACGAGATATTTTGGTCATCATGATCTGACCAATTTTGCAATGACGAGATAAATCGTCATTAGGATATTGTTAACTTTTTATGATGGCGAGATCCCTACTTGGTCAGTTTTTCTAATGATGAGATATCTAGTCCATCAAGATATGGTCAGTTTTGCTAATGACGAGGTATCTCATAATCAAAATACTGTCGCTTTTTTATGATGACGAGATCAAGATAAGGTTGGTTTTCTTCTAATGACGAGATATCTCGTCCATGAAGATCTGCTAATAGGTTTATAGGTTTGCTAATGACGAGATACTATATATATATATGTGTGTGTGTGTGTGCGTGTGTGCGGTATATATATATAGTATATATATATATATATATATATATATATATTTATTTATATATATATATTTATATATATATTTATTTATTTATATATATATATAGTATATATATATTTATTTATTTATTTATATATTTATATTTATATTTATTTATATATATATATATATATATATATACACTGCTGGCCACCCAAATTGCAACACCAAGAAAGACAAGAGATATCACAACAAAATTTATTTTGTAGGTAACATGTTGACCAAGTATCAAATGATTAAATTTATAGACTTCTGTGAAGTGTGGTTCCTGCCAAAATCAGTAGCCAGAGTAGCCGCCATTGTTGGAGATCACCGCTGCCACACGCCTCGGCATTGATTCAAAGAGACTTTGGATGTGTTCTTGGGGTACAGCAGACCAAGCAGCTTCCACACGTTGCCAAAGTTGATCTGGTGTGGCAGCTGGGGATGTATTCTGGGTCAATCGTTGAGCAACCATGGACCACATGTTTTCTATCGGCGAAAGATCCGGAGAGCGAGCTGGCCAGGGAAGCAATTCAATCTGGCGATTGACGAAGAACCCTTGGACAATGCGTGCCACGTGTGGTCGCGCATTATCCTGTTGAAATATGGCTGTGGGCAAGCCCTGAAGGTAAGGAAGGACAACTGGCTCCAACACCTCGGAGATGTAGCGCTGGCTGTTTAAAGTACCGGCAATGCGTACTAGAGGAGTGCGAGAGTGATATCCAATACCGCCCCATACCATAATACCCGGTGCAGGACCAGTGTGGCGGTGCATAACGCAGCTGTTCAGCATCCTCTCTCCACGGTGTCTCCAGACTCGAATCCGACAATCGTGGTGTTGCAGACAGAAGCGTGACTCGTCAGTAAAGACAATTTCATTCCATTCTGCCGTCCACATCAATTCTTTCATCGCACCATTGGCGGCGGAAACGTCTGTGGTTCTGCGTCAAGGGTAGACGAAGCAATGGACATCTTGCGGACAGACCACTCTGCTGTAAACGGCGTCGAATGGTACGCGCAGACACTGGATGATGCAGTACAGACTGAATGTGCTGTGCTATGGTTCGTGATGTGGCTGAGCGATCCGTCACTGCCATACGCACAATATGCCTGTCATCACGTGAAGTGGTGCACTGAGGTGGATGCGATCGAACACGTCGGTCCGTCGTACCCTCCTGCATCCAACGATCACACATCCGCATTACAGTTGTTTGGTTTCGTCCAACACGACTACCGATTTCCCTGAAAGATAATCCACAATCTCGGTAGGCCACTATCCTTCCTCTGTCGAACTCGGATACTTGATCAAAAGATGATCGCTGTTTTCTACGAGGCATAATTGATCGTTTTTTTTTGAAAAAACTACAAGAAAAACACAATTGCCGTACTTGAAATCGTCGAAATCTCCAAGCCTTAAATAGCGCTTTGAAGTGGCGCCACAGGCGCGCGTGATGTGCGTCTGCGCTGAAATTCTAATCATTTGCATATCTCACCTCCACTAATGCATGTTGTAAATTTCATATTATTTGCATGCTTCCTTCAGGGTGTTGCATTTACGGTGGCCAGCAGTGTATATATATATAATGCGAAAGAGTATTTTTGTTCTGATATTACAAAAATTTATAAGGTGTGAAAATTGTATTTGCCTTTAAATAAATGGAAGATTAATGTTCAACAATTTGATAGTCTTCCTGGAGAGAGGATCCCATCGGAGTTATAACGCTAGTCTACTGTATCATTTTCTCAGTAAGAAATGTCACATTGAGTTGAAAAGGCAAAAGCTATACCGTTTGGTTTTGTCCTAAGTCATTCTTAAATTCAACATGCTTACTAAAACTAGGATTTGAATCCTCCAGTGTTTCGATGAAATATCTCGTTCAAGATCTGGTCAATTTTGCTAAGGACGAGCTACCTTGTCGAGACAAAACTGACCTATCAATCCAAGAGGAATAAAGATCGAAGTAGGAAAAACAACTTGCCCAGAACTGGTGGCGGTTTGGGACAGGTTTTTGCACCAGAGGGTGGCCACTAGAGGGCAATTTTGGACGCGAAGATAAAACATCAGGAGGGTTAATTTCAAAATTAATTTTTATAACTCTCCATCATTTTAATTTGAAACTGAGAGGTTAAGATAAGCCAGTTAATAAATTCATTTATTCAAACCTTAATTACGAAAAACGTCAGATCATTATTTAATTTGAAGACTCTACCACTAACCTCTTCGGTCTTTGGCACTAGAGAGCGAACTGGCTGCTATTTGCGAGGGATCCCCAGTGGGTAAGCCACCGCTACTCCTAAGGGCTTCTTCACACCAACAGAATCCGAGTCAATTCTGTTAACATCCCTTTGCAACATTTTATAGTAGTACTTTAGAGGCAAGCTATAAATAGGCATGTATCTAATTAATATGTGTATAGTAAAATCACTCATTACAGTTTTTTTAATTGAGAATTAGCAGATACAGAATTTTATGAGTTATAAAACTTACAGCTCCATGGGCTTAACTTTTGGAGGTGTTGTGTTATGCTTCAGGTATCTGGCATCTAAAAATTATGAACCATACACTCATTCAATTATTACTGACCTTCAAGCCATGAGCTTCACTTTGTATTCGGCCCCTACGAGAAATTCTGAGTCTACTTCATACAACGACAGGCGTGATGTTGACGTTGAATTCAGTACCTCTCGAACTATAGCTCTGTAAATATGTAAGTGATAAACAATGCGCTACCAGGTCGCAGTATTGTAGTGTCAGTCAGACGATTAACCACTAGTACCATCTGGAGATGGAAACAAGGCACGATAAAAACTTCGATTAATTTTGTGATCATATTTCGTGTAGACCTCCCTCATCTTCATTCTGTGCTCCATGCAAGGTTAGATGATAGTCCCAATACCAGATTAGGTGACGGATGCCCTCATGAAGTACAAGTGTATATTTCAAGTACTCAAGGCTTACCTTGCATAATTGTATAATTTTTTGTACTTTTCTCCTTTGAACACTTGCTGTATGTACTTTTTATTATTACCAGGGCCCATTTCGTTCACCTAAAAGTGTAAAAATATGACCCATAAAATGACCTGAAAATACCTAAAATGCATAAACATGACCCATAAAATGACTTAAAAGTACCTAAAATGCGAAAAAATGACCAAATGATCTAAAAATATAAATAATATTGTGCGATCTCCTGACTTCAACTGAAAGGCTACAGTAAGGTGTGGTGAGAAAAAGTGTGTGGAGAAAGAGGGACTTCCTGTTGGTGCTCGAGGCAGGGTGGATGTGTTGTCCCCTGCTCCGCTATGTGAAGCTTACGTGCTCTTGTATATAAAATTTATTCTTTATGCTGTATGTCCTCGTCTACTGTAGAAATAAACGTGTTATCCTATGGACAAGTTCTTTTTAATCTTATGCAAATCATCAAATCGAACCAAAAACAATCCAACTACTGTTTTGTGCGGGGAAACCTCAATGGATTCTGCGCCAAATAGTTGGTTAATTTTTGGTTCGATTTGATGATTGGCATAAGATTAAAAAGAGAGCTTGTCTAAAGGGCAACACGTTTATTTCTACAGTAGAAGAGGACATACAACATAGAGAATAAATATTATATACAAGAACACGTAAATTTCACAAAGCGTGGCAGGGGACAACACATCCACCCTGCCTCGAGCAGCAACAGGAAGTCCCTCTTTCCCTACGCACTTTTTCTCCCCACACCCTACTGTAGCTTTTCGGTTGCAGTTAAGAGTGGTGATCGCACAGAGATATGCTTACGATTCACAAAATGTTTTCCAGTACAGACAAATGTTTGAAACTGGTACCGGCCTACCGACTACAGTTGGTGGAACGCTGCTCCGTTTGCGACGCTCCAAAAGTAAAATGCGCTCTTTCGTTTTCCTTCCAGAGAAAACCTCCTTCAAAATATCCTATTTCCGGTGCTGGTGACTCACTCATCAATAGAAGCCATATAAAGGATTTGTTTTACGTTGAAGGATTAAGGACACTGGCGCCAGATTCTGACAGACGAGTCATTTGCTATGCGTTTGTAGTAAAAATTGAACCGCCAATGAGATTACTATTAAGGAATGTCTCAACAAAAGTTCGGTTACAACCCAGAACAAAACGGAAGCATGCGAAAACTCAAAAAAATGATCAAATATGTCCAGAAAATCTCGAAATATGACCAAACAATCTCAAAAATGTCCGAAAATTCAAAAATGCGCCATAGTCAGTTCTGATTGAGAGATCAGTTTGGAGCGAAGACTACATTTTAAAATGTTCATTTCAAACTACTGGGTCATTCCACGCAAAATGAGCAAATCGGCTGTGGCCGACATATCACCGATTTTAGGGAAAACCAGTTATAAATAGGTCACATGTAGTAATGAGCAACTGCAAAATATTAGGTTTCAGAAATCTATATTTTGTTAATTATTGACATTTAAAGGTTCAAGGTCACACCAAATTTAGATTTTCTAGCACTAAAAGTGGCCTGTTTGCGACACTACATTGCAATAAGTTATTGACACAAATTTAAAATTTTTATATCAGTGCATTCTTCAGAAAAAGGTCTCTTAGGAAACGTCAGAATAGAATTTCATAGCCGTCATTGCTGAATCTGAGAGATAGACGAAAATAGAAACTTTGTCAATTTGCAAAAATTTCAAATTGCTCTGGTATCTCTAGAAATGGAAAGACAATATTAAAAATTATTCTTAATGAAGAGCCATTCCTAACAAATAGCGTGGCGTAATTTGGTTATTGTAGTTGTATTCCTTTATAAAGGAAAAAAAACAAAAGTAAAATTATGAAAAACTACAATTTTAAAATTTTTAAAAATGTATATTTCACTATGAGGGAAAGCTCCAAAAACGTCAAAGCTTTTCGACATAAAAGAGCAAGATGTCTATTACATGTCCTGAAATTTTCATAATTGCAATTTGATTATTTTTGTCTCAGGAAAATTTATAATTACACGTAAATTTTACTTTTTTTATAGCAAATGATGAGTTGTAACCTTCGATAATATAAAAAATGCGATATAAGAATAAAATAACTATTATTATGGTGCACATGCAAAATTTTAAATGAAATTTCTTTTTAAAATCTTTTTTGCTTAATCTAAGGAGTGTTTCTTTCCATCAGTGAAATAAATAGGTGGAAAGTTCATTTTGCTAGAGAAGTCTTTTCGATTTGCTTTTTCCTTTGGAAACGTAAGTATTAAATACTACTACTTGTGAATATTAAATACGTTTTGTAAATATTAAGCATTATTAGTCAAGTAAACACTAATTTTGAGAGTAAAAAATTAATTTAAACATCGTTGTTATACCCAATTCTCCCAAATGTTCACAACTCACGAATCCTTGATCCATATTTATCACAATCACTAGAGAAACAAGTAGATTTCAAGAATTCGGCAGCACTTGGAAAATTTCATTTTAAGCAACTACGAAATTGAAGAGACCTTTATCAGATTGAAAGTGAATTTGAAGACAATCAAATAAAAGTTTTAAATGTTTAAACTTTTTCCATTGTGATTTGATGTCCTGCTTTTATAATTTCCTTCAAAAGTTAAAAATAATTTGGTATTTCATTGTTTATTTGAGGTTTCATTGTTATTTGAAACGAGTTTGCATAAAATGGGAAGGAAATGCTATGATTGGTGATAATAAACATTGCCAGTTAGGGCGATACTGATGGAATAAGGTAACCCGTCGTAGACCTATCCGAATAGTCGTTTGGCGACGAAACATTCAGTCGCCAATTTATCGATGGGCAAGAACGTGTTTCTGCGTTTTACTAATTTTGTTACTGTTTTGCTTTGACTTCAAATACAATCCTGAATTTTTTTTTACAATAGACGTATTAAACTATATTCTTCCAAAATATAGTTTTCGTCAGAGCTGTCCTTCATTTCATTTTGTGTGCCTATTTTAAGTGGAAAACCGTCATTTTATAATTTTCCTTTGCTGTTTGGAAGATGAAGGAAATAAAAGCCGACTTCCAAACTCCAGCAGTAGTTTTATCATACCTAGCTCTTTATCTGGCATGAATTTCAACGATGCATTTAAATTCCTTTAGCCCATAGAAACCTTTTTAATTCTATTAAAATCGACTATCCCTTTTTGCTACTAATTTTTAGCTTAAATATGATGTTTAAAATTGTTGTTTCCAAATAGATAAAAAGAAAATTTTTCATAGATTACACAAATATGAAATATTGTTGTCTACGTTAAGTAGTTTTTGAGAAAGAGATCTTCAAACATGCAACATCAAGCGATTTCACAACTGCTCTTCAAAAGTGCTTAAAATGCCTGAAACTTCCAAAATATTTCATTTTGAACCAAAATATTTTGGATATTGTTATTTACGCATAATCTTAACCCCTACAGCAAATTTCATGAAAATCCGTCACCCTACGGCCACCGGTTTTTTCTGATTTTTGCTCATTTTACATAGAATGAATGACCCTACTGCGAAATGTTCTTCGTATACTTGACTACCACCCTCAGTCGGGTTGCGCTCGTAATTGTCCAAATCAAATGAGATCTTGTCCAAAGTGTTTCGCAAGAAAACAATTTTTTAAATGTTCAGTTCAAATGAGTGCGAAATGTTCTTTGAATACTTGAAGAGACCTCGTTCAGAGCCAGCTTGTACTCAGACTCCGTTTCACAAGGCCCAACTAACTGCTAAAGCATATAAACCCATATTGTTACAATTTTGAAGCGAAAAAGAAAATGAGTACGGGGAGGAACCAACACAGTTCTATTCAAATCTCATAAGAATTAACAGTCCATGGATGTGCATACGCACACAATCTTTTGTGTTCTGGAGATAATTTCGATGCTCAACAAATTAATTTTACATTCATATACTTTTTTAGCATAACTGTCTTGTTTAATATTACTATTTGAATTATAAAGTTATTTTTTAAAGGTTCACAAAATTATATTGTATTATTTTATCATATAAAAATAACCGTATCAGAAGAAAACCAACAGATTACAGTTAACTCTCCTGGTGGTTGTCTTGACTAGGTATCTCGTCATTAACAAAACTGGCCAGATCTTGATGGGCGAGATATCTTTATTAAAAACTGATCTGATATTGATCTTGCGTTATCACAAAATCGGCTAATCTTCATCATTCGGAATTCAATTGCCATTCTTGATGACGAGATATCTCGTCATTAGCAAAATTGATAAGATCTTGATGGATCAGATATCTCGTCAAAACCACTTGGAGGATTAATGGATGCATAATTAATTAATATCGTATGCTGTTAATATAGTGTGAATGTGACAAAATCAGGTGCTTGTAGTACCTAAAAAGGGATTGTTTTAATTTAGGCTATAGAAATCAGCTTGTGTCTGAAAATTTTAACCCTTCAAGTCTCAACGAGATATCTCGTATATCAAGATTTGACCAATTTTGCTAATGACGAGGTATCTCGTTATCAAGGTATTACCAATTTTTTATGACAAGATCAAGATCTGGTCAGTTTTCCTCTGAAGGCGAAATACCTCGTCCATCAAGGTCTGATCAGTTTTGTTAATTACGAGATACCTCGTCGAGACAACCATACGGATGGTTGAAATTGAGTTCCTGAGTACTAACTCTCTCTCTCTCTCTCTCTCTCTAGTTTTAAATTAATTTTGGTTGGCTTTTTTGTCCTGTCCCCTTCAATTACCATTCTCACCACGTCGGTTTGGTCTCATGAGAGAGAAATTTAGATTCTTGTCTGTAAAAATTTCTGTCGTAAATGGGTTAATAAATAGTTGAGTGATTTACTAGCCTAACCCTCCTGGTGGTTTATCTTCGCGTCGCAAACTGCCATGTTGTAGCCAGCCTTTGATACAAAATCTTTTCCTATTTGGATCTTCATCCCCTCTTGGAGTAATAGGGCAATTTTGTATCGACGATGTGTCTGCAATATTAACCAGATCTTGATGGGCGATGTATCACGTCGAAACCACTTGTAGGGTTGAATCGTTCAACAGCAACTGCAATCTTCTTGTTCTTGAGTATGTGGTTATCACACTGAATTAAAGTTCGAGAGGATGTAAAGTTCGAATTGATCAATTCTGAGTATATTTTAGTTCCGATATAAATCGTGAAAATTTAAGTGCATTTGCAATGTTACGCGGAGAAAGATTTTCTTAGCGAGATTATAATTGTTTAAAATATAAAAACACATTTTGACGAAATTAACCATCAAAACCGGCAGAGTTTCACTCCCTTGTCTTAATTCATCTCCTTCCTCTTTTTTTTAATCTTTTACCCTAGAAAAACGAGTAAACTATCCAAAACTAAAATAACATGTACGGGGTTTATTACGAATGTTCAAAAAGAAGCTTACTTTCTCTGTAACGCGTAATTACAATTCTTTTTTTCGGCAGGGCAGTCTCAAATTCCATTGAAAACACTATTAGAAGAAAGCCAGAAGAACTAAGTGGACTAAGCAAGAAACAAGCCCAATCTTGTCAAATGCATAATGTGATCTCGTTCTCTCTGCGATCCTACTGCACATTTCTCCTTTTTTTCCTGCTCCCTCCCTTCTTTTTTACACTCGGAAAATGTCCAACTTTCCGGAAAAATTCCTCTCCCTTACTTTGCTTTTTGAAGAACCTAATTATAGCTAAGGTTTTTTCCCCGTCCTCCTGCTGAAAGGCTCTTGAATAGACTCAAGTCAGAATAATTACCAAAGATTGAGGAGGGAAGGGAAAAAGAGGGAAAACACTCGCAAAAAATAACGTATGAAACTCGACTTAAAGGTAACAATTCAGGAAAATTCTTAATCATCTCAAAAACACGGCTGTCCCTAAATAACTTTTTTCCCTCCTCTCTCTTCCCTCATCGAAGGTTCTGAACTTTATCGGATAGAACTATCTCCGTTCCCAATACTCTGTCTTCATTAACAATGTGAAATTCGTCGCTCGAAATTTCAGTCAAGTGTTTCATATTTTCCTACTCTTCCACCACCTCATTAATTTTATCTGAGGATTCCAACTCAGGGGACTCCTTTTCAACACCTAAATTGCTAAAAAGTTGCCAAGAATATCCGGTTCCGGGGAGATATATTTTTAAATCAATTTTTCCTCGCCGGCGACGAATTAAACCCCTCGTTGCCAACGTATCGAATTAAATAATAAATCCCGATCGTCTGATTAAATGGGTTCGCAGTGTGCGCTTTATCTGGTTTTTTCGTGCTGCGCTTCATAAATTTGAAATTTAGAAACAGATTGTGTTTTTTCTGGGAGCGTGCAGCGGCGCGGTGAGGATAATATTTTACGCAAATTAAAACCCGTACTCTGAAAGGACCTTGAGTCTCTGGATTTTAATCTTTTCTTTTTAATCTGCTCTACGGCTTGTTCTCAAAGGGAATCCTAGTTGAAATTCAGTTAAGCATTTTAATCGGAAGAATCATTTTTTTCTCATTTATCGATTCAAATGAAGGAACGCTTGTACTTTGTTTCGATCCAACACATGCATGTCAAGTACTTTTCTTCAAAACAATTTATTGTGATAAAATGGGTACTTGGTATATGAGCATGCTGAATCTGGAGTTCCCGAAGTAACACCTATTATTCTATATATATATATATATATATATATATATATATATATATATATATATATATATCACCTCTTCCCCCTTTCACGGTATATTTTACTTGAAGTTGGCTGCGTTTGTGTTGGTGTACCGTAAAACAACCAACCGACCAACCCGAAGTGAACCGATTATTGGAATTCGTAAAAAGTAGCTAGGTTAGTTGGGTTTCTGTATTTCGTGGCACAAGGACCATATTTGGTCAAGCCGTACCAAACATAAGTAATGTAAGCAGCACCAAACATAAAATTGTAAGCAGCGCAGATTAGATGCCTACCTGTGTGTTTTTCTGTGTCAGTAAAGCTCTCCTTGTGTGTATGTCCGTTTATTTGACATTGTTTGACTCAGCTTGGCCAAACATGGCGGCATAAAATCCAAAATAATCAACCACGAAACAGAGTAAAGTAATGGACATACACATAATGAAAGATTTTATTAACACAGATGAATCAAATACACCAGGGTAAGTTACAAGAATTGAACTTGTATCACCTACAGCTAGGAAACGCAATTATGTGGTGAGTCAATCATTATCCTTTGTTTTTGTGGTATTGTTGGCAGCACTGCCGTTTTTGCGCGCATTGATAATGCGCAATGGTAATATTTCTGCCTTTCCATTGGTGACAGTGGAACTGACTTAGCAGATTTGAAGTCACTCATCGACCTTCTAATGAAATTGACGGAGCATGTGCATGTAACTTTGTTATGAAGTTAATTATGAAGTTCGTGCGCAATTAATAGAGACGACTCCTTAAGCAATTTTTATGCATATGCATTCATAGAAAACATTATTTTCTTTGAATGGTACCTTTGAATTTTCTATACTATGAATAATGCGCGAATTAAGACAGGGGTGGTTCGATTTCTTTCACAGCTGTAGCTAATCAAATGATTCGTTGTTTTGCATGATAAGGATAATGTTGGAATCGGTCTCAAACCTACAATTATAGTGCCGTGTGGGGCACATCAATATGGAAAATTGTGTAAATTGAATGTATAAAAGAGAGGAGATAATGTGAAGTGTATTGGGGATCATGATCTGATCAGACTTCTTGTATGTTTTTAAACCATAAGACTTGGCTACGTAATAAAATTTATTTTTAATGTATAAAACTCTGTCTTCAATCGATAAAACCCAACAATTGGTTATGGGCCTCAGACCTTAAGCTGAACCTGAATTCTGCCACTACCGGTATCCAGTATGATGGGTATTCAAGGAATGTCCATGTTTTCCTTCCCGAAGTTATCGGATTTCAACTATGCCACGTGGAAGATGGACATGAAGGTATTGCTAATCGACCGGAACTGCTGGGAATTTATCACTAAAACGGAACCTCTATTATTGGAAGATGCTCCAGAACAAGAAAAAAGAGACTATCGTTATAGGAAGCAGAGGATATATACAACTATCTACCAGGGCATAGACAGAAAATATCAAGTCTTAATTTCATCTACTGAGGATGGTAAGGAAGCCTGGGATATATTAAAGACCAACTTTGAACCAGCATCTAGAGCACGATTGGCAGGCCTTGTGGACGAGTTCTTTTCAATCCGCTACCAGCCGGAGGACGAATCCATTGGACTCTTCTGCAAACGAGTGCATGAGAAGCTGTTACAGATAAAAGAATGTGGATTCGAAATCCCAGACCTCTTAGTTTGCTTTCAACTAATAAGACATTTGCCTCACGAATACGATAATCTGGTACAACTGCTATACAGGATGGATGACAACGAGTTCACGCTAGACAATTTGTCTAAACATTTAATAACAGAATCCAGCCGAATCGAGCTGAAGCGGAAAGACGAAGGCACAAAATTAAGTATCGTGGCCGATGCTTATGCAACAAGAAACAAGTCATCTAGATACAAGGAGACACGGGCGTCTACTCCTGATCACAGCAGATGCGTACTGGACCCTGAATTAATTCCTTCAAGCCCAAGAAAGTCGACAGTTTGTCGTATGGGGCCGCGACCATTCTGCAACTACTGCAAAAAGTCGGGACATTACGAATCGAAGTGCTTCAAGAAATGCAATCGGCAGAAACCTGGTGGTGAATTATTTTATATGGAGGACAATCCAAAAACTGATCTTCAACGTGCCTATGCAGTTTCAAATTTTCCAAATGAAAGACCGAGGGAATTTCTTATTGATTCTGCTGCAACTGCCCACTTCTGTAAAGAACGCGATATGTTTACGACATTCAGAAAACTACCACCACAGAAGATCCTAGTCGGAGACAAGGACAGCACCTCGGAAGTATTAGGTATGGGTGATATTCAATTTACAGTTTTAGATAGAAACAGAAATTATGATATAACTTTAAAAGATGTGTTATACTCACCTAATATGAGAAGAAATTTAATTAGTGGTGCTCGTATTGATCTTGTGGGAAACCAAATTAAATGGGGAAATAACAAAATGATTATTTATAATAGTTATAATAAATATTTGTTTACTGTTCCCAGAATTGGAAAATTGTATATCTTAAAAGGTTATCCCAAGATTAAAAATTATGTATATGTAACTGGTTTAGATCTAGAAAAAGCCCACCGTAGGTTTTGTCATGTTAACATGCCCTTAATTGAAAATATGAGTAAAATTAATTGTGTAAAAGGAATTGAAAAACTTAATTGTAAAAATATAGATAAAAATTGTAAGATTTGTGCTATTGCTAAATCCACTAGAATATCCTTAAAAAGAAACTATATGTACGAAAGGAAAACTAAAAATGTTTTGGAAAGGATCCATATGGATTTGTGGGGTCCTGCTCCAGTTAACTCTCTAGGTGGAAACAAATACTTTTTATCTATTATTGATGATTTTTCACGTAAAGTAACTGTTTATATTATTCAAAATAAGAATGAAGTTTTTGATTACTTTAAAAAATACTTGGTTAGAGCTGAAAGACAGCTAAATGTTAAGTTAAAATGTGTCCGAACTGACAATGGTTTAGAATTTTGTCACAAAGAATTTAAAAAGTTTTTAAATGATCTAGGAATAAAAATCGAAAGAACTTCAACTTATACCCCTGAACAAAATGGCATTGCAGAAAGGTTCAATAGAACAGCCATGGATTGTGTCAGAGCTATGCTTCAAGACAGTGGTTTACAACCACAATTTTGGTCAGAAGCACTTTTAGCATTTATTCATACTAAAAATAGATGCGAACACAAATTAACTGAGGGTATATCTCCTAACGAAATATGGACTGGTTTCAAACCATCAGTAAAACATTTTAGAATTTTTGGCTCTTTGGCATATGTTCATATTCCTAAAATACAGAGAAATAAATTACAACCCAGAGCTAAACTTGGTATTTTGACAGGATATGGTTTGAAAACTAAAGGTTACAGAATATATGTACCAAACGAGAAGAGAATAGTTGAAACAGTCCATGTTCATATCGACGAAAGTAAGAAAGCTGTTGATGTACTATTTGGTAAAAACTTTGAGTACGTTTCTTTCGATCTTAATTCTAATATTCCTATTTATCAATCAAATGAAAATGTAAAAGTAAAATCGGAAAGTGAAACTCAAGTTTTAGATTCTAAAGATTTAGATAAAACTGAGGACTTAAAAAGTCTTAACATTTCAAATTGGCGTAGAATCGAAAAACCTAGAAATAAAAGCAATAGGATAGATGTATACTATTATTCTCCTGAAAATTTGAGAATGAGATCTTTAAATGATATTAAAAAGTACTGTACTAAAAATAAGATTAGGTTTGATCCTGTAAATTTCAATTTTAAGCCAGAGACTGAACATCCTAATGTGGATATTTCTAATGTGCCATCTACTTCTAGTGATGAATCTAATTTTTTAGACCAACAGCTGTACGACATGTATGATCAGTGTTACAATGTCGAAATCCCCAAAAGTTATGAAGAAACGCAGGCAAGTAAGGATAAAATTAAATGGAATACTGCCATGAATGAAGAAATTCAGATAATGAAGGATAGGCAAGTATGGAAATTAGTGGACACCCCCCCAAATACAACCATAATTGGAAGTAAGTGGGTGTACAGCATAAAAATGGACGAAAACAATATACCTAAAAGGTATAAAGCTCGTCTTGTTGCTCAAGGTTTTAAGCAAAAACCCGGCATTGATTTTAAAGATATTTTTTCACCAGTTGTGAATTTTTCTATTGTTAAATTATTGTTTGTACTATTGATTTCTATGTTGGGTTGGTATCACTGTCAAGTTGACGTGAAAAGTGCATATTTATATGGACACCTTAAGGATACTATATACATGAAACAGCCAAAAGGATTTGTGCTGAAAGGATCCGAAAACAAAGTATGTCTATTGGAAAAGGCTATATATGGTCTGCATCAAAGTGGTAGAGAATGGAATTTGGAATTAGACGGTATTTTAACTAAATTAGGATTTTCTCAGTTAAATTGGTGTAACTGTGTCTACAAATTTAAAGATGTAATTTTAATTGTTTATGTAGATGATATGGTTTTGTTTTCAAAAAGGGAACATTTGATAAATGAAGTAATCGAATTATTGGACAAAAAATTGGATCTTACAGTCCTAGGTAAAACTAAATATTTGTTAGGCGTAAACTTTCAAGAAATTGAAAATTCGATTTATTTACATCAAATTACCTACATTGAAAAATTAATGTCAAAATTCAAAGATCTTCCTAAAAGTTTTGTGAATTTACCTTTTAAAATTGGTTGTAACTTACCTGATAAGGTTAAAGAGGAAGAAATAATTGAAAATGATTTAATGAGGAAATTTCCCTATCGTTCCTTAATAGGATGTTTATCGTTTTTGTCAGATAGATCCAGACCAGATATTGCATTTGCCGTTAATATAATGTCTCAGTTTTGTAATGGTTATACTTACAAACACTGGTCTTACGTTGTTGATATTATGAACTATGTTTTTCTTACAAAGGATTTTAAAATTAATCTTTCCAATGTAAAAAGTTCAAATTTGATTGCTTTTTCTGATGCAAATTGGGGATGTGGTCTCACAAACAGACATTCAAGCAGTGGCTATTTAATTTATTTTGGTAACATCCCAATATCATGGAAATCTTCTAAACAAAAGTGCATAGCTCTTAGCTCAATGGAATCTGAATTTATTGCACTAACCGATTGCACTAAAGAAGTTATTTGGTTTAGCAGAATTATAAATGAATTAAGTTTGTGTGATTACATAAGACCCCAAGTATATTGTGATAATCAATCTGTTATCTATTTTTCAAAAAATAGTCAGGAAAATGTGAAAACTAAACATATTGATATCAAGTACAAATTTATTCGTAAATTAATAAAAGATGAACTATTTAACGTAAATTATATTTCATCGGAAAATAATTTGGCTGACTTTTTAACAAAGCCTTTATTGTTAAATAAATTTAAAAATATTATTAGAAAAATATTTTGTTAGATTTATATATATATATATTGAATTGTAATACATCTGCTGAGGTTTTACAACCGATGGGGCCGCATGTTGGAATCGGTCTCAAACCTACAATTATAGTGCCGTGTGGGGCACATCAATATGGAAAATTGTGTAAATTGAATGTATAAAAGGGTATTGGGTATTGGGTATTTCAATTAACGTCACACTGGAGCAACACAATGGGCTATTGGTGACGGTCCGGGATCAATCCCAAAGGGAAAGATCCGAGGACAACACCACGTAATTTTGAACCACGGTCAGATGACGAGGCAACACCTGAGCTGGCACCCCACTCTCCAAACTTCCACACCACGCCAACGTGAGGGAATGTATAAAAGAGAGGAGATAATGTGAAGTGTATTGGGGATCATGATCTGATCAGACTTCTTGTATGTTTTTAAACCATAAGACTTGGCTACGTAATAAAATTTATTTTTAATGTATAAAACTCTGTCTTCAATCGATAAAACCCAACAGATAACGTAACACACGGCGCATAAATTAGGCTTTGCCTTTACATTACTCGATAACTAGACTCAGGTGTAAGAAAATGAATAAAACACATGTTCAAACTCTTCCTGGTGTTACCTTCGCCTTAGTGCAAAAGTGAAAAACTCTTAACCCTCCTGTGGTTGTCTCGGTGAGGTATCTCGTTCATTAGCAAAACTGACCAGATCTTGATGAAAAAGATATCTTGTTATTTGAAACACTGATCAGATCTTGATCTCATCATAAAAAAACATCAATATTTTGATGACGAGATATCTCGTCATATCGATATATCGTCTCGATATGACGTCATTTGCAAAATTGGTCAGATCTTGATGAATGAGATATTTCGTCGAAACCACTTGGAAGGTTAAATTGCATCGTTTCTTTTGCTAGTTCCAGCAATGGATTTTAGTAATATCAATGCGAAAAGACATCCCTAAGCATCCTCCCACCACAAGCCAAACAGAAAGCGAAACCCTCCTAAGAAGATAGCAAACACTTGACAACACCATGGAAATTTTCGCACATTCAAGGCTTTTCCGTTTTTGCCATTCCTAGTTCCGTCTTCTGTTATTCTTCAAAACAAGATACAGTATTTGTTCCGTTTATACCTATCCTTTTACTTAGTTCCTCATTCAATATGCATTCCCGACATCTTTTAACACCCATTGTGTGTTCTAAGGAGCATACAGGTGAATCTTGTTCTTGAATCTTTCAAGTAGTGTTTCTGAATGGCAGGCTAACAGTCATTACGTATTTTTAGTAACAGAATGCTGGTTTTCGTTCTGCGGGTTTCAGTGACTAGGCTGCTGTGTAGATGTATAACGGATTGCTTTAAAAGTGGGTTCTAGAAAAATCAATGAAAAATTAATAACTTTAACTGTATATCTTAGGAATGGGTAGTAAACAAATTTAAGTTTGAAATAATAAACAATAACTATGCATTTGGAATAATTTTTTTCAGTTGATTGTATTCTGCAAAATAAATAAAACTTCAATGACATATTAGTTTACCAGCGGGTGAAATATTTTATAATTGGTTGATTTTTATAGCGCAACAGCCATATTTGGCCATGCTGGGCCAGATTATATCAATAGACATACACACGCAATGAAAGTTTTACTGATACAGAAGAGAGAAAAACACCCAGGGAGGAATGCACTTGACAGGAATTCAACCTGCATCGCCTACAACTCTCAGGTTGCTAGTGCAGTGGGCATACCCACTGAGCCACGATGGTTCCGAAATATTTTGTGGAGAGATGCTTTTCTTAATAGGATATTGTACCCATAATTCTTTCAAACTTCATTTCTATTCCTCTTACATCAAGCATTCAAAGACTTCGAAGCATCAAGTATTCAAACTAAAAAGTATAATAAATCCAATTTAAAAATATAAATAATACACTAACTTTAGGGGTAAAGTTTAAAAGATAATTACAACAACTCGGAGTTGCTACAGTACTTGTGCTTACGCTTCTCTCAAACATTGCGCTCTTTTAATAGAGCTAATAAATGAGCGTTTCCCAATTTGGGGACTTGAGAGTGTGTACTTGGGAGGCCCGGGTGGAAGAGTAACGGATTAGCAACCGGAGGGTTGCCAGTAAAGCAAAATACAACCAAAGATCGTCGAGTACAAATTGGACTGGTGCACGTTAAATCTGTCGTAGCCTCAAATATCCTCATGTTGGCGTGGTGTGGAAGTTTGGAGAGTGGGGTGCCAGCTCAGGTGTGACCTCGTCATCTGACCGTGGTTCAAAATTACGTGGTGTTGTCCTCGGATCTTTCCCTTTGGGTTTGACCGTCGCCAGTAGCCCGTTGTGTTGCTCCAGGGGGGCGTTAATTAAAATCCCTACCAGAATGTGTATCTTGTGAAGGCAGTGAACGTTGGGCATATCAATAGAATTCCGTAAGTTTGGAAGTGTTTCCCATATACTCATGAGGCATAGGCCCAATCTCTTAATTACGTAGGGTTTGTAGCTCATTAGGAAAGGCTGCTGCAGCTTCCACTGGTTGGAAGATGGTCTCTGTTAATTCTTACCAACCTGCAGACTAAACCTACAAAGAGTTAATAAATAATAAATTCACCAGGAATTATAAGAAAGTGTCAGATTTACAACATTTTATATTTGTAATCTTTCTCCTATTAAATACCGGTTTTTGTACTCATTTGGTTTTCCCCTTCAATTGAAGCTACTCGAATCATGGGTGAGAACTTCATAAAGTCACCGTCTCTATTTAAAAACACAGGGAAAACATTTTTACCTACCTCACTTGTTAAAACCTCCCATTTTGTTAAAGAAAAGTTTAAAATTCAAACGCTTCTCACAAACACTGCGCTCATCCACTCTCTTAAATTGAGTACAAAAAAAGTATATCTCAATTATTATCAATCATATATGGTGATAGAAAATTTTATATCTATACAAATTTATAATAGACAAAATTCTGTAATCTTAATACAAATAGTAACTACCAATTAAAAACATAATCTAGTATTCCTAACAAACAATCTTAAAATCCATTACTTAGAATAAATTAACCTAAATATAAGTGTCATTCAATGAAAAAATTTCATTTTTAAGAATTTTACCACATTTATGCAATCAATTTAAGCGAAATTTATATCATGCCTGTTTTTAATACGAAACAAGAGATAGATTAGAATTAAAAGCGATGGCACGATTGGAGCGGAGATTTAGTAAATAAGCGGGGGTTTGACGACTCATAAAAGCAACAACCAATACCAAATGGAGCGACTCATGTTATTGTGAGTATAAGGAATCGGAGGAGCGAGTTGACATAGTGATTGAATATGGGATGAGTGGACTTGTTGGCATTGGGTATGAAGCTGGATTTTCTTGGGGGTAGAGCAAAGGTCAAAAGCAGGGAATCTCGGTGGAGCAGAGGAGAGATCTGAAAAATGCTGAATGGATAACCGGTAAAGTACGAGCTCCCCCACAAACCCTGAAGTGAACCCTTCAAAGTTATTCCTGGCTTTGGGAGGACTGAGGTTTCCATTTTTGGCAAGTGAGCCATTTCTTTTTTCTGGATACCACAATGGCGGGGATAATTTGAAAGGGAACCTGGTCAACCAGTCATCTCATTGTCTTTCTCATTCTATGATGAGAATGCAGCCCGTTGCTTTGTTTTCTTTAAAAATAAATGTAAATTAAACACAATTATAATTCAAAATTTAAATATATGAATAAACGTTTCACTGGAGGTTTCCTCGTCACGAATTAAAGTAGTATTTATAAAACGACAGCATCAAAAAAAGACAATGACAAAACATTTAGTTTCTTCAATATAACGTGGCCGACGAGAAAAAGGTGAGGGAAAACGGCAATTCCTCAATAGATGACCAAATATTAACTTTAATAGAAAATAAAAATACTCATTCAAGTCTATGGATAGAGCTAATAAGTAAGCGGTTTCCAAATTTGGAAACTCCAGAATGTGATGATTGAAAACACCGAGGGGAACCATCAGAGTGCAGTGATTGCTATGACCGATTGAAATACAACCGAATATTACGCGAGCTTCAGGTTGAAAAAGTATTTCCCTCAGGAATGATAGGATAGTGTCAGACTTACAGCATTTTGCATTTTATTTTATTTTTCCCGTAAAATTTCAGTTTTAAGACTAATTTTCTTTCTTCCGTCAATTGAAGCTACTCCAATCATGGATCAGATCTTCATAATTGCCTCTTCTATTTAAAATTCACAGGAAAAATAATTTTTCCCCATCCAACCTCACTCCTTAAAACCTTCCATTTTGTTAAAGAGAACTACCGATAAATACAGAGCATCCTAACAGCCGTTTCAAACATAGCCAATTGAAGCTTTAAAATGAAAAAAAACGATGAGCTCTTCCGCTCTTTTAATAGAGCTAATAAATAAACGCGTTTCCAAATTTGGGAACCCCAGAACGTATTTCTTGTGAAGATCTTCGTACTTATCTTCACGTAAAGCCTACAAAGAGTTAATTAACAGTGATAAAATCTTTTCGCCAGGGGAATTATAAGAGTGTCAAACTTACAAAGTTTTGCATTTTGCCTTCTTTCTACAGTAAAATTTCATTTTTTTTTTACTCTTTTGGTTTTTCCCTACTACTGAAACTTCTCCAAGAATTTCATAAAGTCCCGTGGCCTCTAAATTTCACAGCAAAAACATTTTCTCCCATCCTCAACCTCGCTCCTTAAAACCTTCCATTTTGTTAAAGAGAACTGCCGATAAATACAGAGCATCCCAACAGCCGTTTCAAACATAGCCAATTGAAGCTTTAAAATGAAAACGCTTCTCACAAACACTGCGCTCTTCCACTCTCTTAATAGAGCTAATAAATAAGCGCGTTTCCAAATTTGGGAACTCCAGAATGTGTATCTTGTGAAGGTAATGAACGCCGGCCCTATCAATAGAATTCCGAATGTTTGGAGGTGTTTCCCATATTCATGAGGCATAGGCCTAATCTCTTAATTACGTAGGGTTTGTAGCTCATTAGGAAAGTCTGCTGCAGCCTCCACAGGGTCGAAGATGGTCTGCGTTAATTCCTGCGCGGTAAAGTGTCTTCGCACTCATTGCAGTTCATTAGTAGATTCATTGAATTTGGCCAAAGGATTGCGAGGGCCTACCTCGAGTTGAGGATCTTTTCTTCCCGTAAGCGAAAGAAATTGCGCGGAGGATTACTCGCGTACGGTGTTTGTCTTGAGATTACGTTTTGTTTGTGGGCCCATTCCTGTATCGGTGATCTCGCACTGTGCAAATGTGATAGGTTCCGGTTTGCTTTAGTGCTCCGATTGGGTGGCCTGAACTGATTAGAGTGATGCTAACTTTTGTTTTCGAGGTTAGGAAAAAAACAAGTTGTGTTTTAATTGCGGAGGCGTTTCATTAATTTGTTGTGTACTAACATTTTTTGGCCCCAGCTCAAAGCTTCTATACTCAACTAATGCTTAGATTGGTATGCTTTTTCATGGTGTAGCGAAATTTTAGTGTTAATAGGCACAAACGAATGCAATTCCTCTTTTTCTTTGAACTCAAGTGCAACTTTTTATGAACACAGTAAAAATATTTGTTTTTAACTTGTGAATTGATATTTTGGGATCTGCTCGAGGATTTCTGAATTCAAATTTGAATGTTTATATTGGTATGGTTTTTCATAGTATGACAAACTTTTGTTTAACCTGTACAAATGTAAGCAATTTTCTCTTTTCCTCTGGACACACTTGCAACTTATGATGAACGCAATAAAAATAATTATTTTTATAAACACAAGAAATGAAAAAATTGAATATTTAGATTCGTATGTTTATGTTAAGCATAGAAAGATTTCAGTGTTTGACTTGCACTAATATATGAAATTTTTGTATTTCCTTTGCAACTTAATACATAATAAAAATACATAATAAATACATAATAAGAATAATTGTTTCTTAAACACAATAAAAAGAATTGGTGTTTACAAACACAATAAAATAAAAAGTTTAAATACTTAGAGTCATGGTTTTTCAGAGAATCTCAAACTTTCAGCGTTTGACCTGTATAAAGGTAAGAAATTTTTCTTCCTTTGGACACATGTGAAACTTTTTATCAACACAAAAAAAAAGAATTGTCTTTGTAAACACAATAAAAGTAAAAGTTTGAATATTTAGATACGTATGGTTATTTTAAAGTATAATAAACTCTCAGTGTTTAACATGGATAAATATTTTACTTCCACTTTTCTTTTGGACATATACAACTTTTTATGAACACAAAAATAATTATAATTATTTTAGCACTTTGAAAGACACTATGCTGAAAAAACGTTTTTTGAGAAAAAACTTTCTAAGTGAAGATCTATCTTCTTATATGATTGCATTCTGCACATTATACAAAAATTTAGCATTTTTCGTTGTTTTTATGGGGAGGCGGAATACCTTGTTTCTCCTATCTATAGCATTCCTTCATATCGGATTATTAAATGAAAGAATATTTATATATATTAACCTTAATATACCTTAAATATTTATATACATAAACTTTTTCAGAGACAGCAGGACGCCAGACGTCATATCGTCCCTGGAAGGGTTAATGTTGTAATCAGAATGAAAGTGTCAGTTGGTAATCAAAGTTTTCTGTCTGGTGATAGATTTAGTTTGATGTATTGTATCGCAATGGGCAATATATGTTAAAAAGGAAACTCTTTTCTTTGTCGACAAATAAGATGTGTTGTGTAGATTATAAAAACTAAGAGGATAATTAATGAGAATTTTTTGTACATTGTATTCTTTCTACATAAATTTTTGTGAAGGATTTATTAGTTTTCAGTTTTGTCGAATTTGGGGTTTGGTTTGTTGCTTTCAATCTGTTTCTGATACCTGAGGGAAAGCCAACCAAAATGAGACCGCCAAACAAGCCAAATCGAAAATTCGACTTCGTTTGGTGCCCAGTTTAAAATGTTTTAAAATTATATTTATGATTACTTCTATAGGTCACCGTCAAAGTTCCCAAGAAGTTTTATGAGAAAATCATTTTTCATGACTTTTGGTAAATTAATAGTTCCAGAGTTACAATGCTTCCATTTTTCTTGCAGGTAACTTTAACCCCCCCCCAAGTGCTTTCGTCGAGATATCTCGTCTATCAAGATCTGACCGAATTCGCTAATGACGAGATATCTCGTCATCAAGATATTGCCGATTTTTTATGATGACAAGATCAAAATATGATCAGGTTTTTTTCTAATGACAAAATTTCTCGTCCATCAAGATCTGGTCAGGTTTTTTCTAATGATGAAATTTCTCGTTTATCAAGATCTGGTCAGTTTTGCTAATGACGAGATACCTCGTCGAGACAACCACCAGGAAGGTTAAAGTAGCTATTTACTTCGGAGTGGGTGGAAATATAATTCAGTTAAATTCACTTATTTCGGTATTACTTTAAAGTAAAACATAAGAAAAACTTAATTACAATCATCTTGTATGTTAAACACACACTTACATCCTACATACTAACCTTACCAAGTAGAAAAGAGTCATGCTTAAATTTCCCACAAATCCTATCATTCATCATATATAAAACATGTGTGATATTTTTACATGAATATATTGTAAATAAAAACTTTCAAAGCTTAAGCAGAATTGAAACAGATTAAAATATAAAACACGACTCGATCTTCCGAAAGATTTTTATTTCAGGAATTACAAAAATCCATTTTACAAAATATTTACTGCGAAAATTTTTTCGTAGCTGACTAAAATAAAAACCAAGAAATAATTATCTCATGTTTTTATTTAATTTTCTTTTACTTGCGAAACATATTTTCGAGGCGAATTTATTTGTGGTTTCAAATACTGTAAGTTATTAATTCGAGGCGCTCCAGAAAAAAGTTTCCTATTATTTTTGCTTCGGAGCATTTTATTTTACGTTCCATCCTCGAAAGGAGTTTAATGTTTCGTAACCACTTTGACTTCATGATTATACCACAGAAAGATTAAATTCTCGGGATTCGAGAGGGGATTTTTCTTTCCTTTTTGATCCTTGGCAACCTTGCAAGAATTCCTTTTCAAGCCAACGATGGGGAAATTATGAATATTCGGAGATGAGTTCCCACAGTAAATTAAAATGGCTGAAACGTTCAAAAACCAGTGGGACTTTTAATTGCACGAAAGTTAGGAAATTAAGCTTTAATTTGCCACCATTCGAGCATTAGGTTCCTTCACCTCTATAAATAAAACTCCCTTGCACTTAAGAAACTTTAAACTTTCAATTACCAAGTCGCCGAAGCAATAAGAACAACTTTTCTTTTTTCTTTATTTTCTATTGTTCGGTTTGCGACATAAGTTTCTGCTTTGTTAATGGATGCTTGGAGCGAGCTATTAAAGTGAATGTTCTACTATGCAGCCATTAAAAGAGATCCTAATGCTCTACAAGGAATTAAATTTTCCCAAAATGGAGCGGCACAAAATTATTTTAAGCTCTATTAGAATTTAAAGGATTCCAGACTTTCCGTTTCCGAAGACCATTCAAACCCTTAAATACCCCGCCTCCAGGAACGATAGTTCGATGAGTTTTTTATTTTCTTTAAATATCGTCCCCGCTCCTACGATACAAAAATATCAGATCTGTAACGACCACAAAGACACGTGTATTTGTGTTTTTTGCCTCCACATTAGAATTTAAAAGCTTCAATTGTGCTAATACGTTAAGCAATAAATACTTCGGAACGTCTAGAACGCAACTAGAAGTATCGAACAATTACACCCATGTGTATTCGCTTCGAATCCATTAGATCTCTTCTTTATAAGCTTCCATTATAACAACACATTAAACAATTAGTATTTAGATTACGTAACAAAAGACAATTGGCTGAAAATTTTGACTCTGTAGACTAATAGTCTAGGAATTTTGTACGTAGATATTTTTATAAGCTAGCCACATTTTAATTAATTTTCCACTAGAGAATTACAGATTAACTCATACCTCATAAATTCAAGGAAAGTTCAAGTATTTAAATGCAAAATATAATGTTAAATACAAAATTATAAGATTAAGGAAAGATCTGCATTACTTGTAACTTTTAAGTACTCATTTTCATTAAAAACGTGGTGAATCGTTAAATTTAAGAACGCACAAATAATTCATTTTTCATAAAATATTGTACCAAAGAATCTTGGAATTTATTTTTCATACTTCATTCTCAAA
The DNA here is from genome assembly GCA_933210815.1 of Meta bourneti. Lineage (NCBI taxonomy): Eukaryota > Metazoa > Arthropoda > Arachnida > Araneae > Tetragnathidae > Meta > Meta bourneti. Next base: position 7,451,139 of record OW119933.1, read on the forward strand.
CTTTCTACTTATTTTTTCAAATATTCACTGATTTCTTTAGTTAAGTCCTTTCATCTCCTTTTTTTATTTTTGTAGGTACTAGTGCATTACAGGAATTAGAAAGCTATTTTCCATACTTCGATCTTTTTCTGTGCTTAAATTATAATTTCCAAACACATTCTTTGTTAGTCCACACAGAAATCAAACGTTCACTAAAATAATTATTCATTTATAGTGTGGTTTAAGTTGTGTGATTGGAGTTATTGAAACTAAATTCAGCTTTTTCCCAGCTAGATTACTTTTATATAAAATCAATTTTTTTATTTTAATCTCTAAGTATTTGGATGATTGAGTAATATAATAATTTTTCCAGCTAAAAACATACTCTTAAATTTAAAAGAAAACTAAATATTGGCTATTTAAAAGAATAATTTAGTAAATTATCGACATACATAACACAAAAATAAGTCTTTCATGAATTATAAGTTCATCTATATTAAAAATGAATATACTCTAAATGAAGTTTCATTTTCTATAGCTGCGCGGGGGCGCACGCTGCGCTGCTACAATGCAAACACATGAATAAATATTTTTAACTTCGCTCTCTAACAAAACTCCCACGAGAAAACCCTTTGTAATCAGTTTACATACCTTAAATAGACAGTTCAAAAGTTGAGAGCAATAAACATATAATCACTTGTTAAAGTTGCATTTTGCACAATACAAAAATAGTTTATGTATCATCAAAAAGCATTCAGACCATTCTCGCCACGTTATTTCTAATAAGCAACTTGAAAAATTAACATTAAATTATACATTCGTATCTGCCGTTTCCATTTTAATGCCTAAGTTCTCTTTCAAAATGCTTGCTCTATGAAATTTTTCTCTCGCACACATTTGGGGGGGGGGCGTGGCTCAGTGGATATGCCCACTGCGCTAGCAACCTGGTAGTTGTAGGCGGCGCTGGTTCGATTCCTGTCAGGTGCATTCCTATCCTGGGTGTATTTTTCTCTTCTGTGTCAGTAAAACTTTCGTAGTATGTGTATGTTTATTACTTGATATTATATGCCTCGTGTCTGGCGCAATTTGGCCAATATGGCCCTTTCGCCATAAAACCCCAAACCCAACCAACCACACGCATTTGGTTGGTTGAATTTTTATGGCGCAAGGGCCATATTTCGCGCAGGTACGCCAAACACAAGGAAGGCAACACCAAGTAATGTACACACAAGGAAATTTTACTAACACAGAAGAAAAAGAATTACACACAGTGATGAATCGAATTTGCGGCTACAACTCACCGGTTGCTAGCTCAGTGGGCAAACCCACTTACCACGGCGACCCTATTAAATTCAGGAAATTTTGTGATGTTAGAGTGCATCCAAACAATGAGGTTGCAACCTACAACCTCCAAAAACTTTCCGAGATCATTTCAGTAAACTATCATTTCAGTCAACCGCTTTGTTAATGTAGTTTGCGCAAGAAAGCATGCAAGACATATTCTTTGAATTCTATCAACAAATAATTTCAGCGCAGTAAGTTAATCAAAAGTCCAAAAAAGGAAGACCGAGATTAAATTCTTGCAAAGATACTTAAGGAGAATAAGTTACAGGGTGGGGTTAAGGGTGTTACTGTAAGAAATCTAGAAAGTTTCTTTTAGTTTTTAGTAGCACACGGCATTGTCATGCGGAAGCAGCAAGTAAACAATCCTAAATGGTTCTTGAAACTACATCTTATGATTGCGAAAGCACAAAGCGAGGCAATACAATAAGTGGAAACTTTTGACCTCTGCTGGAAATGAATACGCATTAGAGAAATTCATTTGCTGTCCCAAAAACAGCGGGCATCTTTTCAGCAGAGGATCAGCAGGTCGGAATATCTTTCGTAGTAAGCAGAGACTTCATCGTATTGTTGACCGCATTGGTTATCTTACCTCAAAAGGTTAAACAAAGCTTGACTTGACCAGCAAAATCAACGTCCACTTTTCTTTAATTGTGCCCAACAAACTACTTGTAACGTTTAAATACCCTCCATGGCTTCAGGTGAATTTGTATTACTGACTGGCATGGGGCGTACTTGTAAGGAAGTTTCAGAGTATGAGTTAGTTATCGGCATATATAACGCGTAAAAATCCATCGCAGTTTCACTGCATTGATTATTTTACCAGAAAGTGCAAATAAAGGTTGACCTAACTAGAAAAACCCTAATCACTTTTTAATTGTGCCCTACAAACTCTTGTAACACTTCAGCACCCGCCATGGTTTCAGATGATGTGGAGTACTTTTAAGGAACTGACAGAGTATCGGTTTAGTTATTCACACATAACAGGTAAAAAATTCCATCGAATTGTTCACTGCATTGATTATTTTACCCCAAAAGTCAAATAGAAAGCTTAATTTAACCAGAAAATCTTTAGTCCACTTTTCGTTAATTGTTCTCTACAAAATACATGTAGTTCTTAAACACTCTCTATATCTTCAAACGAGCTTGTATTCCCCATGACATATAGCTAGAGTATCCTACTGTCGAACATATAATACGGAAATAAGTTTCACGTAAATTATATTTTACATTTCTATAAAGTATTTAAGTGTCATTCAAATTGAATTTCAAAATTAATTGGTATAAGATATATTCGCGTTACTCACAAATGAACTTGTTATAGGAAACTTCTTGTTACTCTTGCATCATGAGTATTAGTATTTCAAAATTCCAAAGTTTCCGATATTGCATTTATGAATGAAACTTTACCCCCAGAATTACCATTAAATAATCTCTACTGTTATTGAGCTTCCCATTGTTCGCTAAATCTACAATCTATGTAAACAACATAAATTTATTAACTATTAAAATCACTAATTCTCTCTAGTGAATTGAATTTGAATTGGATTTCATCAATCAACAAAATTTTCAGAATTGTGTAGCGTCATCCAGTTTAGTTATAATCCTCTAAGCCTTGATGTATCTCACGCTATTGTATAAGTGTTTCGCGAATGAAATTCTTGGTCCTCGGAATTATCCGTTTTCTGAAATACTTTTTTTCAATTCGCTAAATTGCTGTTCACTTTTTTAAAATTCGCTAAACCTACAACTTATATTGGTGAAATGAATTTATTCCTTCAAGAGGTACTAAATTTCTAGTAGAGGGAATCGATTGATAAACCTTCAGAACGAGACAAGCTAATTGGGTTTAGTTTTTCGAAAGTCAAAGTTAAATCAAAGTAAAAGTTTATGAATCGCAATTATACAGCAGAACTTAGAAAATATGTCATATCCGAACTAATGTCAACTTCATATTTGGTTCTTTTAGAAATAATTTCATCAATTGCATTTAACCCTTGTCTCTATAACAGAGAGGAATGCTACTAAGACAGCGCTCAACGAATGCTATAATATTCTTGGAGTGAAAAGGGTTAATAACTCATCCATCCAAATAACAATCCAACACGAGTTTAGAGGGTAAAGGCATCCCTATAGGTTTCGATTACACAGAAAGAACTTGTCTTTTCATTCCTTTGGGTAGGTATTTAATTAACATCGCACTGAAGCAACACAACGGGCTATTGGCGATGATCCGGGATCAAACCCGAAGGGGAAAGATCCGAGACCAATACCACGCAATTTTGAACTACGGTCAGATGAGGTCACACCTGAGCTGGCACCCCACTCTCCGAACTTGCACACCACTTCAACGTGAGGACTTTTGAGGCTACGACAGATTTAACGTGCGCCAGCCCTCATTGTACACGACGGTCTTTGGTTGGATTCGAACTCGCAACCTTCCGGTTTCTAGTCCGTTACTCTTCCAACCGGGCTACCGTGGTTCCTTTGGGACAACGAATTAATCGCAAACTTAAGCTTCTCTTCATAAGAGGGGGCTTCTGTGAAGCTCTAGATGCAGGTGGTGGTAGTGTTTTCGAAGAGGAACGCGTTTCCTGTACGTATTCCAGACGTGACGTCACTTGGCTTGTTTTTTATACAATTCAGCACGTCATCAATAAAAATTCCAAAGAATTCATTCCAAATATATATATGATAATTAGTTTGATTGAGTGCAACATAATCCGACTTGTGTGCTTGATCTCAAGGATTCACCTATAAATCGTCGTCGAGTAATGGACTTGCACACAGGGAAAGCTCTCAAAAAGTCTCCGTCAAAAAAGGCTCTCAAAAAGTCTCCGTCTTAATTATGACTTAAGAATAGGGACCCATAAATCAGATGTCAACCGTTTCCTTATGTGCTTTTAAATCTGCAAAACAAAAAAGCATTAAAAAGTTTTCATTGCTAACTTATCTCATTTTTGTGGTCTGATTGAATTCTTTGCTTAGTTTTCACCTTCTAAACCTTTTTCTACACATACAGTTAAGCATAAATATACTTTAAACGAGTGTTGTTGGACAGTGATTTGTTTTGCGCTTTTTCATTCTTCAAAGTTGTCTTGATTGAGACAGAACGTTCAGTTAAAGATGGGAATTTCGTACGAACTCTTAAGTCACATTTATTTTTATGCTTAGTCGGTAGCATATTATGAGAAATTATGCATTAAGTAAATACTTTTTCTTAATTGTTAGTTATCTACGCTCTTCAAATAATCATTTAGACTTCAGTTTATATTATAGAGTAAGCTCCTGAACCTACTTTTGCAAATAAATCTCGAAAGATTCAAGTCAAAATATTAAAATTTCGCGACAAACTGTTAGTTTTTAGGTAAAAATAAAAATTGTGAGTATTTTGATAAACTTATTTATCTTTTAAATATATTACAATATGTCTGTATTTCTCGGCTATATCGTGTCTTCGAAGAAAATGTCAGTTAACGAGTTTCTGCTCTAAGCTGACGATATATCTTTTAAATTCTATTGCAAAATATAACATGTTTACGATCATTAACCCTAACGCGTATATCTCCGCTCTACAACATGCAATCTTCCCTATACATGACTTCTAATCAGTTCTGTCCTTGACCGAATCTTTCCTAGGATTCTTTCAACCAATAGATGTGGTTATTTGATCTTTATGTGTATTCTGGGAAAAAGGCAAAACTATACTAAGAAATCTCACTCTCAGAGGGTTGGTTCTACATCTTTGATCAAAATCGAAAGAAATCTTGATAAAATAATATCTACATTTCGAAACTGAAAGTTTGAAACTAAAATTGTTCCGTTCAATTTCTCCCTCATCTGCAAAGAATCTCATCAGGACCATGTCCTTACACTTTTAAAGAGACGAATAGCTATGCAAATAGCATGAATAGTCCAGATAATTTGTCCTCAGCATCCCGTAAATACATTTAAGTATTAAACAAGACAGTTTGCTTATTAACACTGCGAATGGTTTCGCGGAGATATCTCGTGAGGAAAGATCTGACACATTTTGGTAATGACGAGATATATTGTCATCAGGATGTTGCCGACTTATTGAGGACGATGAGATCAAGATCTGGTCAGTTCTTTTATAGACGAGATATCGCGTCCATCAAGATGTGGTCAGTTTTGCTAATGACAAGATGCCTCGTCGAGACAAGAGGGTTGAGTTTGCAAAGTTCATTGTAGCAAAACAGTTGCTTCAAGTATGATATGAACATTTTAAGAAGCACTGTAGCAAGTCTCTTCAGGATCATAAACCTCTATATTCGTATCAATTTCTCGGTTTTAGGTTATCAAACTTCTATACTTAATGTCTCTATACTTTATACTTTAAGTATAAAGTATAAGTTTTACTCACACTCTATACTTTAATGTCAGAGCACAGTTATTTGTAAGAACACAACAGATATGCTATGAACAATTTTTAATTGTCCTCAACATCCCGTAAATGCATTTGAGTCTGAAACAAGACGGTTTGCTTGTTAACCTTCCGAGTGGTTTAGACGAGACATCTCGTCCATAAGATCTGACTAATTTTACAAATGACGAGATATTTCGTCATCAAGATACTGCCGATGACGAGATCAAGATTTGGTCAGTTTTTCCTTCTAATGATGAGATACCTCGACCATCAAGATGTAGTAAGTTTTGCTAATGACGAGATACCTCGTCGAGACAATCACCAAAAGGGTTCAATCAATGTTTTACTTTCGAACAACTGAGTGTAATTTTTACTTATTTCTTATATATTATAACAAAAATCGCAGTAGAGCTACAACCCAAAGTATGATTCTCACATCTGACCATTCTATGCGCGCACAGTTAAGTTATAATTTCAAATAAATTTTGAATATCACTTAGCTTTAGGTATTACTTTTGAATATTTAGTTTAGAAAATGAACAGATTTTATTGCATCAAGAACTATATTCTTATGAATAACTGGAAGTCTATTTTGATACTTTAGAGGTAATAGATAATTCTATTTTATACATAGATGTGATAACTTACATAAAGCTTATAGGGGGCAGTATTGGCAATTTTAGTATTCAATCTTTGTCATGTTTAACAATTTTACCAATATTTTATACAAACAGTTGCGATGTTAGTAATATAGAGCTTTTGGTCTTTAAAAAGAAATATACACTACTGTCAGAGCCAGTTGATATTAGTTATAGCAATTTGTCTAAAATGCTACATGTACAGAAATGCTCTATATGTTATACTTGTAGATGGTGAACAAAATATTATTTTGTGACATTTATGTAATACAATATAGTAAGGGATCAAAAGAATTTAAAATATACATTATAAAAGTTCATACTTTTAACTATTGACAAATTTCAATACAGACGTTTGACATCTATGGATTTTTAATTTGATAATATTAATTTCAAAGGCAGTTTCTGTAAAGTATTTCTTCGAAAGGGGATTTTTCCCTGAAGAGGAACACTTTTTTGTAGATCCTTATTGTAGTGGCAGGGTTATGTATCTCAAAGGATCAAGCACACCAACATACATTAGTACTCAGCAAAAACAAATTTATTTACAACAAAAAACAGATTACACGGAATTATAGCAACTAGGATTACACGCCCCTCAGACAACCGACTTAGCATGACGGAGTCAGGCGTTAATCTCCTCCCTCTTAATCAAGTGAGTATGGCGCGCCCTCTAGAGAGAAGGGCTAACGCTACACCCCATGCAAGATTGATGTATCCTCTACGATACTCAATCTGACAATCCCTGAAGGAATTGTACAAAAATGTTGAAAGTCAAATACACAATCATATCAATATATAGATATAATATTGCTCATATATTATACACTACTCGAATATTACTCCAAACATACAATTAGCATCAATCTTCATGGTATACCAACATAGATAAACAGATAATGCCCATTGATGATACAAATCGAATATAAACGTACTACAAACAATTCCTGTGGCTATGAAATTATCACAATTATAAAAAACTCACATTTCATAAATTCTAAAAATATAATGACTTATTAGCAATTTAAACACATTTTAGAACACAAAAAGTTCAGAACACAATTATAAGTAAGTGAACATGTAACTGAAAATTGTTCATTACAAAATGAAATTATTTTTCACTTCATCCAATACTATAATTAAAATATTTACTTTTCACAATAAGCATGAGAGTGCATCAGAATGAGGCATTTTTGCACCGGGATAATGTTTTATAGTAAAATTATACTTTTGTAGTGCAAAAGCCACATCCTTGCAATCTCGAAGATTGAAGAGTACTTTTAGTTAAGTAGGGTAAAGGGTTATGATTAGTGTAGAGAGCTCTGTTTCTGTACCAAACATCCAAACTTCAAATTTTTTCAAGCTCCAAACGATTGCAAATGCCTCCGGTTCAATCGTAGAGCAAGCCTGCTGTGCAGTGGTCACTTTCTGACTGGCATAAGGAATTGATAAATCTTATCACCAACCTTTTGCGGAAGGCAAGCAGCTACACCAGTTTGAGATGCATCCGAATAAATGATAAAAGATAAAAGGTTCATCAGGAACCGGAGAATATAAAGAGGGAGCCTCTCTTCAAAACACTAAAGGTTGCATCATGCTCCTGAGTCCATGGAATAAAATCAGAAACTCTCTTTTTTGTAAGTTCCGTCAAAGGATACAAATTCGGAATAATTTGGAATGTACTCACGATAGTAGTTGCAAAGTCCTAGCACACTACGCAAAATTTTCTTAGTAATAGGTCTGGGCAAATCTTCCATTACTTTAGTTTTCTAAGGATCGGGCTGATGTTTTCGGACCAAATGGCATGTCCCAGAAATTTAATTTCCGATTTCACAAAAGAGCACTTTTTGAGATTTACTATGAAATTCAGTTCTTCAAGTTTCGTGAGAATTGTATCCATATGAATTAGATGTTTGTTCCAATCCCTTGAAAAGATGGCTACAACATCGATGTAAGCCCGTGAAAAATGTCTAAGGCGACAAAGCCTTATTCATTACACGTTGAAAGATTGCAGAAACATTCTTCAGACTAAAACTCATCACTTTGAAGTGATATTGTTGCCGATGCGTCATGAACGTTGTAAAATCCTTGCTATCTTCTACCATAGGAATGGCCCAGTATCCCTTCAGGAGAACTAGAGTAGTGATGACATCGGCTCTACCAATGGACTGGATTAACTCAGTGGCAACTTCCATTGGAAAATCATCGGAAAACCGTGACTGAGTTGAGGGCTATATAGTCTACACAAAGACGCATGCTGCCATCTTTCTTGTTCGCACAAACAATTGGATAAGCAATTTCGGTATCGCTTTCTTTAATTAGATCCAGTCCTAAAAGTTCTATCTGCTCTTCTTACCTTTAAGCACGTCCGGAATACGGTGCACAAATGGCTTGTTTCTTTCAGTATTTTGTTTCAAGCGAATGCGGTGTGCACCCACCTTTACTATCTTCACATTACCTGTGAAGAGTGCTCAATGCTTGCGAATTAACTTCATTAGCTGTTCTTCATCTTCTTTCTTCAGATGGATCAAATTAGCTTCCACAAGCATAATCTCTGGTTCATTTCTTGACAAACTAGGAGTGGGGTGGATTTCTCCGAATTCGTGGTTTTCTTTGAAGATAACTCCAATTGCAAGGGAACGAGGATGATATTTTCGTATCTTGTTCACAGGAACATGCCTTACAGTTCCGTCTGATAGTTTCACTCTGTAGGAATGTGAGGGCAGTGCTGCATGATTTCCCCATGACTAGTCCATCTGGCGTAAATCTTGTTTGAGTCAGGGATCAGAAGGACAACTTGCTCTCCTGTTGTGAAATTTCGCAGATGGTTTTTTGTTAAAATAATCACCATATGTTTTTTGCTTGTGAGCAGCAGTCAAAGATGCACGTTCTGCAGCTTTCTCCATTTTAACCTTCATTTCTTGAAGATAATCGGCGGCTGACTGAGAAATGCTTGTTGGTAGGTGTATCTCACCAGCCCGGGAGGATTTGAGAACTAAGAGTGGAGCTCGAGTTTCTCTTCCATATAGTAGTTTAAAAGGTGAAACTCCTGTAGTCGTGTTCGGCACTTCTCGATAAGCGAACAGGAAGAGTAGTTGTTGATCCCAACTTCTCGGATCTTCTCGAATTACGTGATGAAGCATTTCCTTCAACACTCTGCTCCATCGCTCTACTAAGCCGTTGCTATCTGGGTAACCAGGACAAGAAAATCTTGGACTCGATCCAAGTCTTCAAAAATTCTTGCTTTAGGTACGATTTAAAGTTTGTTCACTGATCACTAGCGAGAATTTTGGGTACACCAGTTCTCGAAAATATCTGTAACAAAGCGTCGCATGCCGCCTTGGCTGAAAGCGATCTAAGCGGTATTGCTTCAGGCCAACGGGTGTGCTGGTCCATCATACAGAGAATGTATTTGTGTCCTCTACTGGATGGAGGCTCAATAGGTCCAACGACATCAATATTGACCACTTCAAAAGGAAGCTCCAGACGAACTATTGGCGTGATTGGAGCTCTTTCACCAACCTTTTCCTTTTTTAGAAGCTGACAACCCTTGCAGGTCTGGACAAATTCCATAATATTTTTATTCATGCCCGGCCAAAGAAAATTATATATCTTATCCTTTCTTTAGTTTTCTTCACCCCCCATATGGCCTCCAAAAACTGACTCATGTGCTAATCTCAAAACTTTATCAAACCGTTTGTGCGGTAAAACTAATTGTGACACTAGTTCATCGAGAATTTTGTCCTTGTGATAGATTAATCCGTCGATTAATATATAATTGTCTTTATTTTGTTTTAATTCCTCGCGAACCCTTTCTAACGATTTGCAAATACTCAGCACGTCTTTTAATTTAGAATGATTCGAATAAAATTGAGAATCGTCTAAATCACTTTCATTACTTTCTACGACTTCACTATATTCGTTTTCTTCCACTCCATAGCGTCCCACTACTTCCTTTTCACTTGTTGACTGCATAAAAACATCTGCGAATGCACTTTCCTCTTTGAAATAAACATATCCCTTGTTTTCTGTTCAATCTGGAGTCTCGCTGTTTATTGAACAAAATGACTCATAAGATGATGGTATGATGGTATCAAAGCCTGCGCACGTAATTTATCTGTAGAGCCATTATACATTCCATGGGATGCTTTAATGCTGAGTCACTGTTAAGTGCAATCATTGTTTTGACTAATTTAGCTTCAACTTTTTCTCCAAAAGCTGAACTCCAAACAACTTTCCCAAATTCATCGCTTGTCCACATTAGGATGCGAGTCAGAATTTATGACCAACAGCTGAGTCCCTGAGTCAATAATACATTCTATCTCTCCCCTTAACGAAGATGGTAACATCCTTCGAACGTTCAAGGTCAACATGTGGTTTGAAGAGTTCGGAAAGAGTTTTTGCTACGTCAGCACTTTCTTTCCTTTCTCTTGTTTTTGGTTTGGGATATTTTTTGTTACAATCTCGGGTCAAATGGTTTTCACCACAAATGTAGCATTCTATTATCCTATTCATTTGTCTTTTCGCCTTGGTTTTAATTCTTCGCGGAGGGATGTATTTAAAATCACTACGCGAGTTGCTGTGATTAGTTGAAGCAAAGGTGTCTCGGCAAGCGATTTTCCTTTCTAAACAAAGAACGTGTAGCATTCTGTACTCATTTGTGTGGATTCAAACCAACTTAGTTCTTGCTTTATATTTATGTGTGTGGCTGTTTCTTGATCTAGCGTTTGTTATAATTTATCGCTAACAATTAATTCTTTTAATGAATTGAAATCATTAAAGTTTCTTAACTTGCAATATTGTTCTCAATTGTTTCTAGTCGCGATGCAAACTGAACATGAGTTTCGTTTACCATGTCTGGCTTTTTGAAAATTTTGTAAATATATCAATGGTGTCGGTTCAAATTATCTTAGAACTGTGCACTTCTTATTTTATTGTAATCATTTATCTCCTCGTCTTTAATGTACGCTAATATATTAAAGGCTTTTTCCCCTAAGAGATTCAACAGAATTTCCCCTTTGAATTCAACAAAATTTCCCCATTGAATTCGCCGGGTACATTTTTGGTTTTGAATACTCGCTCTAGTGACCAGGAAAATAAATTTCAGCCCTCTGGCCTTTTCGGAACAGGGAGTGTTGATGTGCGAACACTATGAATGAAATTTTCTATTGAAAATTGACTCACTATCTCAGAATTTACATTAATTTGCTCAGCCCTGCCAAGCGAACTTTCAAAAATTTCACTCTCTCTAAATTTATTCTTCCTAATTCTAACTGAGCTTCCATACCAAATCGTGAACTTTCTAACTTTGCCTTTTCGAGAATTATTTTTCTAACTCGATTCGAGCCTCTATCAGCTATAATTGAGTCTGCATATTGTGTTACGAATGTTTCATCCTTTACATAACTTTCACTGTTCAAAATATGATTTCTTAAGTCAATTACTTTCATATCTGGGGTAACTGTCTCGCTATCTCCTCAGCGATTAAGATCTTTTTTCGCTCCCCGGAACATTTTTAAAATAATAAATGTTAATCTTATCCAGCAATTAAAATTAGTTATCTCATATACTGAATCTGACCAAACAGCAAAGGAAAAGTTGTCCACCTCATCGTCTTTGTCCACTGGAACCAATTCACAAACTAAGACTGATGATTCAGATCCTTTCGACTGAGCCATTGTAGTGGCAGGGTTATGTATCTCAAAGAATTCAGCACACCAAAATACTTTCGTACTCAACAAAAACAAATTTATTTACAAAAAACAGATTACATGGAATCATAGTAACAAGGATTACACGCCCCTCAGACAACCGACCTAGCACGCCCGAGTCAGACGTTAATCTCCTCCTTAATCTACTTCCTCTTAATCAAGTGAGTATGGCGCGCCCTTTAGAGAGAAGGGCTAACGCTACTTATATTAAAATACATCTCCTTTAGATCTGGTTGGATTTGTCTATGATAATGCAAATTTATAAAAACAGACTAAAGTTTCAATTATTCGATATACTATTTATAGTAAATTATGTTTCTAATTTCTCAATTTAATAATTCCTCTTATAACTTGTACCAAGATTTTAAAATTTTGCAATGATATTTTTTTCACGTTTAATCCTTACTGAAAATGCATCCATTGACTCTACATATAAGACATTAAAATTGGAAAACATTCATTCAGATTCTGAAAAGGGTACTGGGATTTCGAAACTTACTTTAATTCCAACTCTGTTTAACCTTAACAAATACCGACCTTCTAATGAAATAGACGAAGCGTGGGCGGAGTCGCTGTCTTAAGATCTCAGAAGTGTAGGTCATGTGGGCTTGGGAATAGACTTGTGCCGATTGGCTATTGAAGCGCAAGCTAATCTAGTAAACACGCTCGTCAATTAGTCCTACATTAAGATTCGTGCTTTCTTCTAATACCACGTCTGACAGGTCTTAGCAGGGGCGCGCCCAGGGTATTAAACTGGAGAGGCCTAGATTGGTAACTTAGGCTCTATTTGGAGGGGGTAGTAATTCGACAAGATTACACCATCGAGTCAAGCGAACCTTAAATTTGGAGCTCGTGATTCTTAAGTTTATTTCTTAGTTCCTATAAGTATAGAGAAGTTTAACCCTCCTGATTGTTTATCTACTAGCAAGGTGTCTACAAACGACTACTCGAAGACAAAAACCTATATTTAAAGGCGAGGAGACCCATGTATTTATTAATAAAGAATATGAAATAGTACTTTCATTATATGTTTATTTTATTTTTGTTTACATTATTTTGTCTCACCTTGAAAATAAGAGATTTCACCCTCCTGGTGGTTGTCTCCCTAGGGGGCACATCTCCTTTATTCTTCACGGACCCGAGGTACCCTAGTGATCTATTCTTTTCAAATGGGGTTTACTGCTTCTGATGGACATGATGATCGCGACCCCAGGATGCCCAAGCGATCTTTCTCTTCCTTCTCTCCATCCTTTCTTTTCACGATTACTTGACATTGTCTTACGTTTGGCGCCGCTTGGCCAAATATGGCCCCTTGCGCCATAAAACCCAAAACCGACCTGGTGGTTGTCTTGTATTGGTGTCTCGTCACTAGGAAAACGGCCAAGTCTTGATGGACGAGATCTCACTTTTATTCGAAGAAAACTGATCAGATCGTGATCGCATTATCAACAAAGAAATCGGTAATATCTTTTAGACGAGATATCTCGTCATTAGCACAATTGGTCTGATCTTGATGAACGAGATATCTCGTGAAAACTACTTGGAGGTTTAACACTTGTAAATGAGATAAAAAAAAAACCTGTCAAATATGTCTTGGTTGAAGCAAGAAAAAATTTAAAAACATCCTCATATACTTTTAGAGATCAATTAATTAAATACGGTTATTTTTACATTTTTAAAGTCCAGGAGGTGCTTAAGCCTCTATAGCCCTCTTCGTGGGTGCGCTCCAAGTCTTCGGAATAAGTGAACGGAATAAATAAAATGAAGCTACGAGCACAGGTTCCGTCTATTTCATTGAAAGGTTAATACCCACGTAACTTAAAGATTGTCAAAGCATTTTCACACACACAATCTTAAACTTCACTCACGTTGGCGTGGAAGTTTGGACATTGGGGTGCTAGCTCAGGTGTTGATCTTGTCATCGGATCGTGGTTCAAAATTATGAGGTGTTGTCCACGATCTTCCCTTCCTGGTTGACCATCGCCAATAGCCCATTGTGTCGCTCTCCAGTGCGATATTAATTCAGCTATCTACCTAAACTTCACAAGCCGTCGCAAACACTAAACAATTTCGATACATTAACAATTCATTTATTTAATTTGAAATTCAAGTTATAAAAAGTATGGAATTTTAAAAAGTAATCGTTTTTAAATATCCAGATAAATCGTATATTAAAAAACTCATATGCAAGCACGAATGCTTCAAGTCAGTTTCCTTTCAGAAATAAACTTCTCCATACATATGAATTTATATTGATACCACAGTTAGATAGCATAAAAGAGAAATTGCCTTGAATAGGGAATAGCCATAACACAATTGCTAGTATTTTGACATATGACGACTTGATAGCTGTCGAGTTAAAAGGGGTCTGTCAGGGTTTCTTTACATATACAATCGTAAAAAATACTTCTATTCAATAGGAAAACATAGATTATACATCACTGGCAGAATAAAATCTTGAACTGTCTAAGCGTAAGAGATAAAAATTGTGTACTTAAATCCTCTCCCTTTTCCAGCTTTTTTTAAAAGAAATCTAAATTTTTCACCTCAAGTGTATTATGAGTGGATCGCTAAACTATTTTATATGTAAATGAAAAAAGACGTTTCACACATCTCTTTGGATTCTTTTAATGAAAAATGTTACTATAGCTATATTACATTTTCTTACATCATTTTTCTATAACCATTGATAAATGAATACTGCGTAATGATTTTTGTAAGATTCACGTTCAGTTTAATTTGGAATTTTCATTCATATTTGGATAACGCACGGATATATTTTTTCATACAAAAAAAAGTTGTATTATTTTGAATAGTCCTTATAATACCCTACTTTGAACCACCTGGTGGTTTGCGTCGAAAACTACCCGTAGTAGCCAGCCTCAAGCAAAAACCGATTCCAAATTGTCACCAGTTCTAAGCAAGGAATGAATTCAACCAAAGACCGTCGTCTACAAAGGGGGCTGGTGCACGTTAAATCTGTCGTGGCCTCAAATGTCCTCACGTTGACGTGGTGTGGAAGTTTGGAGAGTGTGGTGCCAGCTCAGGTGTGACTTCGTCATCTGACCGTGGTTAAAAATTACGTAGTGTTGTCCTCGGGGTTTTTCCTTCGGTTTGATCCCGGACCGTCGCCATTAGCCCATTGTGTTGTTCCAGTGCGTCGTTAATTAAAATTCCTACCTACCTAGGCAAGGAACAATTTGTTTTGCCTACTTGGATCTTCATTCCCTTGGAGTAACAGGACAGTTTTCTATCTTGTCATTCGCCAAAACGACCAGAACTTGGAAGACGAGATATCTCGTCAATGGCGAAATTGACCAGATCTTGATAAATCTAAAAACTTAAATAGACCTTGTGTCTATTTAAGTTTTTAGATTTTATGTTAAACATAGAATATTTATGTACCTCAGCATATTTGATATACCTAAAATATTTATATACCTAAATCTTAACCTGTACGAGGAGATGGGACGTCAGGCGTGCCATCGTCCCTGAAAGGATTATAGAGAACCACACACACGTTTGATTTAATACATTTAGTGATTAGGGCAAAAATATGAAATAAGGTTATATATATAATATTGGAATAATATATAAAAAAAACTTAAATATACTTTGTATATTTAGAACATTTATATACCTCAGCATCATTGATATACTTGAAATATTTATATGCCTCAGCAGACTTGGTAGACCCTCCCCTAGAATATTTTCATACCAAGTCTTAGCCTATTGACGGAGATGGGACGACAGGCATCCCACCGCGTATGAGAGGTTTATAAAGAACCATACACACGTTTGATTTACTACATTTAGTGATTAGGACAAGACAAAATCTGAAATAAGATTATACATAATATTTAAATAATATAAAATATAGAAACTTAAAAATGTGCATTAAATGCAATTAAAAGTGAGCGTGACCAAGAAAAACCGAAAATTAACCCTCCAAGTGGTTTCGACGAGATATCTCGTACATCAAGAACTGACCAATTTTGGTAATGGAGAGATCTCGTCACAAAGATGCTGCCAATTTTATTATGATGACGAGATCAAGATCTGGTCAATTTTTTTCTAATGACGAGATACCTCGTCCATCAAGATCTGGTCAGTTTTGCTAATGACGAGATACCTCGTAGACCAGGATAACTATCAGGAGGGATAAAAAATGAGTATAAATCTTCTGCCATGACTAGTCTATATACTCTGCATTGGCGTATCGGCTCAAATCTCTCCCTAGAACAGTAGATTATAAAATGAACAATATAAATCCTACTTCTTACTTTATAATAAAAATAAAACAATGAAGGCGATGGAAAAATTTCGACTTTGACTACAAACTGCTGTAAAAAGAGTGAAAAAACTGTCACTTTTCTGTGCATCTTGAAGCAATAGATACGCGTTACAATTCTTACAGCATCCAAATAAAAAGGATTTTATACCCTCTGACCACCAAAGTAAATGGGGGATATGCCAGGAATGCGACGACACTTGGTTCTTTTAATGTAGTAACTGATATTTCTCTTTTTCCTAGTAATTGAAGTAGAGGAAATGCCACTCCCAGAAATCAAATAAAATCTTACGAGTACTAAGATCAGATCTGTCCTTCGTCTTGAAGAGCCAGTAATATTTCTACTCACATTCGATCCGAGATTGATTATAGCAGAGGTAAAGAATTCTGTGGGAACAATAGAAAGTGGACGCAGGTCAAAAGCAACAGCATAACAAGGCGCAATCGAGGGGAAAGAGTTCTTGAGTTTTGTGCCACTGATAATGCTCTGGTGGGGCGCATGAGAGGTGAAGGATTGCAATTCAAAGGATTGCATGAAATGGGTCGCTCAAATTTGGGGATGTCCGTACATTGCTGGGAAGTTTTTATCGCTTCGTTTTTTGTCTTTCACTGAATCAGCGTTTTTTATTTCTTTTGCGATTGTTAGGTATTGGATACTTTATCCCAAGTAAAAAAGTCCCCCGTTTCAAAATTTTTCGTGTTTTACGGCTTTTTCAGGGTAGTCTTTAAGAAAGAAAAAAAGTTGGAGCCCTTTAAGTAAACCGTCTCTCTATGATTTTCTTTTTAACCCTCCTGGTGGTTATCTCGTCATTAGAAGAAAAATTATCAGTTTTGATGGACGAGATATCTCGTCATTAAAAAAATTGACTGGATCTTGATTTCGTCATCATAAAATAATCGGCAATATCTTGAGGACGAGACATCTCGTCATTAGCAAAACTGGTCAGATCTTATTAGACGAGATATCTCATCGAAACCACTTGGAGGGATAATCGCGCACTACACGAGTTTTAAATTGCTGACGTCTTCTTTACTCCAGCATGTACAGCACCGTATCTCTCGAACACTATCCTTCGTGAAATTTTATTCAATCTGTTCAATTTTTAGTGCTATCTTCCCTATCGGAGGTTACGATTTCTAAACGGTTAGATATTTTTTTAGTGTTCTCACCACCTAACAGACGTTATCATTCCCTTGTGAATTTGGGTTCCAAATCTATTAGATATTTAATCTTATCCTCTTATTGAATGTTACCATTCTATTGTGAATTTTATACATTTAGTGTTATACTCCCTATAGGGCGTTATCATTCCCTTGTGAATTTTGGTTCAAATCCATTGGATATTAAATCTTATCCTCCTATTGAACATTATCATTCTTTTGTGAATTTTAGTTCAAGCTATATAACACATTTATGTTATACTCCCTATCGGGCTTTATATTTTCTAAATTATTATATATTTTTCTATTGTTTTCTCCATCTAACTGACGTTATCATTCCCTTGTGAATTTGGGTTCAAAATCTATTAGCTATTTAGTCTATCCGCCTATCTAACGCTTCATTTACCATGTAAATTTTAGTTGAAAACCTGTTAGATATTTAGTTCCCTCAGATGAAAATTTCTTTTCATGATAGCATTTACTCATGTAAAACAAATACCATAAATTAAAATTACAGTATACCTTCTAACTGTAGCAAAATACATATATAAACAAATACTTCAATACAAATGGACTCAAGTTCAACAAAAGTTGCGCATGTACTGTCCTTTTATCAGTCCATGCACTGGCGCATTTTGTCAGTGTATTCTGGACCTTGCGCCATAAGACCAAACCACTTCACTCCTAGTGCATACTTACTGGACAATTAAATATTTTTATCAATAAAAGATAAACTTCTGATGTGAATTCGTTAAACTTTTAAATCACGATTTTCTTGAGTCTAAAAAATGTATTCATACATCAAGACTACAACCACTATCACATCAAGTTTTTAGATTGTCTAAAGTATCTAGAAAATTGAATTCCACTTTTCCAGTCACGTTTTGGGAAACTATTATTTATAGAGTTGTTACCATAAATCTGATGTTAGGAATTTTCTTTCGAAATGGGATATGCCTATAAACAACGCTTTCAGCTTATATTATGAAAGCGATATTCTGAATGTAAGTATTGGACTTACATAAAAATTTCCATTCAACATCCAAAATTATTACTCTTAAGATCACCACTCGAGATTAAAGAGAAAAATCAAGAGGATTTCTATAGCTTTATGAAATTTAGTAACTTTCTTTTTATGTGTGTGTGATGGACTAAACTGAATAAAACCGAAGTAAGTTTTACGACACAAAATGGGTATAAATCTTTTATAAACATTCATACATGTTCTGATTCATACATCTCTGAAATTGTAAATAATAATTTGCAATTTAAATATGTATTTCAATCTTGTGTATAGCCAGGTTTGATTGATACAGAATAACTTAATTAAACCCTGAAGCATTAACCCTCCAAGGGGTTTGATGAGATATCTCGTCCATCAACATCTGGTCAATTTTTGCTATTGACGTTATCTCGTCATCAAGATATTGCCGATGTTTTGATGATGACGAGATACCTCGTCGAGACAACCATCAGAAGGGTTAACTTGAAAATAAAGTAGTATATGACACATCAACATTACTCTGATAAATAATTAGATTGAAAATTTAAGTTTTCTCTTTCCACACGTATAATCTAATAAACCCTCGTGTAAAAAATGTGACAGTAGTGACAAACCAAGCACGCGTTACATTAAATTGGTTACCGGCTGATGGGATTTGTACATGCTCTTTTACCACACCAGATTGCGCTTGTGACAACTATACTAGATAGCATTAGCCATAAGAGGCCAAAGACAATTGCTTAAGTACAGAGTCACCACTTTGAGTCATAACGTACTTGGCGCGTTGTACCAATTGTAGGATTTTTTTGTACACTGGTTCTATTGTTACAAGAGATTCTGTTTCTTGAGGGTGGATGTGATATGGTTCATCCTTCCCCTTCCCTTATGCGAGTTCCTGTGCTCATTTAATTGATGGTGTGGTCGATCTCTCGTAGCCCTCAGGGGCACATCTCCTTCAGGCGTGTACGAGCTTCACGGACCCGAGGTACTCTAGTGATCTTTTCTTTTCCCATGGGGTTTACTGTCTTTAGTAAACACGGGTGTCGCTCTCGAGACAACCACCAGGAGGGTTAATAGCAATTTTGCTGGTTAAACTGGAAATTTTGACCATTTTAAAATTTATAGGTCTTAAACGGGTCCAAATGGGGCATTTTAAGGTGCTATAAAATTAACATATATTATTCAGGACATCCCAAATCACAAAAAGCATTGACAGATACGAAATAGAGAGCTCCGAACTAAATAGGCAAAAACCTAAGAATTCGAAGCGTACACATTACTATTTAAAAAAACTGAGGGAAAAAATTCAAAATTGAATATTGGATAGAAAGCAAATAATCCAAACTAAATCATGCTTTATTTCCACTCAAAATTCAATCCCTACAAGAGTATGAGTTATTTCGATGAATAAAAACGGTTTAAGCTAAGAATCTTAATTAATCTGACACGTTATTCTGAGGACTGAAGTGTGAGGGACCTAATAGTAATGGAAGGATGAAACAGATAGTTTGAAGCTAGTTTGCACTTTTGCGTGAAGTTTCGTATAATTTAACAATTATCTCGTCATTAATGATCATGGAATGATTAAATAATCAATGACTTTCGAGATGCCCTGCAAAATTGACTTACTTCAAAGTCCACACTTGTCTAAACATGAAGATTGTAGATTTCTATAAACTTCACCAGTAAGGTTTAAAAAACGGTAATTAAATACCCCAAATTACCGGTTTGGGAGATAGGTGAGAATTACTGAACCATCATTACCGTTTTTAGTTATCAATATTGAATGATTATTTTGACTAAATTTACTTAATGTTCTTACGATCGCGAATTTCAGAAATCAATTCATACAATTCATACATCAATCAATCAATTCATAACACCGCCAGAAATTTAACGAAAATGGTAATTTTTTCTTAAGGTATAAGCTTAGGTGTTACTAAACTCGAACTGCAACGTGTAATGTATCCAGATGTGGACGGTAGTTCACAATCACCGTGTAACAAGTCGCGAGTAGACAAGAAAACTGACCAGATCTTGTACTCGCCATCGAAACATCGGCAATTTCTTGACGTCATTATCAAAATTGGTCATATCTCGATGGACTAGTTATATCGTCTAAACCACTTGGAGGGTTAAGGAATTGTAGGTTAGTATGTACCACTCTACACACTGTTGCTTCGACTGATCACGGCGCTTTACAAGGAGACTGAAAGAACCGACAACACCTGAACCTGATTCCACTACATGTTAGAATTCACCTGAAAATACATTGGTGCATGTACAATTGCCAAGCGCATCTCTACCTTTCATTTAAAGTTTGGATTCGTCCACTGAAGCTTGGCGAGTCAAGGACGGTACGTTCCCTATCGCCGTGTAACATGTACGTACACACTAACAGCTACGATCATCCCCCACGATCTTTTTGATGCACGTTCAATTGCTAAGACCATCTCTACTCTTCATATAGAGGTTGGATTCGTCCACTGAAGCTAGGTGTGTCAAGGGCGGTCATGTGGACGGTACGTTCATTATCGTCGTTTAACATGTCGTGAGCATTTGAATTCAGTGACCAGTGCGTGCTTAAGATCAGACGAATCCTTTGTTGTGTGTAAAAAGCAAAAATGATCGCTTCATGGTAACGTATACACTAACAGCTACAATCATCGCCCACGATCTTCTTGATGCACGTTCAATTGCCAAAAGCATCTCTACTCTTCATTTAGAGTTTGGATCGTGCACAAATCATCAACCCGTGCCCATTGGAAATACTTGACTCGGTGGGTTTGGCTACTGCTCTAGCATCCGGTGAGTTGTAGGCCCATGTTCGCTTCCTTTAACTTACTCTAGGTGAATTTCTCCTTGCCAGCAAAACTTTCCTTGTGTGTGTCCATCTCTATTATTTGACGCTGTCTGTCTTAAGGCCCTTGCGCCATAAAATCCGACAAACCTTTGAAAATACCTTCCACCACCCAGTTACACAATGCGATACATGTTCCAGAAACAGTGTTGACGCAAATTAAAAACGCACTAGCGCAAATTAAAGCTGAAATATTTCTACGTATTCATCTAGAGCTAATTACTCAGAAGAATATCATCCGTCAATTTATTAGAAACCACGAAAATGTAAAACTAAAGAAACTATTTAAACTTATAAAATCTGCATAATTAAGGCTAAACCTCTTGAGATACAAAACGAATTGAAGTTCCCCGTCCACAGACTTTAATCGTACTCTGATAAGTATACTTAACAGTCAAAACTTTTTACATCAAAATAAAATTCAGTTTTTGCCATTCAATGTCCAAATTTTGAGTGAACAAAAAAGCAATTAGTTTACGAAACCACTCCCAAGTTTTTCTCCCGTGTCATCATAACATATTTTACGCCGAATTCGGAAAAAAATCAATTTCATCAGCAGTTTTATTTTATTTCGCGAGTTATTAATCATCAATAGGAAACGTGTGAGACTCGCTGGTCTAATAACGAGTTTGAAAGACCCAGAAAAACCTTGCCATCACTTCGCATTAGGGAGATTCATTGCTGGTTGGAGAATGACATATAATATGCAAAACTTGTAATTAATGCGGTAGGGTTTTACTTCTTTTTTCGCCGTATATATTTTTTCTTCATAAACGCAACCGCTTTTTTTCGTAATTAGCATCGGCCACGGTTTTATTTTTAAAAGGCTTCACTTAATAGCGTCATTTCGAGCTACAAATTCGGCAAATATATCTCTCCGAATTCCCCCAAATCCATGTTCGATAGTATAGAGAAACTCCGGTTTATCAATTGTTTGTGCGTAGTTTAGTTTTAGTGTTTTTCTGCCCGTCCAATTTCTGGCTCTTTGCTCTCCTTTCGTTTTCAATCCACAGATGAAAGGAAAAAAGTATAAACTCCAGAGTCACCTAATTAAGAGGGGGGGGGGGCGTTTTTTGTCTCTACCTCCTGAGCACAGTTTTTCCAACTAAGCTGATAACTTCAGTATTCTTGTTTTCGAATGGTCTTTCTGTTTGATAAATGGTTTGTGAAAGAGATAAAAAGAATTATGTCATTTAGCAACCATTGAGAACTTAATGCTCTCAAAAAATTATCTTGAACAAATAAAATATTCCCAATTTATTCTACAAGAAATAAAGGCTTGGGAAGGAGCGGTTCCTCAAACTTTCAGGATTTTTGAGAGCCGAAAAAACCATCTCGACAACGTTGAGTTCATTAAATTTATCTCATTTTTCGCTTTTTACTCTTGCGTTATTTTTGATTTCATACAATCCAATAAATGGAAAACTTAGCTTTCTTTTATCCTGGGTTCAGAATGAAAAAAATTGAAATATCTCTTTATTTGCAGCTATATATATATATATATATATATATATATATGTGTGTGTGTGTGTGTGTACTCACTTACAGAAACTTTAGAAGAAACTTTCTCTTCTTATGTAGCATTTCTTTCTCAGTGATATGCACTTTTAAGAGCATGCAAAAAAGATGCACGTTTTGTGAGAAATGAAAAGCCATTTTTTTTTTAACTCGTTCAAATATTCTATTTCTCTTGAACATTTTATTTCCATCTTCACGGCTTAGTAATGACGCGTTATAAACGTGCTAAATTATATGTTATCCAGATACTTAAGCAGAAACGAAAGACAAAAAATTTGAATGCATTACAAAGTATTTACCTATGAAGAGTAACTAGTTAAATAAGAAAGACGCACAATTCCACAGCAATGAAATGCTGTACACTTGTCAAAGTATCATAATTAGTTAACCCTCCTAGGGTTGTCTCGCCGAGGTATTTCGTCATTAGAAAAATTGGTCAGACCTTGATGACGAGATATCTCGTCGAAACCACTTGAATGGTTAATTCTAAATACTTTTTCAATGCATGCCACTCTTCTCCCCACTCACAGTGAGTGCAATATGGCAGCACCTTCCATGGTTCCTTGGGGTAACGCAGAGCCTCAAGTTCTCGGTAATTAATCCTCCATGTGGTTTCGACGAGATATCTTGTCCATCAAGATCTGAACAATTTCGCTAATGACGAGATATCCCGTCATTAAATCTGGTCGGGTTTTTTTTCTTAGTCGTTTTTTATATTGCCGATTTTTTTATGACGAGATCAGGATCTGGTCGGTTTTTTCCTAATGACGATATATCTCCTCCATCAGGATTTGTTCAGTTTTGTAATAACGAGATACCTCAATGAGACGACCATCAGAAGGATTAATCTTGAAAGACACTGCAATTCATAAGCTGGAATTGAGAAAATAACTTACTAAAGAGACGCACAATGCGTTGCAAATTTAGATATTAATTTATTTAATCATTTGCAAATTATGCATGTACATATCAGAGGTTGTTAAAAAATATCCGACCTTTTTCATAAAAAATACTCGTATTCAGATGCAACAATCTTACACTAGTCTCCTTCAAAGCAGTTCCCTTGGGCTGCCACACACTTCTCCCAACGATTCTGCCACTGTCGGAAGCAGCGCTGGAACGCCTCTTTTGAGATGGCGCGCAGCTGGTCCTTCGCATTCTGCATGTCTTCTCTGGACTGAAATCTGGTCCCTTTCAGGGGCATTTTCAACTTGGGGAAAAGCCAGAAGTCCCACGGAGCCATGTCGGGAGAGTGGGGAGTCTGACGAAGTACAGGTGTGTTGTGTTTGGCCAGGAAGCTCTTTATCAAATGTGAAGAATGGGCGGGTGCGTTATCGTGCTGCCAATTGCCCGCTGCCCACAGGTCCGGTCGTTTGCGTCTCATAGCGTCACGAAGGCGACGCAAAACCTCTTGATGGTTGTGCAGTGTGGTGCGTACTCGTGATGAACCACGCCACGGGAGTCAAAGACGGACATTGCAGAGGACCTGCCTTGCTTTTTTGGCCTCGGGGAGGTTGTATGCTTCCATTGTGATGACTGCAACTTGGTTTCTGGGTCATACCCATAAATCCAGGATTCATCGCCAGTGATCACTGTGTTGAGAAGTTGTGATCACTGTTCAGTCTCCAGCATGTCCTGTGCGATCTCCAAACGAAATTGCTTCTGCTCGATCGTTAGCAGCTTTGTCACGAACTTCGCTGAGATTCTCCTGAAGCCCAAATCCTTAGTCAAAAAGGAATGAATGGATCCAATGTTGATGCTCGCCTCATCTGCAAGTTCTCTGATCATGATTCGACGATCCTGCATCACCAGGGTCCTCACTTGGTCAATAACGATCTCATTTCTGGATGTTGAGGGCCTACCAGAACGTGCTTCACTCTCTACTGATGTGGCCATCTTTGAAGCGGTTGTACCACTCCTTTATCTGTGTGGTGCCCATTGCTTCATCCCCGAAGGCCTGTCGAATCTTGCGGATCGTTTCCATTTGGGAATCGCCAAGCTTTGCACAAAACTTAATGGAGTAGCGTTGTTCAAGTTTTTCTGTCATTTTGTCAAAAGCGAAAATCCGACGACGCTCACTTACACTTCCTCACTCATCGGCGGTCTGCCGGCGACTGACAGCTTCTGCAGGCAGGAAAAAGCGCATTAGTATCGCCTACATTCGCGCACCAAACCACACCTCCCTAACTTCATTTGTTTAAGCACGAAAAATTGTGGTTGGATATTTTTTGAACAAACTTCTTATGTACAGAATGTTATTACATCGAATAAAGATGCCGTATGCAAATCTGATTTGAGCTCCACACTGATCGTACAAATACTAAGGTCATGAATATTACATGTAATATTTAGTGTTGGCGTGGAGATAGTAGCATCATGGTGACTGGTCTTCGGCCTTGGGCGCTGGAGTGTCACTGATGAAGGGCACGCTGAGCTGAGGACGATACTACGGGTCCAGAAATCATATTTTAAGGTTGTACTTTGGTTTTCCGATTTTTTTTCTCGTCATCCACTCCCAGCATTTTTCAGATCTCTGGCGCTCCTCCGAGAGATTTCCAGTTCCGTCCTTAGTCGGTTGCTCCTCCCCAATCAATACAATCCAACTTCATACACAATGCTCAGACTAATGCCAGCAAATCCACTCATCCATATTCAACCACTCTGGCCTGTTGACCCCTCCCAATTCACTATTCTGTAAATCGTTCCATTTCGTATTGTTTGTTGCTTTTCAACTTGTTGCACTATGGTGACCAAACTGCTTAGTTTAGATGTATGGAAAATCGAAATATATTCTCACTCGAAGAGATAGCAAATTTTAAAGGGAGTATATATAAAATGACACTCCATGCGAAGTTTTTTTTAATGACCTCAATCGGTGTTATTGCATCCCAAATGACAAAGAAGCATAATTCGCTTAGAAATAACCTGCGAGTTCAATTCGTGTAAGAAATTTAAAAGAGCGTTAGCACTTAGTTTTCGCCAACGTTCGTATTTCTCTGTATTAAAAATCTCATTAGAGCAGTGTTTGTTTCAATGTTTTCCGTGACCGAAACAATCCAAACATAAAATAAAATTCATAAAATAGCAAAGTTTATTAATTATTAAAACTTAAATTAAAAGGGTACATTTCATAACGCTGCACCTTCGTTTTCGTTTTAAAATACAATTATAGCTAAGCATATTCTGGCAAAGCTTTTGAAACAGTGATTTATTATATTGAATTAAAAATACCTGGTGGTCTATAAGTAACTTCACCATTTAAAAATGTATTAACTCTTTTACTTTTGAAAGGTAGGTAGGTAAGTAGTTAATTAACGTCACACTGGATCGACACAATGGGATATTCGTGATGGTCCGGGATCAATCCCGAAGGGAAAGATCCAAGAACAACGCTTCGTAATTTTGAACCACGGTCAGATGACGTGTACAGCACATTAGCTGAAATCTCACTCTCCAAACTTCCACACCACGCCAACGTGAGAAAATTTGAGGTCATGACATATTTAAGGTGCACCAGTCCTCTTGTACACGAAGGTCTTTTGCTGGACCATTACTTTTCAAAGAAAAACTGATTTAGTTTTTTAACAACTGAATGTATTCCTAGAATATTTTCTATCAAGTTTGGAAAATTAAATCTCTTAACTCTCCAAGTGGTTTCGACGAGATATCTCGTTCATCAAGATCTGACCAATTTTACTAAAGACGAGATATCTCATCAAGATATTGCCGATTTTTTGGGAAGGACGATTTCAAGATCTGGTCAGTTTTCTTCTAGTGACAAGATACGACGGGATCACGATGGATGAGATAACTCGTCCATCAAAATCTCGTCAGTTTTGTTAATGACGAGATACCTCGTCGAAACACCCCACGAAAGGGTAAAAAGGCCGTTACATATATATATTCTTCCTATATGACGATTCATGATCTCAGGGGAAGCACAATTGAACATAAATGTTCTAAGTTAAATTCAGATACTTTGATACGCCACTCGGTCGTGTATTTCTTCATAACGTTTTATTTCTAATAACCTGTAATAAAGAAATAAAAAAATTGGAAAAATTATTAAATTTTTAAATGAAAAACTGACTTATGGACTACTCTTATTTATAATTTTTGAAATTTTGAATATACTTTAAACTATAAAGGCAAGATTTTTTTAAGGGTAAAATGTTTTTTCGAAATTGATAAAAGTTTACTTTGAACGTAAAAGCGTTTTCGTCCCAAGTGCATGTTTCTTGTCCCATATTTTGTCATGAACTCTAAAGTAAAAATTTCATTTTTTTTAATTTAAGAAAGCAATGTTTAATTTAAAATGAAAAAACTTTTTAAAGTTTCTTTAACACTCCTGGTGGTTGTCTCGACAAGGTATCACGTCATTAGCAAAATTAATCTGATCTTGATGGACAAGATATCTCGTCGAAACCACTTGGAGGTTTAAAGAAAGTATTAAAGATCTTTTAATTTATTTATTTATTTATTTATTTCAATTAACGTCACACTGGAGCAACACAACGGGCTATTGGTGACGGTCCGGGATCAATCCCAAAGGGAAAGATCCGAGGACAACACCACGTAATTTTGAACCACGGTCAGATGACGAGGCAACACCTGAGCTGGCACCCCACTCTCCAAACTTCCACACCACGCCAACGTGAGGACATTTGAGGCCACGACAGATTTAACGTGCACCAGCCCCCTTTGTACACGACGGTGTTTGGCTGGATTCGAACTCGCAACCCTTCGGTTGCTAGTCCGTTACTCTTCCAACCGGGCCACCGCGGCCCTAAAGATCTTTTAAAGAAGGCATTTAAGAAAAAAAGATTACTGGGCATTACATGATTACTGACTTTTCAATTATTGTTTTATATGATTCCAGTTAAAGTTAAATTTTATAATTTGCTTTTTAATCGAACAAGGACAAATACTTTCTCGTATACCATTCAAAGTACTCGTAATTAAAACTGATGACTTTCGTGAGAAGGAATTAATATTTTAAATGAAATCGATAAATTTTGTTTCACATTAATTTTATACGGTTTTAACCTCAGCCCTTACACTATGAGAAACTTTTGGGGCGAAATTGTGTTGTATGCTGACTTATTCAAACTTGGATATTCTGCAACACTAACATAAGAGGAGATTAATTCCATCACGACATCAGTCTGGTATATTGTCAGTGTTATGTTGATTTCAACACATGATCTAAAAGCCAAATTCCTATTAACCAAAGGGGTTTGATGCACGAATCAACCCTCTGAGAGGTCCACCCGCATAATTCTACCTTGCAACCTGCAGTCTTCCCTGCATGACTTCTAACCGATTTTGACCTTTTGTGACCAATATATTCTATTCAAAAGATTCTATTCTAAAGAAAGGACCGATAGAATAAATTCAGAGGATTCCATTCTAAGGAAATGAGCAATAGAACCTTTCCATAGGATTCTATTCAAAGGTTGGTTGGTTGTTTTGGAGTTTTATAGATCAAACGCCATATTTGGTCAAGCTCTTTTCAAAGGAAAGGAGCAATAAAATATTTACAGACGATTATAATACAAGTAAAGTATTAATAGAATCTTTTGAAAGAATTCTATTCTACCTGATGGGCCAATCGAATCGTTCCAAAGAATTCTATTCCAAGGAAAGGATCAATAGAATCTTTCTAAAGACTGAAAGAATCCATGGATTCTTTCGAAAAATTTGGTTATTTAATCATTATGTGTGCTGTGGAGTAAAAGCAACACTACACTACTCGAAATCTCTGGAAGCTCAGAGGGTTAGAAGCCAAATCCCCATTGATCTCCAATGCACGAACCAATGCTAAAACTGCATCCTCAAGTTCTCTGGTGGGTATTGCTGAAAGATGTTTACAAATATTTTACTTTTGTTGAGAATTTAAATCAATCCCGAAATCCCTGCAGATGTTTAGGACTTCCGATGTGTCTTTTTGGCAGTGTCAGGACAAGACCTTCTAAATGCTTCTTTAAAGTACATAGCGTATATTCGCAAGGTTGGTTGTTTTGGATTTGATGGCCCAAGGGCCAAAAACGGGGAAGCGGCGCGAAGACGTGATATGAACCAAAACAAATTGATACGCTAAAGTAGTCTAACCAACAATAAAAAGCAAATTGAAAAGATGAGTTAATTATATTGATGATATGAATGTTGTAGTTTAAGTGATATTATAGCTGCAGGGTAAAACATAAAATGTATAAAAAAGTAAGTCACCCTTGAAAAACCAATTATGGAAGATGAAAAACATGAGAACTCGAGACTAAGATACGGTAAAATTTGAGAATAAGATGGGGTATTCCAATCTCAGTTGAATATTGAAATTGAAAATCAGATGCTATTAAAAAAATGTTAATTATAAATGTGGTAAAAATCCCGATAGATGCAAAAAGGTAAAGAGTGATGAAAGCGGAGGCTGACCCAACAAGTCTAATAAAATTGGGGGGTGAAGTATTAAAATAGCGTTGGTAAAAATGTCTAAGATTTGTACAAGAAGTTTAAATATGATTGATGGAGAGAGAGGTTGCTGGCAATTCTGGGAGATGGAACGGTTTCCCGACCCATAAAAATTTATGTGACTCGTGAATGTAAAATGGAAGACATGTTAAAATGACGTTAAACCGTGAGTTGTTAGTGGTAGGTATTTAATTAAAGTCACACTGAAGCAACACAACGGGCTATTGGCGACGGTCCAGGGTCAAACCCGAAGGGAAAAATCCGAGGACAATACCACGTAATTTGGAACCACGGACAGATGATGAGTGAGATGTTAGTGACGGTAGGAGTGAGATGGTCGGATATATTCGGAAGGAAAAACCATTCTGCTGTAAATCATGAAGCTATTTTGGGAATAAGTGAAGAAACAGAATCATGTATTTGCAGGGCGTTTATCGCTGTATATGATAGTAGAACTGAAATTTTCAGTTATTTGGTCATAGTACTTGATTATCTAAAACTGAAATTCAAAGTCTTTGGAACTATCTTTAGTTGAATCAAAATTTTAATGATCTCTAATGATTCTTCTCCTTGAATACACAAAATTATGGGTTCCACACCACATTGTTTTTATTTTTTTTTAATTGGAATGATCTTATACAACCATAGTCAAAAGAGATTATGTAAGGTGTTTTAAAACTTCTACAAACGTAATCCTCCAAGTGGTTTCGACGAGATATCTCGTCCATCAAAAACTTAACGATTCTGCTAATGACGAGATACCTCGTCATCAAGATATTATCGATTTTTTTATGATGACGAGATCAAGATCTGGTCATTTTTCTTCTAATGACAAGATATGTCGTCCATCAAGATCTGATTAGTTTTTCTAGCGATTAGATATCTTTATGAGGGAACCACAAGGAGGGTTAAGAATACAAAATCCACCCGTATTGATACAGGGATATATGACCGCAAGGCCCCCTCCTGACTAAGGTGCACATCACATTTTCTTGTATTTGTTTTGAAAGTAGTGATCTTATGCAAACATAGTACAAGATTATACAAGATTTTCAAAACTTTTTCTACAAACTTTAATGGGAGGTAGAGAACAGAAATCTCCAACTGTATTTACATAGAGATGTATGAACGCAAGGGCCCCCGAATTTGGCAGAGTGTATATGATTTTGTAAATTCATTTATGTAATTGATACAAAATGTCAAAAATTATTTACTTTCTACCCTTGTACAGAAGCTTTTTATTAACTCTCCTAGTGGTTTATCTTCGCGTCCAAGACCACACTGTAGTGGCAAGCCTCTGATGGAAAAACATGTTCCAAACTATCTCCAGTTCTACACAAGGAACAATTTGGTTTCCCTACTTGGATCGTCATTCCCCTTGGAGTAGGACAGTTTTGTCTTGACGAGACAGCAAAATTGACAATCGTCATTAGTAAAATTGACCAGATCTTCGAAACTACTTGGAGAGTGTAAACAAATCTACTTAGATGAAAAATTCAAAGAAAATTATAGTAAAATAAATAACATACTAGGAAATACTATAAAGATTCCTTGCGCCTTTTGTGTATAATTTAAAATATTTAAGATAAATTGTGTCCTAGTCCCAAAAAAAAGTAATAAGCTGTAAAAGTTACTTAAAAACATTTAGAAATTTAGAAGATCTATTTCGCCGATTCACCATACTTTGCAAAATAAAGTTAAACTCTACAAAACATTACATTCTGAAACTCACAAGCGTCTTGTGCCTTTAACTGAGTTAATTAGCGTTTTATTTTCTTGGAAACTCATTACAGGTTGAACGAGGCGTAATATCCCAAGAACAGTTTTGCTGTGCCGTAATTATCTGAGAACGCTATGCTGAAATATGAGCAGGAAATTAAATTATCAGGCATGCAGTTAATTCTCATCAAAAGCATAAAATTCCATAATTAAAATTTTCTGATCTAGAAGAACGTGATTATTAAACTTTTCTTTTTCAAGCGTTGTAACCTAATGAAAGGGATTTCAGACGTTTAGAAATCTCAACCTGCAAATCAAATGCTAATCAATGATTGCTTAACAAATCAAATTACTAAATTTCAATTTCTATACGTCTGTTTTAACCCTACAATTGGTTTCGACGATATACCTCGTTCATCAATTCTGCTAATGAAGAAGTATCTCGTCATCAAGATTGCCAATTGAATGCCAAATGATATTGTCGATTTTTGGTAATGATGTGATCAAGATCAGGTCAGTTTTTTCTAATGACGAGATGTCTTGCCCGTCAAGATCTGGTTAATTTACTAACGACCTTATTGAGACAATCACCAGGAGGGCTAAATTAAACATTTAATATTCATTAAAATTATCTACTATCAGATGTTCTAGAAGATGGTTATTAAACTTTTCTTTTTCAAGCCTTATAACCTAATGAACGGGATTTCAGACGGTTAGAAATCTCAGCAAGTAAATAGAATGCTAATCAATGATTGCCTTGCAGATCAAATTACGAAATTTCAATTTCTTTAGGGCTATTTTAACTCTCCAAGTGGTTCCGACGAGATATCCCGTCCGTCAAGATCTGACCAATTCTTCTAATGAAGAAGTGTCTCGTCATCAAGACTGCCCATTGAATGCCAAATGATATTGCCGATTTTTGGTGATGACATGATCAAGATCAGGTCAGTTTTTTCTAATGACGAGATGTCTTGCCCGTCAAGATCTGGTTAATTTACTAACGACCTTATTGAGACAATCACCAGGAGGGCTAAATTAAACATTTAATATTCATTAAAATTATCTACTATCAGATGTTCTAGAAGATGGTTATTAAACTTTTCTTTTTCAAGCCTTATAACCTAATGAACGGGATTTCAGACGGTTAGAAATCTCAGCAAGTAAATAGAATGCTAATCAATGGTGCTTACAAATGAAATTTTCAAATTTGAATTTCTTTAGATCCATTTAAATTAAAAATTAAATATTCCCTAAACTTTCGACGATCAGATATTTTTGAAGAACGTGGTTATTTAACTTTTTATTTTTCAAGCCTTGTAACCTAATGAGAGTTCATACGCTTAGAAATCTCAGCATGCAAATGAAATGTAATCAATGATTGCTTTACAAATCAAATTCCTAAATTTGAATTCCTTCAGGTCTATTTTAAATTAAAAATTGAAGATTCACTACAATTTAGAAGATTATGTACTAAGAAAATTAAAATTTGAAAAAGATTTAAATATGCCGTTGATAATCACACCCGTTCTTTGATTCTTCGAATATAACATTTTTTATTCCCTCAGATGTAACAAATGGAAAAAATTATTTTGTATTTTCAATTCAAACTTTCCCCTGGAACTAGTAAATTATAAATTAGACTATTTATAATACACTGCTGGCCACCCAAATTGCAACACCAAGAAAGACAAGAGATATCACAACAAAATTTATTTTGTAGATAACATGTTGACCAAGTATCAAATGATTAAATTTATAGACTTCTGTGAAGTGTGGTTCCTGCCAAAATCAGTAGCCAGAGTAGCCGCCATTGTTGGAGATCACCGCTGCCACACGCCTCGGCATTGATTCAAAGAGACTTTGGATGTGTTCTTGGGGTACAGCAGACCAAGCAGCTTCCACACGTTGCCAAAGTTGATCTGATGTGGCAGCTGGGGATGTATTCTGGGTCAATCGTTGAGCAACCATGGACCACATGTTTTCTATCGGCGAAAGATCCGGAGAGCGAGCTGGCCAGGGAAGCAATTCAATCTGGCGATTGACGAAGAACCCTTGGACAATGCGTGCCACGTGTGGTCGCGCATTATCCTGTTGAAATATGGCTGTGGGCAAGCCCTGAAGGTAAGGAAGGACAACTGGCTCCAACACCTCGGAGATGTAGCGCTGGCTGTTTAAAGTACCGGCAATGCGTACTAGAGGAGTGCGAGAGTGATATCCAATACCGCCCCATACCATAATACCCGGTGCAGGACCAGTGTGGCGGTGCATAACGCAGCTGTTCAGCATCCTCTCTCCACGGTGTCTCCAGACTCGAATCCGACCATCGTGGTGTTGCAGACAGAAGCGTGACTCGTCAGTAAAGACAATTTCATTCCGTCCACATCCTTCTTTCATCGCACCATTGGCGGCGGAAACGTCTGTGGTTCTGCGTCAAGGGTAGACGAAGCAATGGACGTCTTGCGGACAGACCACTCTGCTGTAAACGGCGTCGAATGGTACGCGCAGACACTGGATGATGCGGTACAGACTGAATGTGCTGTGCTATGGTTCGTGATGTGGCTGAGCGATCCGTCACTGCCATACGCACAATATGCCTGTCATCACGTGAAGTGGTGCACTGAGGTGGATGCGATCGAACACGTCGGTCCGTCGTACCCTCCTGCATCCAACGATCACATATCCGCATTACAGTTGTTTGGTTTCGTCCAACACGACTACCGATTTCCCTGAAAGATAATCCACAATCTCGGTAGGCCACTATCCTTCCTCTGTCGAACTCGGATACTTGATCAAAAGATGATCGCTGTTTTCTACGAGGCATAATTGATCGTTTTTTTGAAAAAAAAACACAAGAAAAACACAATTGCCGTACTTGAAATCGTCGAAATCTCCAAGCCTTAAATAGCGCTTTGAAGTGGCGCCACAGGCGCGCGTGATGTGCGTCTGCGCTGAAATTCTAATCATTTGCATATCTCACCTCCGCTAATGCATGTTGTAAATTTCATATTATTTACATGCTTCCTTCAGGGTGTTGCATTTACGGTGGCCAGCAGTGTATGTCCATTAGTCTTTCATCAAAATATGCATCGATTACATAATTGTGTTTTAATTCCTATATTATTAATTATTTTAATTTTAATATTGATCTATCAATTTTAAAATTTCTTTGAAGATTTTATACATATCATATAATTATGAGCCCACCTATTATATAAGGCACACGTGTTATACATTATGTTAGACAATGTTTGATGTTTGATTCAAACGAGACATTTTTTAAAAATTCATTACAGCCAAAAATATTTTCACGTATTTTGATTGTACTTTCTAAACTTTTTTCGAAAATTTAATACATTATGTATGGCAACATTTATAAAGTTTGATTTAAACAAGATATTTTAAAGACGTTACGAACAAAAATATTCTCACACTTTGATTATTTTAAAATTTCTTTGACGATTTCATTGTATCATATAATTATCAAACCACATGTTTTATATGCCCACATATTTTATGATGTAATGTGTGAGTCAAACAATATCTTTTAAAATTCAATTTCAGCCAAAAATATCCTCACACACTTTGATTATCCTTTTCAAATTTCTTTGAGGATATTATACATTTGATATAATCATGTGAGTGTGTGTGTGACCCTACATATTATATATACTCGCATATCACATAAGGGAATATTTAATGCTTTATTCAAACAAGATATTTAAAAAAATCATTCTGCACACAAATATTCTCACATAGTTTGACAATTATTTTAAAGTTTCTTTGAAGCATTAATATACTACGTAAAGCAATTTTTGAAGTTTGACTCAAAATTAAAAAGAAACATTACACACAAAAATATTCTCACATTTTGATTATCCTTAAAATTCCTTTCAAGATTTAATATATTATGTAAGGCAATGTTTTACTCAAGCAAGATAATTTTAAAAAGTCATTACAAAAATATTCTCCTTTCACTTTGATTTCCGTTTAAAATTTCTTCCAAGATCTCATACATATCGTAAATTATGAGCCCATATATACAATGCAATGCAATGTTTATGTACAAAAACAATGTTTACTTTTACAAAATATTTTTTAAAAATTCATTACTGTCAAAAATATTCCCACACTCTGATTATCCTTTTAAAATCATTTTGAAGCATTAACCCTTTGAGAGTCACGATTTTTTTAAATAGTGAAGCATTGTTTTTCCAGTAACACACATAATGACTAAATAACCGCATATATTGGTTGAAAGAATTCTTGGAAAGGTTCTACAGGTCAAAAAGATCAAAGCTGATTAGATGTCATGTAGGGAAGATAGCAGGTTATAGAACGGATACATGTGTGCCAAACCCTTAGAGGGTTAACCCTCTTGGTGGTTTATCTTCGTGTCGAAAGCTGCCCTGTAGTGTCCAGCCTTTAGTGCAAAACCTTTTCAAAACTGTCACTAGTCCTGGGCAAGGAACAATTTGTTTTTCCTACTTGGATCTTAATTGCCCTTGGAATAAAAGGGCAGTTTTATCTCGACGAAATATCTCGCCCTTAGCAAAACTGACCAGATTTTGAACGAGATATCTCATCGAAACCACTTGTAGGGTTAATATATTACGTACTCACGTGGGGTTCGGGCTCACGTGGGGGATACAGGCAATGAGACGGCTGACTTTTATGCCAAGCAGGCGGTGATCGATGGTGAGGGGCTGGAGGTCCCAATGCCCCTCTCCTATATTAAAAGAAAAATTAAAAAATTTACATTGGAGAGGTGGCAGGCCCACTTTGATAATTTAACATCGGGCCTGCGTTATAGGGACTTCAGCCCCAAGGTCTCATTTAACACTCTTATTACCGATCGCCGCCTTGTTTGGTTTTTGACCGGCCATGGTCCGTTTATCTCTTACCTCCACAGGTTCAAGATTAAGCATACAAATCTATGTAGCTGTGGGGAGGTTGGCGATGCCGACCACTACCTCTTCAGTTGTCCACACACAGCCTCTTTTCATTTAACAGCCCCGGCCCCGCAATATAAAAATGATTGGCTGCGCGGGGTCGAGCAAAACAGAATCTCCCTTTACAGGATTTCTAGGTGTGTTGTGGCTGCTGGGGAGGTGGCGGATCGGGTCGTCACGCCCCGCGGCTAAATTTTAATGTAGTAGGCTTAGGGCTAGGCCCGGCCTAATTTTAAAATTTTTTAAATTTTTACTTACTTGACTCTTCATGTATTATTTATATTCATATATCATTCTCATCATACACTGCTGGCGACCCAAATTGCAACACCAAGAAAGACAAGAGATATCACAACAAAATTTATTTTGTAGATAACATGTTGACCAAGTATCAAATGATTAAATTTATAGACTTCTGTGAAGTGTGGTTCCTGCCAAAATCAGTAGCCAGAGTAGCCGCCATTGTTGGAGATCACCGCTGCCACACGCCTCGGCATTGATTCAAAGAGACTTTGGATGTGTTCTTGGGGTACAGCAGACCAAGCAGCTTCCACACGTTGCCAAAGTTGATCTGGTGTGGCAGCTGGGGATGTATTCTGGGTCAATCGTTGAGCAACCATGGACCACATGTTTTCTATCGGCGAAAGATCCGGAGAGCGAGCTGGCCAGGGAAGCAATTCAATCTGGCGATTGACGAAGAACCCTTGGACAATGCGTGCCACGTGTGGTCGCGCATTATCCTGTTGAAATATGGCTGTGGGCAAGCCCTGAAGGTAAGGAAGGACAACTGGCTCCAACACCTCGGAGATGTAGCGCTGGCTGTTTAAAGTACCGGCAATGCGTACTAGAGGAGTGCGAGAGTGATATCCAATACCGCCCCATGCCATAATACCCGGTGCAGGACCAGTGTGGCGGTGCATAACGCAGCTGTTCAGCATTCTCTCTCCACGGTGTCTCCAGACTCGAATCCGACCATCGTGGTGTTGCAGACAGAAGCGTGACTCGTCAGTAAAGACAATTTCATTCCATTCTGCCGTCCACATCCTTCTTTCATCGCACCATTGGTGGCGGAAACGTCTGTGGTTATGCGTCAAGGGTAGACGAAGCAATGGACGTCTTGCGGACAGACCACTCTGCTGTAAACGGCGTCGAATGGTACGCGCAGACACTGGATGATGCGGTACAGACTGAATGTGCTGTGCTATGGTTCGTGATGTGGTTGAGCGATCCGTCACTGTCATACGCACAATATGCCTGTCATCACGTGAAGTGGTGCACTGAGGTGGATGCGATCGAACACGTCGGTCCGTCGTACCCTCCTGCATCCAACGATCACATATCCGCATTACAGTTGTTTGGTTTCGTCCAACACGACTACCGATTTCCCTGAAAGATAATCCACAATCTCGGTAGGCCACTATCCTTCCTCTGTCGAACTCGGATACTTGATCAAAAGATGATCGCTGTTTTCTACGAGGCATAATTGATCGTTTTTTTTTTGAAAAAAACACAAGAAAAACACAATTGCCGTACTTGAAATCGTCGAAATCTCCAAGCCTTAAATAACGCTTTGAAGTGGCGCCACAGGCGCGCTTGATGTGCGTCTGCGCTGAAATTCTAATCAATTGTATATCTCACCTCCGCTAATGCATGTTGTAAATTTCATATTATTTGCATGCTTCCTTCAGGGTGTTGCATTTACGGTGGCCAGCAGTGTATTTATTTCATTCGTCAATAAACATTTCATACCCACTGTCATGTTTTTGGACTGCACCACTGCGTGGGCATTCCAACTACTTTTAAACTGTGTTCTTATTACATTTCTTAAATTTTATATTTTATATTGTATGTTAGTGCACCGAGATATAGGGCGCCTTTTATAAGCCCCATGCATTGGCGCCTCTTATAAGCCATATATATTTTAATGCGCCTTTAAAATTTTTTTTCTTATACTTACTTTTCTCTTTTTAATGCATGGGTGTCTCTTATAAACTCAACATTCTAAAACTCTAAGGCGCCTTTTATGAGCCTTTCCCGGTGCTTTTACCGGAGTCGAGCACCATACCTTTACCTTTGCTCGACTCCGGGTTTTGGCTTTTTGTGTGATTTAATGTTTTTTAACTTATAGTTTGATTCTGTGTTATTGGTGTTGTTGGCCTTGTTTGCCCTTGTATTGTTTATGGTTTTTTGGCTAATAAATCTCTCTGGGGGGGTTGGTTTCCCCTGTCCTCTTTCGTGTACAGTGGGTGTCCATCTCCCTCCTCCCATGAAAAACTCTAAACCTATCGGTGAGTTGGGGGGGGGGTATTTCAATTAACGTCACACTGGAGCAACACAACGGGCTATTGGTGACGGTCCGGGATCAATCCCAAAGGGAAAGATCCGAGGACAACACCACGTAATTTTGAACCACGGTCAGATGACGAGGCAACACCTGAGCTGGCACCCCATTCTCCAAACTCGGTGAGTTGGGAGGAGGAGAGTCTCAAATATATTACGTACGGCAATTCTTGACTCAAACGAGAAATCATTGCAAAAATATTCCTCCACATTCTGATTATGCTTTGCAATTTAGTTGAAGATTTTATCATAACATTATTAGCCTGCATGTATTATGTAAGCCACATGTTATGTATGTCCACACATTATGAAAAGCAATGTCTGATGTTTAACTCAAACAAGATATTATTTAAAACTTCATTGCAACAAAAAATATTCTCACACTTTGATTACCCTTGATTACCCTTGATTACCCTTTTAACCCTCCAAATGGTTTCGACGAGATACCCGTCCATCAATATCTGCCAATTTTTCTAATGACAAGATATCTTGTCATCAAGATATTATTGATTTTTTATGACGAGATCAAGATCTGGTCAGTTTTCCTCTGACAAGATATCTTGTCCATCAAGATCTGATCAGATTTGATAATGACAAAATGTCTCGGCGAGACAACCACCAGGAGGGTTAAAAAATTCTTTAAAGATTTAATATATTATGCAAGTAAATGTTTAAAGCTTGACTCAAATATATTTTTTTAAATCATTGCAGTCTGATATATTGCTGCAAATAAATCTAGATTGGGTATTCAAATTTAGATATAAGTTAAGAAAAATGTAGCGGGTGTAAATAAAATACATTGACTAATATAAAAAGGCAAAACCAGAAACATTACGGAAACACCAGGAGACCTATAAAAACTACAGCGAGGAACGACTCTTAGGTTTTTAAGTGACTCCTCATCCCATGTTTTGCGCCCAAAGTATTCCTAGACCCTCTACATCGAATCAGAAATACCATTTTTTTATCCCTAACAAAATTTCGTCTCATTCATAAATAATGAATGAGTGACATAAATTACAAAACTGCTTACTTCGCTACGCATTCCTGATCAAGGCACGCCCCGATGAAAAAATTTTCGAATGAGAGGGGAGGAAGCTGTAGTTTATTGGCTTACCCTACCTAATGGACCATCAACAAGCTTGGTTACTCCTCGGTGCCGAACCTGATGTAACGCAATTACGGGCATCGTGCCTACCTGTTCGACACAGAAACTTTGAATCATTTATAGAGAACCTGGCCACTTATAAGGGTTGCTCGTTTTTGGGAGGCTTTGAGGAAATTGAAAAGTTACGCTGCTAATATATATATATATATATATATATATATATATATATATATATATATATATATATATATATATATATATATATATATATATATATATATATATATATATATAAATATGAATGAATTTGGGGAAGTTATGGAGTTCTTGACTGGTCGGGATATTTGGGTATGAAAATTCCTACCTGCAAAAAATGTAAATGTATTGGTTGGACTCGGGTGTGAATTCCGACATTCCAAATCAACAATGTTGGTTTCAGGCACTGGTAATAATTTGAAGTACCTTTTAAAAAAGATGTGGTCATACCATGTGTTACTTTATAGTCGGTGTTTGGCTTTATTCAAGTTTAAATATTTTATTTTGCATTAACACTTCTGGTGGTTGTCTCGACAAGGTATCTAGTCATTAGCAGAAAGCTGACCAGATCCTGATGGACGAGATATCTCGTCATTAGAGGAAAATTGACTCGTCATCATAAAAAATCAGCAATATCTTTATGACGAGGTATCTCTTCATCGGCAAAATAGGTCAGATCTTGATGGACCAGATATGTTTATTATTCCTAACTGGGACAGGGATCTCCGTGGCTCAGTGAGTATGCTCAGTGCGATAGCAATTTGCGAGTTGTAGGTGGAAAAGGTTCGATTGCTCCTGGGTGTATTTCTCTCTTATTGTGTCAGCAAAATCTTCCTTGTCTGTTTATGTCCATTACATGTCTTTGTCTTGTGATTGACGCAGGTTGGCCAAATATGGTCCGTGTGCCACAGAACTCAAAAACAACCTTCTAAGGACACTGCAAAACTTAAGACATTTAATAAAAGTGTTTCTGTTAGATATTACAAGGTACAAAAATCCAACCCCTAACGGTGAGAATCACCAACATCAATGGGCTTACAAACCTTAATTCGAACATAGACGTGAAATATAAGCAGACTGAGCATTCTTATTGAGAGAAGCTTCAAAAAGTGTGACCAACATGTCGAGTAGTATTTACGTGACTGCTCTGAAAAATTTAGTTGGTAGGTCGATTTAACTTTTCTTGTAAATCAATAAAAATTATGCCTATTTTTGACAAAAATTATAATATTGGTAAAAATTACAATATATTTGTTTGTTGTCCGACAGAATTTTAGCAATTAGTTTATGCGTGTCATAATGAAAAAGTTAAAAATCCCTGTCATTAACCGTCCAAGTGGTTTTGACGTGATATCTCGTCCATCAAGATCTGACCGATTTTGCTAATGAAGAGATATCTCTACATTAGGATATTGCCAATTTCTTTATGATGACCAGATCAAGATGTGGTCCGTTTTCTTCTAATGACGAGATATCTCATCCATTAAGACCTGACCACTTTTGCTAATGACGGGATATCTTGTCATCAAGATAAACAATCAGAATCCATCAGATGTGTTATTATAGCCTTCCAGTATGTATTTGCAATTTGTTTCTCTGTTTAGCAAGTATAGATAGGTTCTTTAAATTTCAAGTGACCATAAATAAAAATTTATGGAAAAGACAATTTTCAGTAAATGAACAATTATAATCCTAATAAGAAGCACGCTTTGCACTTTTACCGGAGTGGTTCCCAGAAATCAACACGAAAGAGTAATTATTATTTCTAATATAGTTTCTTTCATCCTAGTAATATTTTGCAATAATCGGAAAAGGGGAAAATAAATTTCCTCAAAAGAGAAGGCTTATCGTAGTAGTCCCCCAAAATGAGCTTATTAAATCTCAAGAAAGCATTCAGAGATGAGAAGGCTTTTATTGATATTTTATGTGCCATGTCAAAGAAACATAACATTAAAATTCCCCTACACAAGACTGAATTCTTCCCCAAACTGATTTGGGGAATAAGATTACAAAACACTTTGTTTGCAGTTACTCACGATTACAGCCATTTATTAACGAATGGGTTGTGTTATTCGTTACTCTTGCCGGGATTTAATTGGCAGAGAATAAACTATCGGCTCCAAATAAATCATTCCGAATAGAAAAGAGGATTTTTCAATAACTTATATTTCCAGTATTAATTGCATGTCTTCGGGTTCCCCAGTCGCTTTATAACCGAGTCTTGATAAAGCAGGGTTACTTATTTTGAGTTTGGAAACTTTAATTTATAACACAAATTCTAAATGCAGTAGAATTCTGTTTATAAGGGTACATGTCTTCGGGTTCCCCAGTCGCTTTATAACCGAGTCTTGATAAAGCAGGGTTACTTATTTTGAGTTTGGAAACTTTAATTTATAACACAAATTCTAAATGCAGTAGAATTCTGTTTATAAGGGTACAGTACCTTAGGAGGAAAACAGCCTAATTCCAGAAAAGCGTATATCCTAAAGTTTCATGTGTATTACAATGAAGATAGGGTAGGTAGGGAATTGAATTAACGTCACACTGGAGCAACATAACGGCCTTTTGGCGACGGTCCGGGATCAATACCGAAGGGAAAGTCCGAGAACTTCTCGTCATTTTGAACCAAGGTCAGATGACGAGGTCAACACCTGAGCTCAGACCCCACTCTCCAAATTTCCACTCCACACCAATATCAGGACATTTGAGTCACGACAGATTTAACGCCCACGTAAAGCACCAACCCCCACGTACACGATCTTTGGTTGGATCGAGTTTCGAACTCGCACCCCTCCGGTTGCTAATCCGTTACTCTTTGAAACCGCGGCCCCGTGTATCACAATGAAATTCCAAATAGTGTTTATGTGTACTCTATACTACACAACATAGAAAAAGTTGGTTACTATTTAAAAATTAAGTAGTATTTCATTAGAATTTATACCAACACAATCGACTAAACAAATATTTATAATGACAATTTGAATCAACCCATGCATTTCTACCAAAATAATGAATGAAATGAGTAACAGTATACTTATATTATAAATTAAACAAAAACATTTAACCCATTTATCTCAATTATTTCATTAGAATTTATTCATTTAATTCGAACATAATAAGAATTAACTCATTAACTCAAACATACTTAGAATTAATTCGTTAACTAATTTATTCATTAACCAAAACATTTAACTCAAATATTTTATTAGAATTTACATGAACTCAATCTACAAGACAAATAGTTACGAGGACAACTTGCGTGCAACTTCTTGAGTCAACCCATGCATTTTCTACCAAAATGATGACAAATGAGAAACAGAGTACTTATATTCTAAACCAAAACATTTAGCTCGATTAACACAAAATCTGACTAAAATAAAGTGGCTGTTCTGAAGTTTCAATGAAGGAAATATACGAGTATAAATTTCACTTAAAAATAGCATCCATTTTACAAAATTAAACCTTGCACATTAACATGTAAACTTTCTATCGCCAAATACTGCTACATAAATTTTTTTCTTAACCGTCACTTAGAAGGCACGTAGGGACGACTGTAGTTTAAAGAACGGATATATGCGTGTGAACCCCTCTGAGGGTTAACTCTCTTGGTAGCTTATCTTCGCGTAGAAAACAGCCCTGTAGTGTCCAGCCTCTGGTGTAAAATCTCGTTCCAAACTGTTACCAGTTCTGGGCAAAGGACAATTTGTTTTTCCTACTTGGATCTTCATTCCCTTGGTGCAAAGGGGCAGTTTTGTCTCGATGAGATACCTCGTCCTTGGCAAAATTAACCAGATCTTGGACGAGATATCTATTCGAGATGCTTGGAGGGTTAAACAAATATAATTTCTTTGCGAAGTATCTCAACAGGAGATTTTGATAAGACATTTAAAGAAGATCCTCTCAAATATTTAACCTGACATTTTCGACAGAAATACGAATTAATAAATATCTCACCAACATGACGAACAGATTCTCTCCTATCGGAGGTTCGTTCTCAAAGCATCAATAAGATAGGTAGTTGAATTAACGTTGCACTGGAGCAACACAGTGAACTACTGGCGACGGCTCGGGATCAATCCGTAGGGAAAGCACCGAGGACAATACTTCGTAGTTGACATTTGAGGTCACGGCAGATTTAATGTGCACCCATGTACACGATGGTCTTTGGTTGGATTGAAACTCGGATCCTTCCGGTGGCTAATCCACAACTCTTCCAACCGGGCTGCGATAATATAAGAGCCAAGCGCTGAGAGATAAGAGGGGAAATAGAAGTAGAAGCAATTGCCTTTTAAAGAAGATGCCCTTTAAAATGAAGTTTCCTTCTTTGATTTTAGTGAATGTCTCGTGAATAAAACTATGCAAATCAATGTAAAAAGTAAACATATTTAAGTACAGTAAATTGAGACGCAGAGACCCTCCAAGTGGTTTTGACGAGATATCTCGTCCATCATGATCAGACCAATATTGTTAATGAC
Organism: Meta bourneti; assembly: GCA_933210815.1. NCBI lineage: Eukaryota > Metazoa > Arthropoda > Arachnida > Araneae > Tetragnathidae > Meta > Meta bourneti. The sequence continues at coordinate 7,495,123 of OW119933.1, forward strand.
GAGATATCTCGTTATCAAGAGATTGCTGATTTTTTGATGATGTCGAAATCGAGATTTGATCAGTTTTCTCTAATGACGATATATCTCGTCCATCATGATGTGGTTAATTTTCTAATATGACGAGATATATATATATATACCTCGTCGAGCCAACCACCAGGACGGTTAACTAAAACTCAGAAATTTTCGTCCTCACATTGACTACTCTTTTTCCACCATCTTGTCCTGGTATAACTCATTAATTCTTTCTAAAAGCCATTTACACGGTGATAGATTGTCCTCTTTTAACGAACAAAAATTTGTATTTTGTTTGTTAAAAGAGGACATTGTATTTTTGTCGTTTTTTGAGAACAGTCTAATGTCCTCAGGATTATTTTCAGATGATACGTGTCTGCACTCATGATGGAAGATGGATTGCTGTATAATCGCAACGTGATTACCTACGAAAGTCTTCAGTTGATGAGAGTGGGAGATCTTTATCCACGCTAAGGCTATGGTTGAATTGGACCCCAATCAGAAATTTTTACCTAAGCTGTCTCCTTTCAAACCGTATTTTATATTTGCAACACGAGAAAAATTATCTTCCACATTCAAAAACTGAAATTAGTTCTACGCGCAAATCCTTACCAATAATTAAATCCACGTAGTATTTATGCAAAAGTAAGCCGAAACCACAGATACCACCGCAAACATGCTTAATTAAATCTTATTTCAGCAATAGAAATATCAAACGGACAACACAGGCGACCGTATGCCCAGCCTGCAACAGACGGTGTTTATAGCTGTAGTTAAAAGTAAAAACGAATGTCTGTTCTCTGTCATGCTCATTAGTTCATGTTTTGCTATGCGAAAGAAACAATTGTTCAAGGAAATAATCCAGACGACTTTTAGTATCGCTATAATGGTATCGCAGAGAACTATACTGTTTCATGATTACCTCTTATGTTTTTAGTCACTAGCCACTTGTAATAACACGGATGCGTCGCTACTGAATTCATGGAATAACGATTATTTGTTGTGTATTTATTTCTTTGTAGGATGAGTTCTAATTACTTTTATGAGACACACAAAAGATAAAACGTAAAGGGACAATTGACTTTCAAACCAAACTTTTGCAGCTATTCAATTGTTACAAAATATATTGTCAAAATTTTAATTCACATAATAGATTGTTTATGTATTTAGTGTGTTAGAGCCAAAACGGTATAAGTCAAAAACCAAATTTTTCAAGAAACAGTTTTATTGAATGTATTTTTTACATATCCATTACAAATCCCCTTAATCATTTCAATCAGCTTTTTTATCTATGCTTTTAATCATAGTTGACTTATGGTAATTTTACCAAGATACCCTTTTGGTACGAGTATTATCATTCAATTAATTGTAAAGCAAAAAATTGTACTAAAGCATCTTAAATTTTGTAAAAAAACATAGGTTAAGTAACATTTTAAATCACAATTTCAAAATTTCAAAGCATGATGAATTTCTATTTCCGAATAGATATATACTACATATTGCAAGGATTGTCCAAAACAATTTCAAAGGAATCAATTAAAACCAAATGCGAGGGAACATTCTAAAATCAGAATATCAAAAATTCAATCAAAAAGCCGTTTTTGTAGTCAGACTTACTACACTTATCGACTATGTTTTAAATTCGTGTACATGTAACTCCGAAAAAAATTACTGTAACTAAAATAATTTTTTTATTATCTAGAGTTTGATATCAATTAAGTTTTAATGCTAAAATTTAAAAAATCCGAATTTTCGATCGATTTTGGTGATTGCAAAAGTCTACTGTCCCCATAATAACAACTCTATTCGGCTGTAAAAGTAAAGACAAGAAAAATTATGGGAACAACTCAAGAAAAATGACAAAAGAAAAATGTAAATTTGTGTTGATATTTCTCTGCAGAAAGAATGTAAAGCGAACTTTAATGCCCGTGTTACCTTTTATAAAAGGGAAGTTTCGTTTTAAAAATCTACCGAAAAGAAACTTTTTGGATCTGAGTTTTAAATTTGAAACAAAATCCCCATAGCGCTTTTGAACGTATCTTAGTCAAAACCCTAAGGATAAAACAAAAAATAACATGTAGCTGGGGTATTTAAATTTTTAGCTATCGAACCAGAGGAAAAGTTTATTTCAAAAACTGTGAGGATAAAACCAGGCAGGCTTATTTTTCAGGAAGTTTGGAACAATTTTTAACAACATTCGAAAAAACATTTCCTTTCATGTTGAGTGTTGACTACATAAATTTCTTTGAATTAAGAATGCGATTTTCACGCTGGCAATCGTCTCTTATCTACCTGAAACTTTTAAAACCAATGTACACTATATTATTTATTATATTCTTATTTCTAAATAAACAAAATATTCAGCAAAAGTGAAAAAATATAAAATCATCGTCGGCTTAGAGCAGACTCATTAACTGATGTTTCTTCGAAGACAGTAAATGCATATTTTCATTATGATGAGAAATACATAATCATATAGAAATCAGTTTACAAGATGTGTCACAATCAATATGATTACAATATTTATTTTTTATTTAAGAACTAATAGCCTTTATGCAGATGCACAGTAAGATATTACCTTTGTCAGTTAATAAGTTTCTGCTGTAAGTCGACGATATATTCGATCATGTCTCGTGAATCTCGACCATCCTTACCGTGTCTCAAGGTATTGCCGATTTCTTTTATGATGAGATCACGATTTGGTAAGTTTTCTTCTAATGACGAGATATCTCGTCTATCAATATCAGGTCAGTTTTTCTTGTACAAGGTATCTCGTCCACCAAGATCTGATCAGTTATGTTGCTAATGACGAGACACCTCTTCGAGACAACCACCAGGAGGGTTTCAGAAGTGATAGAGCATTACACGAATTCCGAGATGGCTGACATGCATCTAACGTGTGGGGTTGCCAATGGTAAAAGAAAAGTAGCTCAAAGATTGTACCTTGGTAGTTTCCTCAATAGGCAGATACCTCTCGTAGAATGTCCAATTCCATTTTGGAGTGTTCGAACTTCTCGGCCGACCCGCACCATGTCCTGCTGACCTGAAATGCTTTGGTGTCACATCCCTATAAAGAATTGTGCCCATAAATTTGAGAAATATCAAATTGAATGTACGAAAAGCGTTTTTGCTGTAACTGCTAAGTTAACTTAAAGTTGAAAAAATTACAATGCAAAGAATGCTGTTACCAAGTACTGGTTGCGAATTATCGTTTTTTATACGTGTGTGAGCTTCCTATAAGAATTAAACTATAATTAGTAGCTTAGAATGTTTCTGTTTAGAAATACGAAAAGCGTATTTTTTTCTGTAAATACTTAGAAATGTTGAAAATCGCTGATAGGCTCCAATGTGTGGTTATTTAGTCATTAAGTGTGTTGTGGGGGTCAAACAATACTACACTACTCGATAATCTTGTGACACTCAGAGAGTCAATATTTGATTCTTGACTAAGAATTTAACAATTCTGTTAATCAGACTCCTACAGAAAAAATAATATTTTCTTACAAGCAGAATTGATGGAGATCATAATGGCGACAATGAACTCATTATGTTCCTGTCTAATAAAAACTTTGTTATAAAGTGCTCTCGATGATTTCAGAAAACAAGTAAGCAACGCTCTCCAGCGTCTCTGCCTCTGAAGACAGTTTTAGACTCGTCTCTCCCCGGTCGATTATTTAAACGATACTCAACTTGCATTAACAATTCTTTCAAAGGTCAAAGACAATTAACTATTGCGTAGAGTGAATGTAATCATCCTTGATGAGAATGGAGAAACTAAGATACTGGATTTGATATTGGGTAGAATTTTGAATTGGGAAGACCACTGACTTTTTACTTTCGTCAAGATAAAAGGAAAAAAATCTTTGGAACTGTTCACTTTTATTACTATTAAAAGTATTGCATTGTATATGAAAAGGAATCTTCATTAGTCCTCTTTTGATAAATCCTCTTTAAAAGAAATATTCACCTTTATTACTCGAGCTGTATATGAAAAGGGATCGTCATTCATCCTCATTTAAGAAACTCTCTTTAACAAAGTGTTCACCTTTATTGCTCGAGCTGTATATGAAAAGGGATCTTCATTCATCTTCTTTTAAGATGGTAATGGTAATTAATTAACGTCACACTGGAGCAACACAGCGGGTTATTGGCGACGGTCTAAGATCAATCCCCAAGGGTAAGATACGAGGACAACACCATGTAATTTTGAATCACGGCCAGATGACTAGGTCAATACCTGATCTGGCACCCCACTCTCCAAATTTCCACACCAGGCCAACGTGAGGGCATATTGAGGCCACGACAAATTTAACGTGCACCAGCCCCGCGTAGACAACAGGCTACCTCGTGTATGCGAATGTCTTAAAAGAGAGCGGTAGCTCTTTTAAGAAATCCCCTTTTCAAGAAATGTTCTCTTTTATCACTAGAGCTGTATATGAAAAGGAATCTTAATTTGTCTCTATTAAGAAATCCTCTTTTAAAGAAACGTTCACCTTTATTACTCGAATCCCGAACTCTCATGTCTGGAGCTTCATATGCAAAAATAACTGCCAAAACATACAATACAATAGCCACACAAACTGATTCCTCTTTTGAAACTCATCTCTCACCAGTAAACTTTTCAATAACTCCGCAAACTTTTGCAAATAAAACTCAATCAATATCTAAAACTGTGAGCACGTCAACCCCTCGTCCGTCCTCCAGTAGACCCGACTCCCGTCCACAGATAACCAAATCATCTATTAGGAAAATTAAAACCATAAAAAAACAGAAAACCGATTACAACTCTAAAACACCCAGATTTTTACAAAACAATAAAATACCAATAAAAATACTTCGGCGTGCAGCCGAAGATATCGAATTAAATCTTCATGCGTCGGGCCTGTCGGAGGACGCCGAAAGTTATGAAATGAAAGCACCTCCAGGGCAAAATGAGAAATCTGCGCCTCCTATCAATCAATGATAGGATCTTTTATATCATGGAACTGTCGTGGCTTTCGAAATAAGTTGGATGACGTAAAAACACTGATTGCAGAGTACCATCCCGCCTGTGTCGCACTTCAGGAGACATACCTGAAGTCATCTGACACGGCGAAGATCCGTCGTTATGCTTGTAGTAGGAGAGATGGCAGTAAAAATGGAAGAGCATCGGGAGGTGTTGCCCTCTTCACCTCCCTTGAATATCCATCTTTAGACCTCTCACTAAGCACCCCTTTACAAACTGTTGCGGTTAGAGTACAAGTACGACGGATGATTACCATCTGTACGCTATATTTACCACCAAATCATTCCATCCAACAACAGAGCCTTGAGAACATGATCGATCAACTGCCGGAGCCGTTCATTATACTCGGTGACTTTAATATACTTTGCCCATAGTGTACTTTGGGGAAGTAGGGATACCAATTCCCGTGGGCGACAGATAGAACAACTGATCACAGATCGCTGTCTCTGTCTGCTCAATAACGGTGAGGTTACCTACTTCCACGAGCCATCTAGATCCTTCCATGCAATCGATCTCGCCATCTGCTCCCCTTCAATTCTTCCCTTACTATCCTTTTTTGTCGGTAGTGACCTGCGCAACAGCGATCATTTCTCAATATTCGTTACTCATATTAGTGGAAATGATCCTGTTAGCCGCCCGTCACGATATATCTATGAAGCAGCCGACTGGCCTAATTTTACATCTCGGGCCACTATATCAGACCAGATGGTAGAAGGCAGCATAGATGAGACGATAGCAAGAGTCACCGATGTTATAATTAAAGCTGCTGATAGTGCAATTCCCAAGAAATCTCCCTCCTTTCATAAACATTGTAAACCATGGTGGACTCCTGAATGTACTGCAGCGACTAAGATCCAAAGGAAGGCGTGGGGTATTTTCCGCCGATACCCACAACTGCAAATTTTCTCATCTTCAAACGCGCGAAAGCTAACGCTCGCCGAGTGCGACGTCAAAGCCAAAGGGAATCTTGGATAAGGTATGTTTCAGGAATAACACCTGCCACTTCCTCCAAACAGTTATGGGATCGAGTACGGAAAGCGATGGGATTATATTCCGAACACTCCATCACGTTCGTAGAAGAGAATGGACAACATGTGTCAGAGGCTGTCGAGATAGCCAACGCCATTGCGCGTGCTTTCTCTACAGCTTCCAGTACTACCAATTATTCGGACACATTTCAACGCGCAAAACATCGCGCAGAATCCCATCGTCTAAATTTCCAATCTCGCATCGAACTCGCCTATAACTGTCGATTTATAGAAAGGGAATTTATACGATGCCTTAAAGGGACCAGAATGACAGCACCTGGCCCTGATGGCGTCTCTTATATCATGATACAACACCTTTCCCGTCAATCCCGTCTTAACATCTTACACCTTTTTAATCGTATATGGGAGGAACATACCTTCCCTTTGGCTTGGAGACGTGCCATAGTTATACCCTTTCCAAAACCTGGAAAAGATCCCACCAATCCGTATAACTATCGGTCAATAGCACTCACCAGCTGCATGTGCAAACTTTTTGTAAGGATGGTGAATTACCGTCTCATTTACATCTTAGAGACAACTCAGGCTCTTTCACCATTTCGAAGCGGTTTCAGGGTTGGCCGCTCAACGGTAGACAACATCTTATCACTCGAAACTCAAGCTCGCCGTGCATTTCTGCGCCGAAACCATCTTGTCTCCATTTTTTTCGACATGGAGAAGGCGTATGATCGCACTTGGCGATACGGAATCCTCCGTGATTTATATTCTCTTGGGTTTCGAGGCCATCTACCAGTGTTTATTTAAAAATTTCTAGCCATTCGACAGTTTCAAGTCCATATCGGCTCTGCGCTTTCTGATATTTTCATACAAGAAGAGGGCGTTCCTCAGGGTAGTGTCCTCAGCGTTACTCTATTTTCAATAAAAATAAACCAACTGCCTCCAACTGTCCAGGTAATTTGTACGTGGATGACTTGAGCATTCATTGTCAAGGTAAAGACATGCGGTACATTGAGCGACAACTTCAGTCAGCTGTCTTTCGCCTGACGCGGTGGAGTGACGAGAACGGTTTCAGCTTCTCCACTCAAAAGACATCTTGTGTTCATTTCTGCCGACGTCGGAACCTACATCCTGACCCAGAGATCTTCCTGGGTGGTATTAGGATTGCAGTGGAGGACAGAGTAAGATTTCTAGGTATCATTTTCGACCAGAAACTTACCTTCCTCCCTCACGTCGTGCAGCTGCGGACGTCTTGCGAGAAAAAGCTCAATCTCTTAAAAGTACTCTCAAAAACATCTTGGGGAGCAGAACGGTCCTCCATGTTGAATATCTATCGAGCTTTAATTCGTTCCAGACTAGACTATGGGTGTGCATCTTATGGCTCTGCCCGTCAGTCTGTGTTACGGAAGCTCGATACTGTGCATCACACTGCACTAAGGATCTGTTCCGGAGCATTTCGCACTTCACCCGTCAAAAGCCTGTATGTGGTTTGCCACGAACCATCTTTGTCTTCTACACGTCTTTTGTTGTCGTTACGACAGTATTACTGAGTCTTAGAACATCCGGACCATCCACTGCAAAATTCACTTCTGGATAATTATCTTGATCGCCTATTTTCGAATCGACCCTCTTGTATTGCGACTTTCGGGCTACGCATGAGAAATGCCCTGAGAAATACGCCCCTTCACTCATTTGCTGTAGCTGAAAGACCTCTTTTCACCATCTCAGCCTGGAAATCTCATATCATTTATGAGAAGCTCAATCATTTATAAACAGCTTTTTCTCGCTCACCGTCATAATTTTTCAAATCACACAGCAGTTTATGCTGACGGTTCAAAATCACTCAATTATGCCGGCTGTGCTTTTATTTGCGAATCCGTCACTTTTAATTTCTCATTACCATCTTTAATTCTGTTTTTACCGCTGAATTTTTAGCTCTTTACAAAGCACTGAGATATGTTTCCAGACTCAATACTGGGAATTTTATATTTTACACTGACTCTAAGAGTGGCTTGGAATCCTTGAATTCGGATTCTCCAAGACACCCTTTGGCTCATGACATTTTAAAACTTCATAACAGGCTTGTCCGTCGTGGCTTCGGTATCATTTTTTGTTGGATATCGGGACACGTCGGAATTATCGGCAATGAACTGGCCGATGATGCAGCGAAAAATGCAGTGATTCCACTTGATATTCGTATTCCATACGATGATCTACGTCATTTTGTACGGGATATCGTATGGAACGAATGGCGCGAAGACTGGAGTGAGCAGAGCAACAGCAAGCTCCACAACATCCAGCCGACAATCTCACCCCTACCGTCACTACCATCTCCGACGGTTCGACGTCATTTTAACACGTCTTCGCATCGGCCATTCACGAATCACTCATAGATTTTTATTGGTCGGGGAAGCCACTCCATCGTGCCAGCATTGCCAAGATCCGCTCTCCATTTATCATATTTTAACTTCTTATACATTTCTTAGACATCTTTATAGAAAAATTTTTAAAACTTCATTACCAATTTTATCAGACCTATTGGGTCAACCTCCCCATCCATTGCTTTTTAGATTTCTTCAGCATTCTGGATTTTTACCACATATCTAATTAAGATCTTAAATTTTATTTCATCAAGTTTTATAAAGTGAGATGGGGATACCCATCTCACTTTAATTCTCTTAAATCTTAGATCCCATCTTAGTTCTCTTCTAAAAAAAAAATACGATTTTACATTTCTTATGATTGAGGTTTTACATTCATATTTAATTTTTATGCATATGAATTGGTTTTGTTCATTACATTTCTATGTGGTGTTGTTTCTTTGTTTCATATCATAAATCCATCTCCTAATTTTAATATCTCGTGTTTGGCGCAGCTTATCCTCTTTTGGATCTTGCGCCATAAAACCCAAATCAACTAACCTTTATTACTCGAGCTTTAGATGGAAAGTAATGTTCATTGGTCTCAATCAGAATTAAATTCTAGAAGGTCGAATTTGACCCTCTAGCAAAAACGCCAGTACATTGACAAACCAAACACTCGAATGGATGGATTGATTGGATATTTGAGCGCTGATTTGTTGCTTCCTTCAAGATAAAATTCATGCATTAAAAGAAACAAAAATATTTGGAAATGTTTATCCCTTTTTAAGAAACGTACACCTATATTACTCGAGATGTAGATGAGAAGGAATGATCATTGGTCTCAATCACATTCAGAAATAAATTCGAGAAGGTCGAATTTGGCCTTCTGTTGTAAAACTGACCGTAGACCGACAAAACAAATCATCAAATGGATGGATTGATTTGATATTATGTAGTAACCATTGTTTTTTACTTTTTTGAAGATTCATGCATTAACCCTCCAAGTGGTTTCTACTAGAAATCTCGTCCAAGATCTGGTCAATTTTGCTAATGACGAAATATCCCATCGAGACAAAACTGCCCTACAACTCCAAGGGGAATTAAGATCCAAGTAGGGAAAACAAATTGTCCCTCACCTAGAACTGGTGACAGTTTGGAACAGGTTTTGCATCAGACTGGTCACTAGAGGGGTTTTCGACGCGAAGATCAACCACCAGGAGGGTTAAAAGAAACAAAAATCTTCGGAAAAACTTATCCTCTTTTTAAAGAAAATTTTACCTTTAAGTCTAGCAAACCGCTGTAATTATATCCAAAACAATATTTTCAATTCTAAGAATTGAAATCACAGATCAGTCATTCACTTATTGAAATTTTAAATTTTCCCAATTTCAAACTTTTCGAAGCATAAGGCCCATTCACATGGACTTTTCCCAACGCGCGTTTGATAAGAATTTTCGAGCGTTATCATGTGAACACCTCTTGGGCGTTTTTCAAGGTCAGTTCCGTTATGCATTAAATTGTGTTTTTTATTCTCCTAATCCAAGTTTCTATCTTTTGAATGGTTAAAGATAGAATCAAAATTTCAACGCATTTCAAATCAGCGTAAAATTTTACGTTAGATCAATACCAAAAACATGATTTTCTTTGAAAATATTATTTTTCTCAATTGTCAAACTAATCTTTTTGAAGATATTCCTTTTAAATACTAAGCGTAATTTGAAGTATTGCCTTGTTTTTAAAGGGAATGTCACTCTAATAAGATATTTTGTTGCCCCTTATCAACTGTTTTAATTTTACAGCCATTAAAAATAGGATGAAAATCTTTCTTTCCCCACCTAAAATTGATTTCTTTGTGTTCACAAGAGTCTGGATTTGATTAACTTAGAAATGTATAATGAACAATAAAATGCCTAAAATAATCTAAAAAATATTCAAAACGACGTAAAAATTTTATATTCTTTCGATTTGTAAAACATTCGTTCGCTATTCGCCTGTGAATAAAGTGTTTTAAACTTAAATCTTTGTACATAAATAAATTCAATATAATCGACTTGCTAACCAGAAGTGACAAACTAAACAGGTAAATCTTTCGTAACGTATAGTATACGATGCGTTTCAGTGCAATGCCAATGCCAATGCCATCAACCTTCGTTGCAAATTTTTGCACGTTAGCCTTTTGTACGTTTTTCAAAAATTTTCTAATGACGGGATTATTTTGGACCTAGGTAATGGTATGAGCCAGCGGATCAGAGAAACAGTGCTTTATGTAGTTCAAATTGTGGCATTATTATTCATTTTCATTAACTCTAAAAACCTAAAGTATTCATTTTTTTACTGTCAAGACTAGAGGAAAAGCCCTAGAACCTTCACTCTCCAGTGTCGATGATTCATCCACCAATAAAAAACAGTAAGGATTTGTTTTGTGTTAAGGGGTGATCACGGATTTTTTGGGTTCAAGAAGCTAGCAGATGAGTCATTTGTAATGTGTTTTATCGTAAAAGCGAAACTGCGTATGAAAAATTGGAATATTTCTGTAAAACTTTGATTAAAACGAAACGAACTGGAAAATGACCAATTTCCTTAAAATTTTAAAATTGACAGTGTAAAATAAATAATATATGCCACAAAAATCTACATTTCTAGACCCAGGAAAGGAAACGAAATTTCTGTTTATATGGCATTGTCTATGAAGTACTATCAAAAGATGACACGCAAACAAAATCCGGCACTGGTGATAACCTTTCTTTATGTTATTTTTGCAGGTTTTATCGTGTTTCCTACGATCTATAGCTAATTTTTATTTAATTTCCTTCAAATAAATCTCTATATTTTTAAAATCTATCTCTAAACATTTTAATGTATCAGCAAAAATAACACATATATAACAATAATTAGTTTTTGAATTTTTAAACACAATTTTCCCTGAGTTCCGACTATCCGAAACGAAAACTAACCCTCCAACCTACCCTCTTTCAGGGGTTTTGTAGCACAAATGGAATAACGACTGGGAAATATTTCAACTAAAATTTGATTAAACACACGATGAAATGAGAAAATCATGTTAAAACTAAAAAAAATCTCAAAGGAAACCCAAAAAATAGTACATATCGAAAACCAGGAGATTGCTAATAGAATTTGCGTCTAAGCGTATATATAATATAAAAATTTCGATTTAAGTAGTAATAATACTAATTGCAAGATTAAAATATCAATTCTACGAAAAATAAGCTCACAGTAAATTAAGTTCAGTAAATCACAGAAGATCATTTTCACGTGATAACGAGTTCAATGTAACACGGGATGTGAAAAATGAATGAAAATTGAAACTTATCTTACGCATTTTACCCGTTGAAGACAAATAAAGAAATATCTAAAGTTTAGCTTTTAAATTGAATATTTAATTTTTGCTTTATTTTAAAGACGTTTGCCACACATGAAAACTAGAACGGACAGTTGTCGGTATACGTTATTCTCAGAAATAAAATTATCCACTATTCCGTTTAGTTGTAAACTATCACATTTTTACAAGTTTTGTGTGAAAGCAGAGTAAATTTCTTCAATAAATCGAATACGATTAAATTTTCTCATCCTATTTTTAATGGCCATAAATATAAAGCAGTGGATTAAGACAAAATACTCCAATCAAGTTATATCTTTTCTATAAAAACGAGATTAATACTCTCTTTTGTGTTCGTAATGAATATATTCGTCAAATGCGTATCGCGGAAATGTTAAAGTTACAGTTGAAAAATTATTTATTTAAAGAAAATCACATTTTAGGTATTGATCTGGTCTAAAAATTTCCGCAGATTTAAAATCCGTTGAAAATGTCACTCTATCTCTAACGATCGCGAAGATAGAAACTTGGACTAGGGGAATAAAAAGCCCTAACAAGCGTCAAAACGCGTGTCATGTGAACGGTGCAGTACAAACCTATGTTTCTCCACACGCCTTCTAATCGCTAGAGCGACCGGCGATTGTTGAAGCGCCGAAGCTATCTAGCGCTTGGATTCTCGCGATTTCTCATGTGAACACTCCAGTAGAACTCTATATACTTTGGCTACCCGCGTTTTATTTTGACGTAAAACGCGCGTTGGAAAACGCCTCATGTGAACGGGGCCCAAGACTGAACTTTAAAATATAAGACTTACAAACCTGTTAATATTTTATTTAAAACTTAGATTCACAATTCCCATGATGTGCTCATAGTTTTTCGATAGCAACTCAACAGTTTTAATAGTTACTCCTACGTCTAGGTACATACAATTTCCCGAATTTACATAACACATGCACCGTTTTAAAAACAGTTTTAACAACTGTATAAGACTGCTTATATTCAAAGCAGCAAACAAATACTTGAACAAAAATTGCGCTTTTGTAAACATGACTTGGAGAATACAGACATACAGATTTTAATTTGGTTTCTTTCATGGTATGCTCCTCTGAATAAAATATAATATGCATAGTTATACCTTAAAACGAAGTTAGTTTTTTTGTGTAATACATTTAACAAACAAATATTGTACACATTATTCTACTTATGCTAAACTTTTATACTTATTTTTGTTTTCATACACGGTAAAGCAAGTTTCAAATTAATATAATATAATGTTTAGAAATATTCACACAAGTTAATAAAAACGGAAACAATTCATGTGACTTGGAGACGATACTCCATGATTTCGAGAGAACTTTAAACCTAGACTGGAACAAAAATAAAAATGGACAAAATGTTAAGGTGACCATTGGATAATAGATTCTAGTTTCTTCGTAGAAACATAAATATTGAAAGCCATCCGAGTGTTTTCAAATGTTTTTATTATTAACGCACAAAATAAAAACATAGTACACATTTACAGTTTTTATATGCCTTTGAATAGTTAATGTCACAAACAGGAGAGGAGTATTCTAACTTAATTCGCAACAAAAAACTGTTTAGCTAATAATTGTAATACGTGTATTATGTGTGTTTATAAAAATAAACTTTATTTCACTAGAGGTTTAATTTAATTTTAAAATATCCTAAGAAGCACGATGATGTCAATATAGTCTAGACACTTAATTCTCATCGAGCAATCTAGAATCTTTATTTATCTTAAGGCTTGTTATCTTTTATTCATCTTATGCTTCCTAAGTGCAACAAGTCCCATTTATAGGTAATACTTTACTTTAGTCTCCTACATTATTTACTTTTCCTATATACTTTACCCTTACTTTTTACACGTATATAAGACTCACAGACCTTCAACTGTTATACGTTTACTTGAATGCCATTAGACTCCTGATGAAAAAAGTCTCAATATATAGTTAAAAAAACAAAGGTCTCTCAGTGTTAATATTTATTTTACATATACCAATCTTGCATCGCATTAAAGAGATTATTAAGAACGGAAATCTGATTTAGTTTTACTTCCTGAATGAGAATAACTTTCGGGTGTGTCTTTAGATTACGCTATTTAGCATATTTATTTAAATGTAAATTCCCGTCTCGAATCTTCAATTGTTTTACATTGGCTCAACTTTCTTGAATTAATCTGATTGAACGTGTTTCTTTTAAAGCAGTGTGGATGGTGTGAGTTTTTCTCCAGTATATCAACGGATTTTTCAGTTATAGAAACTGAGGGATTTATTAACACGAGAAGCTTTGAAAGATATTCCGGAGTTTCCATTTGAAGCTAAAGTGGTATTTAAGAAGATACCCTGATCTTCTCAAATATATATTACTAAACTACACTTGGTTTTCTTTCACAGACCTGCAATACGACGAATACCATCACAATATTCTGAACTTCAAATTAACGTATTAAGTAATGTAGACACCTCATGCAGTTTCTAAAGATAAATAAGCTTTTGAATGATGGTAACTTTGAAGAAATGTGATACGTAGGTAGTTGATTTAACGTCGCACTGGAACAGCACAACGGGCTATTGGCGACAGTTCGGGATCAATCCCGAAGGGAAAGCTCCGAGGACAATACTCCGTAGTTTTGAACCACTGTCAGATGACGAGGTCAACACCTGAGCTGACCCCACTCTCCAAATTTCCGCATCACGCCAACGTGAAAACATTTGAGGTCAGGGCAGATTTAACGTGTACCAGTAACGTACACGACGATCTTTGGTTGGATAGAGTTTCGAACTCTATCCAACCCTCCGGTTGTTAATTTGTTACTCTTCCAACTGGGCTACACGTTGGCGTGGTGTGGAAATTTGGAGAGTGGGGTGTCAGTTTAGATATGACCTCGTCATCTGACCGTGGTCCAAATTACGTGGTGTTGTCCTCGGATCTTTCCCTTCGGGTTCGATCTCGGACCGTCGCCAATAACCCGTTGTGTTGCTCCAGTACGACGTTAATTAAAATACCTACCTACCTATCCTGCTCTTTCCAGAGTCGTGAAATATATCTTATTGTAAAGATAATTAAAGGACCAAAATATAGGGGAGGGGGGGGGAATTTCAATTAACGTCACACTGGAGCTACACAATGGGCTATTGGTGACGGTCCGGGATCAATCCCAAAGGGAAAGATCCGAGGACAACACCACGTAATTTTGAACCACGGTCAGATGACGACCTGAAGGGAAAGAACCAAGGACAACGCCAAGTAAATATGAACCACGATCAGATGACGAGAACAGCTGAGCTGGCACCCCACTCTCTAAACTTCCACACCAAGTCTATGTGAAGAAATTTGAGGCGAAGGCAGATTTAACATGCACCAGCCCCCTAGTACACGACGGTCTTTGGTTGGATCAAGTTTGGAACTCGTAACCCTGCGGTTACTAATCCGCTACTCTTCCAACCGGTACCGCTCACGTTGGCGTGGTGTGGAAGTTTGGAGAGTGGGGTGCCAGCTCAGATGCTGCCTCGTCATCTAACCATGATTCAAAATTACGCGGTGTTGTCCACGGATCTTTCCCTTTGGGATTGATCCCGGACCGTCACCAATAGCCCGTTGTGTTGCTCCAGTGTGACGTTAATTTAAAACCAATACCAATACCAATACCAACCGGTACCGCGGCACGATGAACTGCGATAGAAGCAAAATACATTTATCTATATAAGATATTGGGGGGGGGGATTTCAATTAACGTCACACTGGAGCAACACAATGGGCTATTGGTGACGGTCCGGGATCAATCCCAAAGGGAAAGATCCGAGGACAACACCACGTAATTTTGAACCACGGTCAATATAAGATATTGGAAATTTACCTGAATGAAATAAATTTAATTCCGAATGGGACAGTGGTTAAAAGCAATCAAATAATTTTTTTATTTGAACGAAAGTCGAGGATTTTTTCAACCAAATTTAACTTAATTTTTACATGTTTGCAGAACCGGGAATTTTTTAGAAATTGAAGAAAAAATAGTTTTTCGAATGAGGTAGCCTAGCAACCTTCAAATCAAAAATCGTGAATTGATTTATATTGTGAATTTGTTCATTTTCGCCTGCTTGAGCAACGGAAACTATGCAAGGAAATGGTGCTTCTAAGAAATCAAGTAATAATTTGCCGGTCTAATTAGCACACGAAAAACAAAAGATGACCGTAGAGCTACAAACCAATCGAAGAAACAAGATTTTTTTCCTACTAAAATTGCTTAACTTTTACTTCCAACGTCGTTTTTTAATGAGCTTATTTTCACCTACTTGCATAAAGCAATTATACAAGGAAATGACACTTAAAAGAAATTGAAGGAAACAAAATGTTCTTTCTTTATAAAATATCCTATATAGCTTTCACCTCCCTAACATCGAGAATTAATTTAAAAGTAAATATTTTTAAGTTCACATTCACCTGTTTGCAAAGCTCAGCTATACAAGGAAGTGACATTTCTGAGACTTGAAACCAAATGCTTTTTCTTAATAAAGTAACCTAAACTTCCAAATCAAAAATCGTGAATTAATTTAAATATTATTTTAATAAGTTTATTTACACCTGCTTGCACTATAAAGAAAATTAAACTTCTAAGAAACTGAAGAAAACAAAATACTTTTTCAAAGTAATAGCCTAGCTTTTTCACTTCCAAATGCAAAGTCATGAATTTTTATAAGTTTATTTTCACCTGCGTGCACAACGGAACTATGCAAGGAGAAATGACGCTTCTAAGAAACCGAAAGAAACAAAAAAATTTATCTTAATAAAATAGGAATAGAGCTTTCACCTCGTCTCACCTCTCATCCAAAATCGTGAATTAATTTATAAAAAGGATGGGGACGAATGTTGAAAAAAAGCGCTCAGCGAAAATTGTTTTGCCAGTCTACATTTCCCGCGGCGAATTATTCTTATCGAAAGAAGTTTCGAGGAAGTTGGTGCGAAAAAGCTGCTAAAGTTTATTTACCGAAAACATGGCGGCCACGGAAGAATTTGGACTAAAGCTTCATTTTAACTAAACCCTTCACTCCCAGCGAAGCTCTCTCCCTTCCCCTAGGAACTAAGGAAATAGTTGCCCTCCTAGATCTCTTTGTAATCCTACAGCAACCGTTCAATTTCTTGAGTGCCTAGCCCCAGAGACAGGGAAAGCTCCTTTAACGTCATGACTCGATGGGCGTTGAGTCGGCTGGAAAATGAGCCTTCCTACAGATTTTTATTCCTCTGGCTCCTTTTTTTACGGAATATTTTCAGGTGTCGCTGTCCGTGTTATATAAATGCAAATAGAAAGAAAAGGTCAAAGAAAAGAGAACTCGGTCAGCCGATGCTCTGATTCTGGCTTAGGATTAATATTTCCGGGGGCTTTGCATCCAGAAAACTCGATTCTTATTTGGAATCCGTGTATTAAAAATACAGCCTGGTCTCATTATCTTGGCTCAGAGAGCTAGGACAGCGGTTGTGCAATTCCTTATCCAATTATGGTGATGGTGTTTTATGATCAGGATTCAATTTAGATCATCCGACTGCGTGTTAAGTGCTTGGATTACTTCAATTTTGCAATTTTCAGGTATTGGACAATGTTAAGTAAGATAATTAATTACATGTTCCGAATCCACGTATTCAGCATTGTCTCTGTATCTTTATTTAGTCCAATGACGAACAAGAATGGTGGTATTTTTTAATTTTCAGGTTTGGGACAGCCTTAACCCCCAAGTGTTTCGACGAGATATTTCGTCCAATATTTGGTCAATTTTGCTAAGGACGAGATATCTCGTCGAGACAAAACTGCACTATCATTCCAAGGGGAATGAAGATCCAAGTAGGAAAAACAAGTCGTTCCTTTCCCAGAACTGGTGACAGTTTGGAACAGGTGTTTGCACCAGAGGCTGGTCACTACAGGGCAGTTTTCGACGCGAAGATAAACCACCAGGAGGGTTAAGTAGATAAAACTATCATCGGCTTTCAAGTGAAACATACTGCGTCAAAAAATATAGCTCTTATTAAACGAAAGGGAAAAATTCTACTTTCTAGCTTTACTCATTAAGTGTGTTTCGTAGAATGAAATCTAACCTTCATGAAACGAAAAAATATCTCACTGGATATCACCTATCTAAAAATTACCACATTCTTGTCTAGATAAGCTAAAAAGCTCATGTATTGAAAAATTTGGCTTAGTATGCTTCACTTGTAAGTCGACGAATACCGAATCCGGGCATATTCAGCTTAGTCTTCGTATTTTTACTTAGTCTAATGACGAACAAGGATAGTGATTCTGCTACACCTTATCTAGATGTGGTGATATTTTTGAACGATCAGTATTCAATTTGAATCATCCGATTGCTTTTCAGTGCTTGGATTATTTGAATTTTATAGTATTCAGGCTTGGGACAGTGGTTGGTGACCTCCTGGTGGTTGTCTCGACGAGGTGTTTCGTCATTAGCAAAAACATTAGCAGATCTTGATGGACGAGATATCTCGTCATTAAAAGAAAACCAACCAGATCTTGATCTCGTCATCATCAAAAAATCGGCAATGTCTTGATGAGATATCTCATCATTAGAAAAATTGGTCAGATCTTGATGGACGAGATATCTCGTCGAAACCACTTGGAGGGTTAAGTAAGATCGAACATATACCAAATCCAGGCGTTTTAAAATATGTACTAAGTTCGATGACGAACAAGAATAGTGAATCTGCTACTCCTTATGAAATTCTGGTGAGGTGTTTTATGATCAGCACTCTATTTAAATCATTCGACTGCGTTTCACGTGCTTGGATTAATCGAATTTTGCAAATTTCAGGTTTTGGATAACGTAAAGTAAGGTAAGAACGCATCCCGAATTCACGTATTCAGCCGTCTTCGTATATTTTCCTTAAAATTATACGAATTTATAAACACAGAACATACATAGGTATAAATGTATATTTGCGCGTGTATGTTTAAATAATTTTTATATGAATATGATTAAAACGTCTTTATACTGTTCCATAGATTTGGACATGATGCATAAAATGGGTTAAAATCATGAATTCTAGACAACGTATCATGCTCTTCAATTATTGAAAAAGAAAATAACTTCCTTAACCCTCTAAGAAGTTTCAACGAGATATCTCGTCTACAAAGTTCTAACCAATTTTGCTAATGACGAGGTTTCTCGTCATCAAGATATTGCCGATTCTTTGATGATGACAAGATCACGATCCAGTCAGTTTTCTTTTAACAATGAGATATCTTGTCCATCAAGATGTGGTCATTTTTGCTATTCACCAGATACCTCATCGAAACAACCACCAGGAGGGTTACTGAGGCTGAGTGTAGCATATTGATCGTGAAACGTTGTAACTTATAACACGAATGCATCGAAAGTAATTGTTTCGTTTTATTCTTTTTCATAACACATCAATTGCATTTGAATGTAGCAATTCTTCACCTGCCTGCAGTTTGTGGGGAATATTAAAGAAAAATCTTGCGAATATACTCACCATGAATAGGCAATAATTTAAACACTATCTAAAAGCTTGATGAAAAAACAATTGTTTATATAACATACTTGCATGTTGATAGAAAATATTTATTTACTTAGTTGAATAGAAGTTGTTTAGTGAGGTTTTTATCTTTTTTTTATTATGTCACTAATGATAAAAATGCTGACACTGAATATCTTATAATCTTTAAAAGGTACCAATTAGAAGAAATATTAACAAAACTGTTATATCTAAATAGTAAAGATTCAATTTCCACCTATAAACTTTATAACTCTATAGACATTCACAAATTTTCTTACATAAGTTGTAAACATTCTTTAACGTTGTTTTTTCCATACTATGTTATTCCTCGTTAAACATCTTGAAAAATCCTGCGATTTTGTTCAAAACAATACATATCTTTTAATAGTGTTTTATATATAGATAAACTCTGGATATTATACCATGAAAATTGATGATGTATCCAAAAATTCTATTATTTTGCAAAATGGACATGAATTACCATAAATGTTATTCTAGTGGTAATGCAAGTATTAGTACAAAGAATTTATATAATTTTGTGTGTGTACAAAAAAAGTAACTCATATTACTATTTAATAGACAATCTCACCACAAGTAGTTCGTAATCTTTTTGTATCATGAACACCGAACTACCGAAGAATTGTTTTTAGACTTACTAGGAAATCAATACAATATTTAAGGGATCTGCACTTAAAGTATCCCAACCATAAAAGAATTTGAAAGAGAAATATACAAAAAAATATCTTTTTAACTCGGGAGCTCTCTATTTTCCCTGATATTTTAAGACTGCTGTCTGAGCTTTGTCTAGTAATAGAATTAAAGACTTTTTTTGCCTACGCAAGAAAAGAAAATTACGTTACTCTTTACATCTGTGGTTACTTTTGTTTTCTTTTAAAAGTCGGATTTCAAGTTTTAGTCTGGGAGAGTAACTTAAGCCGTAATGAAAAATTCATTTCGGAAGAGGGAAGGTTTAAGTAAGAATCGTATACGCTTCACTCTGTAACTTTGTAAAGCATCAGCGGTAGCCACCAATTACGGAAATAGTACATTAGCTTCCTCGTAGAAAAACTACTTTAAACTGTAGTGAGGAATCTGAACCTGCTAGATTTCCTTTGGAAATTTTTCCTCCATAGATATGATGTTTTGGAAGTGCAGTGAGGATGGGAATTAAATCTTAAATTAATATTCAACTTCACTCTGACTTTGGCAGAAGACTCATATTTTCAATCACCATGATTTTTACAAATGCTTTCATCTTTTTAGTCAATATCTATAAATCAGTAAATCTTGACGGTTTTGTTTGGTTTGTCAATAGAAGGTTATTTTTTGATACACGAGGACTAATTAAACAAGAACAATTTGACGCAGCTGAAGATAAAAATTAATGTTATGCTTTAGCTTCACTCTAACGTCACAAAGCAACAGCCGTGACCACCAATTACGGGAATTGTACAGTAGCTTCCTGAATAAAACTACTTTAAACTAGTGAGGATTCTGAAACTTGCCTTGATTTCCTTAGGTAGTTTTCCTCCATATATACAGGGTGAGTCTAAATTGTTTTTACAAAATAAGAGGGGTGATAGTACCCATCCTCCATACAAGCAATAATTACTATGGAACATAGGGTCGCAGTCCACTCTGAGGCAGAAAAGAGTAAAGTCGAAACGCGTCGAGCATGAACAAGTCATCGCCTCTGACGTCAGCACACTTTTCCAGCACGGTCCGGCACTTCTTGAATGCCACATATCCCGCACGATGGATCGGACGTGGCGGACCTGTGACTTGGCCTCCTCGCTCACCGGACCTCAACCCACTGGACTTTTTCTTCTGGGGTACATGAAATCTTTAGTGTACTAGACGCCTGTGGACTCGGCTGAAGATCTCGTAGCGAGAATCGGTGTTGCCGCAGACAAAATTAACACAACACCAGGAATCTTCGAGAGGGTGCGCCAGTCATTCCTTCGCCGGTGCGAACTGTGCAACGACACGCGTGGCCGCCACTTTGAGCACTTGCTGTGAGTTTTTCTCTGATCAATCAATCAGATTGTGCAACTTTTGGTATCGTTCATTCGCTTTCCCAACACTGTTGTAAGTTCATGTTGAAATTCTAATTTCACTTTTCTGCCTCTCAGAGTGGAATGCGACCCTATGTTCCATGGTAATTATTGCTCGTCTGGATGGGTACTATCACCACTCTGATTTTGTAAAAACAATTTAAACTCACCCTGTATATGATGCTTTAGATGTGTGGAGAGCATGAAAATTGAATTTCAAATTAATACTCAACTTACACTCTGACGTTGACAGAAGACTCACTCATTTTAATCATCACAATAGTAATACTGTATACGTCTTTTTTAGTCAGAATTGAAGTTACAAATTAATTTACCTTTAGCTTCACTCTATAACTGCGTAAAGCAACAGCGGGGTGTCCCTCAATTACGGAAATTATACATTAGCTTCCTGACATAAAATTGGGGCCGCCATGGCTCAGTGGCGTTACCAACCTTCGAGTTGTAGACGGCGTAGGTTCGATTCCTGTCAGGTGCGTTCCTCTCTGGGTGTATTTCTCTCTTCTGTGTCAGTAAAACTTTCCTTGTGTGTGTGTCTATCACTTGATATTGTGTCTTGTGTCTGGCTCAGCATGGCCAAATATAGCCCTTGCGCCATAAAACCAAACTGACACTACTTTACCTGAAATTACTTTAAACTAGTGAGGAATCTGAAACTGATTTGTTTTTCTTTGGATAGTTTTCATCCAAAGATATGATACTTTTGAAGTGTGGTGTGAATGGAATCTTATATTAATACTCAACATAAGCTCTGACACTAGCAAAAGACTCAGATTTTTAATCACCATAATTGTAGCACTTTTTTCGTCTTACTTAGTCAATATCTAGAAATTGGAACATTTTGACGGAGTGGCGATACAAGGTAATTGTTTACTTTTAATTTAACTCAGTAACTTCGTAAAGCAACAGCAGCGAGCACCAATTTGGGAAATTGTACTTTTATCTTCCTTTATAATGTAAAAGTACTTTAACCTGCAATGCAAAATCTGAAACTTGACTAGATTTCCTATGGGTTGTTTTCCTAAATAGAAATATTGAAATTTGTGAGAATATGTAAACTGAATCAACTTAACCTGAACTCAACTTAACCTGAACTCAACTTAACCTGACGTTGGAGGAATATTCATATTTTAATCACCGTAATTGTAACACATTTAAGTCTATTTAGTCAATGCATGTAAATCAGAAAATTTTGAGAGTAGAAGATAAAAATTAACATTTTGCCGACAGTCGTAACTATTTTGCTGAGATACAAAAACATCTTTGCAACATTTATTTTTGATTCTTATTGTTCCTTCACAACGAGATGAAATGTAACTTATTACATGAATTTTAATTTCGCATACAGTCTTTCAATTGATTTGCATACCTAGCAAGGGCACACCCAGGATATCAATCTGCAGAGAGCCATATTTTTATCATAAGTTCTTTACGTAGAGATGTTTTTAATATTTAAAAGTTTCTTTGAAAAGAGTAGTTTTAGATCAGAGAATATGTTTAGAATATGTTTCCAAAACACTAGATTTTAGGACCTTGGTAACCTGGTTAGGAGAGTGACAGATTAGGAACCGGAGGATTGCAAGTTCGAAACTCAATCCAACCAAAGACCGTCGTGTACACGGGGTCTGGTGCACCTTAAATCTTTCGTGGCCTCAAATGTCCTTACGTCGGCATGTTGTGGATGTTTGGAGAGTGGGTCGCCAGCTCAGATGTCGACCTCGTCATGTGACCGTGGTTCAAAATTACGTGGTGTTGTCCTCGGATCTTTCCCTTTGGGATTGATCCCGGACCGTCCCCAATAACCCATTGTGTTGCTGCAGTGCAACGTTAAATGACTACCTACCTTCACAAATATTCGTCAGTTAGCCCCTTGTAATTCCAAAGGAGGGTCAGGCATAAGTAAAAAATTCTTAACCCTCCTGGTGGTTGTCTTGACGAGGTAACTCGTCATTAGCAAAACTAAACAAATTTTTATGGACGAGATATCTCATACATTAAGAACTCGTCTTCTCTTGTCATTAGAAGAAAACTGACCAGATCTTGATTTCGTCATCATAAAAAATCGGCAATATCGTGATGACGAGATATCTCGTTATTAGCAAAATAGGTTAGATTCAATGTACGAAATATTCCGTCGAAACCACTTGAAAGGTTAAATATATGCAAAATTTGTCAAAATTGACCGTACCCCAGTGCTTCTTACTTATACCCTCTACACCAAAGTATTATTTGGAATATTCATTTTACCTACTAAATACAAGACTAGAATATATTTTTCCTTATATTAAAACGGTAATTAAATTCACACAGTAAGAATTAGTTTTTCCTTTACGATAATTTTACAGTTAAACAAAATTAAAAGACCTCACTCACGATTTAAACTTGGATACACTTTTATCCTTCAGAATTACAACAGTAGCATACATTAGGAAATTGTTTTGATGTACGTTCAATTTAAGTCATGACTTGACGAAACTACAACCCCTATACACATATGTTGATTAATTAATCATCATAAATTATAAAGATCAATTAATCTCTAATATCATGAATTACATAAATTAAAAATCAAAAATTCCATATCTTAAAATCATAATATTTATAATCAAATAATAAAAAAGAATATGTCGATTAATTAATCATAAATTATCAAGATTAATTAATCTCTAACATCACGAATTAGAAAGCTTAAAAATCAAAATTACCTCACCAAAACATTTGATTGTACCTTGTTTGAGAAATTTAGATTATATCAGATTTCAAATTTTCTCTGTATTGTTTCGATACACGCCACGCGATCTTTTTGCAACACTACTTTTAGTCATCATCACTCATTAAAACTACAATCCCGTTATACTTGTGTTGATTGACTTATTCGTGTTGCAAATGTAATACTAAATGGTAACGTACGGTAGTAATTAAAAATTAAAAATAAAACTTGTCATTAACTTTCTATCGAACTTACAAATGTATTATTAAATTTTAACGTAGTCATTCAAAATCAAACTTGTCATTATCTATCGAACTTGCAAATACAATAATACTAAATGGCAACATGCAGCAATAATTAAAAAATAAGAATAAAACTTGTCATTAGCTTTCTATCGTTACCCATCACAAATTCCAAATCCCAAGAGCATAAGATCAGTTTTATCACCAATGCAGTCATCTTTCAAAAAGGGTATGCCCATTGAATTACGTTTGTGTGCTATGCTCATAAAGGATCTTACATTTGTATTAAGCGGCATACAGCAAAAAAAGATGAATGAAAAAACTGTTCCAGTCAAACATTTATACAACATAAAGTAACAGAATAAAATGGACGTTGCAAATACTTGATTCTGTTCAATGAAATCGGAAGAAACGAAGAAAGGAGAGGAGTCAGAAATCTCGACTAGAAAAAGAAAATACTGTAACGAAAGAGCCTCCAAAGAAAAACATTACTCGAAGCGATACAAATAAAACGTTGGCCGATATACCCACTGTTGAAAACTCCGCCATTATTTTGATTAATCTCCCTCCTTTTCATTCTTTAATATCTGAAAAAAATAATTCTCCATGCTCTGGGAAACATGTGTATAGTGTCATTAGATTTCGTACAAATGCATATAAAGAGGCTGGCACTTATTTTTAAGTGTTGATGTTCCGATTGTAGGAAGCTTTCAGGTTGATTGAATTCTCTTGCATGGCTCTTGAAATTGTGCAACCTCTGGATTTTCGTTTTTTTTCTGATTTAGAGATCGTTCTGGCTTAGGAAATAAGATACTAGCGTTTCCGTTTCGTATTTTTTCTGTATTCATATAAATTGTACGTTGTCATGTCATCGAAGAGTCAAGATGAGAGCTTTTTATGATCCCAAATTAATTTTGAAGAGGTGTTCACCATTTTCTAACGTCTCTTTTGAAATAAATTACTCGATTTATAATTATTCAACTGCTGTGCTCTAATGATATGATATTCTTGCAACTATTGACTCTTTTGCCCGTATGCGAACACCAATGAGTCGGTAGAATAATCGGTCTTCCAATTATTATTTGGCTTTGGGGTTTTATGTCGCAAGGGCCATATTTGGCCATGCTACGCCAGACACAAGACATACAATATCAATTAATAGACACACATAGAGAAAGTTTTATTGACACACTAGAGAGAAATACACCCAGGGAGGAATAAAGTATTATTTGGAATATTCATTTTACCTTCAAACTAATTACCTCTGATCCAACCAAACACCGTCGTGTACGTGGGGTCTGGTGCACATTAAATCTGTCGTGGCCTCAAATGTCCTCACGTTGGCGTGGTCTGGAAGTTTGGAGTAATGGTGTGACAGCTCAGGTGTTGATCTCGTCATCTGACCATGGTTTAAATTTGTGAGCTGTTGTTTTAGGATCCTTCCCTTCAGGATTGATCCCGGACCGTCGCCAATAGCCCGTTGTGCTGCTTCAGTACGACGTTAATTCAACTAACTACCATCAAACTACCAAAATATCTCCTCAATCTAAATCTGAAAATGGTTCACATGCTCGTATCCTAGTGCTTCGATTTATAATCTGTATCCTTTAATGAATAAAAATTGCGATCAAGCACAATTCCGATGCTTTATACCAGCACTGTGATTAAATAGTGGCTGACACCCACTGCAAAAGCTTGAGAGTAATAGATCAGTTTCACCACTAGAGTACTTCGAATTTCAGCAGGGAAGTTTGAAGATCAAAGGGCATGAATGAAGCGTGTTTGATATGCTAATGACCCTACTCAAATACTATTACATTGCAAATAATAAAAATAGTCCATTTTATGCACTTGTCCCATAAACATGGGACAAAAGAGCCGATGAAATAACACGGGAAAGTGTTTTTGCAAATTATATCAATGGGCAAGTTTAGATAAATAAGAGAGTGAACATTAGTATAGGGGTGGGGAGTTGAATTTACGTGGTACTGCAGTCCCCCAATTGGTCAAAACATTGGGATGTTACTGACTAGGTACAAAAGAAATCAATAAACATACGGTGTTTCAAAACTTTCTTTTCAAATTTTAAGGTGAGAAGAGTGGGGTGCCAGCTCGGGTAGGTAGATAATTAACGTCGCACTGGAGCAACATACTATTAGTGACGATCAGGTATCAATCCCGAAGTGAAAGATCAGAAGACAACACCTCGTAATTTTGAACCACGGTCAGATGACGAGGTCACACCTGAGCTGGCACCTCAAGATAGCGAAAGATATCGATCCTAATATAAACAAAATGCACTGAACCAAAAGCTTCCCCGCTTTCATATTGGCAGCATAACCGTCCAAAACCCCGTGGTCATAACTTAAAAATATAATATTAAGGTAGGTAGTTAAATTTACCTCGCACTGGACAACACAACGGGCTATTGGTGACGGTCAACCTTTGTGTGTATGTCCATTGCTTGATATTGTATGTTTTGTGTGTGGCATAGCATGACCAAATATAGCCCTTACACCATATAATAACCAATCAACCCTGCATGATTTCTAAAGATTTGACATTTTTCATGAATAGAATCTTTCCTAGAATTCTTTCAATCAATAGATGTAGTTACATAGTAATTATGTGTCTTGTGAGGTGAAAGCAACACTTTACTACTCGGAAATCTCGTGACTCCCAGAAGGTTAAGACCATGCGCCATAAAAACCCAGCAACCAACCAACAGAGGATTTAAGCTTTGAGTCAAAAAGTTATCCTTTCAACTCTCCTCGACGAGGTATCTCGTCCTTAGCAAAACTGACAAGATGTATCGTCATTAGCAAAATTGCTCAGATCTTGATAGACGAGATGTCTCGTCAAAACCACTTGAGGGTTAATACCGAAACGGGTACTTCACGAATGAAGAGGTTAAACCAAATGCTCAACTTTCGAGATGGAACCATGTTGCTTCAGACATCTCCCCACTTAAATAAAAAATATTTGAATCCAACTCCAGATGGAAAAGGGTCCCTAATTCGGGATCCCAGCACCTTACACGAAATTGTCACCGTAGGAAACTGAATTCGATTCCAGCTCATCACAGAGAAACTGCGCAAGCCGTCGAATTTCAAAAGCGAAGCAATCACTTAATATCAGTCGTGACTGTAGCTCTTATTATATTAGCGGCCGCTATCACGCAGCCAAAATGCCGCAGACGTGCTGTTGACGCTCGATCCGGGGATTGTCGATGAAACATTTTTATATACCACGGGCGATTCATCCCGATTTGGGAAGTTTGGATGAAAGCGGATCTCTGATTTCAGTGAGATTTCTTTCCGCCCGGATCTTTATGCAAGCAATTTCCGAACGTATAAAAATGCTAATGGCGTTTCCTTCGAGTTATAAAAATAAGATCATTCTGGCTGTCGGTGGTTCTGAAAGGTTTTAGTTTTACCAACCTTTCGGCTGCTCGTTTTAACTCGATGAGTTAACTCTGTGATTTGAAATATCGATTGGGATTTTAATTTTTTGAGAATCATTTGGGAATAAAACAGCCCTCTTCTTGTTTCCGCCATTGATAAATATAAAAGTAAGTGAGCAATGGTAACCTTTTATGTGCCCAGGATCATGTGACCAAAACTAGTAGTGACGTGACCTTTCGACTGCTTTCGTCGGGAGGAAACATTCAGCATCTGAATGGTCCACGGGACGGGAAAAGACGACCATCCATTGATTCATCTGATTGGTCCATTGATTGATCATTTGATAGTAGACTTTGGCAATTCAATCAACTTTTGTTGCCACTCCATAGAAATGCGCATTCGCATATCGACCCTGTCATAAGATGTTACATCGCCAAAACAAGCGATAAGATAACAAATCGGCCAACGAAGTCAATTTTTACAGAGCATTCACTTGACTACTAGTAGACATGTTGGTCATACTTATTGCGGCTCCTCATACTTTCACAGTCGTCAGGACCACAATAATGGAGAAGAGAACTCATGTTTAAATAAAAATTTCTTTATCTAGTGATGCAAGCACTCCCTTTTAGAGGAAACAAATTTCTATAGATGTAATTTGGAATTAAAATTTTCCACCAGAAAAACATTCCCCTACTTGATAATCCTTTTCACGCAAACCGCACTTTAATTTATCATTTTGGAGAGGTGTGCCAGTTTAGGTGTGACCTCGTCATCTGAACGTGGTTCAAAATTATGAGGTGTCCTCAGATCAAAGACATGAAATATAAGTAGACTGAACATTGCTATTGATAGGAGGCTCAAAGGGTGTGACAACATGTCATCTAGTAGGCACGTGACTTTGAAAAATTGACTTGGTCGGCCGATATGGCATCTTATCGCCTCGTTTGGTGATATAAAATCTTGTGACAGGGGGAGGTGAATGAGCATTTCTAGAGTGGCGACATAAGTGCTACAATTAACAAATTCTACTATGTCGTCCTGACCAATCAGATGATGAATTAATGGATGGGTGTCTTCTCCGTTGTGTTGCTCCAGTGCGACGTTAATTAAAATACCTACCTGGGCACATAAAAAGGTTACCATTGTCTCTCTACTTTTATACTTTTTCTGGCGCTAGCACCCTGCGAGTTGCAAGCTGTGCAGGCTCGATTCCTCCTTGAGTATATTTCTCTCTTCTGCGTCAGTAAAACTTTGCGTGTATGTCCACTAACTTCATGTCGTTTGGTACAGCTTGGGCAAGTATGACCTTTACGACAAAATCTCAACCAAACAACCATCACACCATTTAGCACTTACCAAAATAATAGCTTTCCTAAGTTGTCTTGTTTCTGTAAACAAGGCCTACCAAGCATAGAATAAAAATCTATTACATTCAACGCTCTACAAATTAAATTTAATCAAATAACATTAGCCATCATGAAACTTATACTAGTTACATGTTTCGGGTAAAAACTCTTCAGACTTAGGAAAACTTTCTCGATCTGAGTTAAAGATCCATGACTATACCCTGAAGACGAAAGGTTTTCTTTTTTCTTGTGGAAGGTAATGGCGTCTGAGTTTTCAAATATGTTTTTAAGTTTGTGTTTCGTGACTTGCAGATACTTTGTGGGTTTTTTAATTTGTACTCAAATATTTAAAATTGGAATAAATCACCATATCGTGTAATTTTTATTTAAAAATGTTAGGAAGATATTTATTTAACTGAGCGAAAACTAAAATCTCTAATTGCAAGTGTCATTTCTTAACGAATCATTACCAAGAAAAATATTTAAGGTATAAATTTTTGTAGTGATGTAACCACATCCGAGTTGAGAATAAATTAGGTATCATTTCTAATTTCGGTCACAAGTATTACGCTAACGTGTTTAACACTCTTAAGTTCAATTATTTTCATGCTGTTTCATATACTACTCTCTAATCACTATGTCAAGAGATTCAGAATGTATGTTGCAGTGAATATCTTTTTAATCGTTTGTTGAAAAAGCTTTTAAATAGAGTGTTCAAATAATGCATATATCGCACCTCGGCTACAATTCCACCTCAATTAAACACACTTATTTTCTAGTTTCATGTCTAGAAAGACTAAATGACTGCTTGTTGCAAAACTACCACAACTGTAGATTCCAGTGTATGACAGTTGAGGCTCCAGTAGAGGGTACGTGGAATTTTACAGCATGCGGAAGCATGTATTTAGTCTTTCTAGACATAGAACTGTTATTGTCGTGTCCATTTATTAGTCAAATGACGATCTTACACAGCTTTAGCGATGTGGATTATTTTCTCGCTGTAAAGCTGTTCTTCAGGATGCTAATCGATGGTTTGAAAAGCAGCTACTATTGCAGGGCAGGTGAATATAGGATTAAGTGTGAGTTCAACGCCCAGACAGTTGTTACAAATCTTTGAGTCGGTAACTAGCATTTGAAAATCGGTGTTTATATTCCCCTACGTTGATTGCTATTGCATTCACCATAAATTAACAACCCTCCAAATACTTAACATTACACTCATCACTAGAAAAATTCTGCGTTATTGGAATGCGTTGTATACAAATAAGATGACGTTGTACTAAAAATTAGTATATTACAACTGAAGATACCAATCAGACTGCTATATATACAGATAGATGGGTATTATATCTAAGCTGTTAGGATAGGAATCCATGGTTTGAAGAACAGCTACTATTGCAAGGCAGGTGAATATAGGATTAGGTGAGTTCAACGCCCAAACTACTACAATGTCTATACGTTCTGGTTCCATCACTGTTCATTTCCATGCCTTTAAAATGTCCTGTTCTCAGTCTGTATAGTGTGATGGTAGTTTTCTATCGGCGTTAATTTCATAAATTTTTTGTTTTATTTTAATTTTTTCTGATGTGAGTTTGAATTTTACCAAAGCATCAGTATCAGTAAGAGTTATTGGAGTTCGCTCCCCATTTAATTCTTTGGCTTCCTTATTTATTTATTATCTATATTTAACGAAATTTAAACTTATATGAACTTTCAAACGAAAAAATTACCAATAAGAAAAATGTTTCCTTGCCTTCAAATAATCAAGTGAAAAGGTTTGATAATGCAAAGGGAAACTTTCCTGAGACCATCTAACTCTTGAAACTGCCTTGATCACCAGTGTTAGGGAACATCTCCATATTGAGAAATGGAAATTGACTTCGAATTTGTAATTCATTTCACACACGGCCCCCTAATGAAACACTTCACGAAAAAGAATTACCAAAGCAGAAATTCAAGAGACTTAAGTCGTGAAATTTAAAATTTCCAAGATTCTTGAATATTTCATAAAGAAAAATGCTTTTATTAATATTTGGCAAATTGATGCGGGAATGCATCTTTTATAACAAAATTTCTAGATGAACTTCTTGTAAAAAACATTATGTTTCGAGTTCTATACTTACATTCTGAAAAAAAATTATGTACATAACTCGAACGCTTTTTTTTATTTTAAGCAGGTCTACGAAAAACGGTTAAGAGAGACACACCATAGTATCAATACTGAATCAATCTGTATAGCGCATTGCAACACAGTCCCTTGCAAGATATTTTCTTTCCTCTGTATTTACCTCGCTTTTCCCTTCAAACTCAATTGTGAATCGCGATGTATTCTGAAAACAGCAATGAATGAAAATTTAGATGTATTCTCAACTTAAAAACGAAACTGGAGCCATTTCGAATCCTCAAGAAGGTAACAAGTAAAACTACGAGTTATAAAGTATAACAATCATCCCGAAGTAAACACAGAATATGAGAAAGACAAAATATGAGTGCCAATTTAAACCAAAGAAACAGTAAGTTTTCTCTATTCCAATCGTTGTTTTTATCAAGTGGATGAATTCCAAACCGCAACGTAGTCTATTGCTCAATGCGAGCGTCTGCCGAATCAACATCTGTACAGAATCTTCTGTTTTTGTGGAATAAGTGATTCCAATCCAGTAGCAGTTGAAAAAGTTTCTGTTACTATCGCCACCTATTGTGCTCTGATAGCCTAAGATTAGTCATGAAGTGAATATTTTCTATGTATAATTCAAATTTTTATCATATTTATTTCTTATTACATATGCAAAATCATTTTTAAAAATATTACGTAGAATTTTGCTTTGGTTCTGTAATAGTAATATTTAAAAAATATTAACCTGGTGAAAGATGATTTCGGAAATATGAATATGAGAAACTTGTACGATATTAGAAGCTCCAAATTTCCATGCTCACAATCCAGAAACAAGTGGACCAAGTGACTTGAAAATTAAGTATTGGTAGTCAAATTCCGATGTAGTGTTACAATTTGGCGTGTTTGGCTATTGAAAATAAAATTTGTGAGCTATCTGATACAAAGATAGTCCCTTATCCAAATTGTATGCATGTGTTTTAGTGATTGCTAATGAGAGAGAGAGAGAGAACACTAACGACCAAATGGATTCAGGGACTTAGGTCATACGTCTGGAGAGGCA
Source organism: Meta bourneti (assembly GCA_933210815.1). Lineage (NCBI taxonomy): Eukaryota > Metazoa > Arthropoda > Arachnida > Araneae > Tetragnathidae > Meta > Meta bourneti. Next base: position 7,527,318 of record OW119933.1, read on the forward strand.
GTGTGATACATATTTTATTCTTTCGTAATTTCTGCGCGTCGTTAATTCCTGTTCTTGGTTTGTTTTGTCACTGATGGTCCTTTTACGTTACATAACGGATGATTGGCCTACTTTATCTCAGTAAAAACACGTTTTCCTTGAAGTAGCACAGCAACCATAGTCCTAGTAATGCCCATTTACCTGAACCTAGATACGAGAATATTTCATACCATTAGCAGAATTAATGTACCTAGAACATTTATATACCTAGCCTTAACCATTTCAAGGAGATGAGACGTCTCACTTCCTTTTGACTATCCAAGTGTTTCGACGAGATATCCAATATCTGGTCAATTTTGCTAAGAACGATATATCTCGTCAAGATAAAACTGCCCTATTACTCCAAGGGAATGAAGATCCAAGTAGGAAAGGCACATTGTTCCTTGCTGATGGCAGTTTGGAACAGGTTTTGCACCAAAGGCTATCCACTTCAAGGTAGTTTTCGACACGAGGATAAACCACAAGAGGGTTAAAGGATTAAAAGTGTACATTAACGCAAAAACACGTTTAATAAAATATTTAACAATGTGTAGGTAGGTATTTAATTGACGCCACACTGGAGCAACACAACGGGCTATTAGCGACGGTCTGGGATCAAACCCGAAGGGAAAGATCCGAGGACAAGTAATTTTGAACCACGGTCAGATGACGATTTCACATCTGAGCTGGCACCCCAATCTCCAAACTTCCACACCACGCCAACGTGAGGACATTTGAGACCACGATAGATTTAACATCCAACAGCCCCCATGTACACGACGCTCTTCGGTTGGATTCGAATTCGCAACCCTCCGGTTGCTAATCCGTTACTCTTAAAACCGGGCTACCGCGCCCCAATATTTAACGAGAGTTTGTTACGCATTTTTCAAATATCGACCAAAGATCAATATCGAGTAATGCAAATCAGTAAAACGAACTTTCAGCGAACGCATTGTACGTTTCGCAAGTGACATCCGAAATCCTTTCTTCCGCACCCACAGGCAACTGCGAGAGAGAACGATCGCGGATCAAGGTCGCCAGGAAAGGTAAGTGCTTAATTTCATAGCAGGCATTACCCACCCATATCGCTATAAATAAGACGTCCCACAGGTGTGAGCTCCTCACTCGTGGGCTTGTTTCTTCTTTTTGTGCATCATTAGTATGCAAACAGCGAGGTCCCTTAACCTCCCTCTTACAACTCGTTCATCTCCCGGTTTCTTCAGACGCTCCAGCTACCTCGAAACCTTTACTTGTCTCGTATGGTCCAGGAAGACCTTTTTCCCTTCCCTCGTGTTTGCCAGGAACTTAAGGACTCTTGACTGATGAGGAACTGAGGCTGTGTCAACGGGTCGAAAAAGAAAGCAAATATCTTATTTGAATATCACTAGTCAAATTGATAGAATTTCCTTTTCGGAGCTAAGTTAATTTATTCTCCTTTTCGTTGGGGTTAGTTTATTCTTCTCAACATTTGTTCAGCTCTATCTGGTTTTATGGTACATCATTTCTCGGAGTCTTATTTTGCTGCTGCGAGGAACCCTACAGGGTTGACTCGATTGCTTCCTTTGAGGTCAAATGATTTATTAGCGTGCTTTTTATTGCATTTGCTGGTCATGTTTATGGCTGGAGAACCGTGTAAGAGCTGTTATGAACGAAATATGAGTGTGAGGAAATTAATGCGAGGACGCTCCCTGGAAGAGGCGTGTAGACATTATTTGCTAACATTTGTAGAAGTAATTGCGTATTTAAAAGCAAAGGATCTGCTTTGAGTTATGCTACAGGAAAGTACGCTTTGAGGGTTACTTAAAAGAAAATCTAAAAGCGTATAAAATGCAAGTTTAAGGAGAGTTATTTTTCCCTTTGGATAATTTTACTCTTCGCTTTAAAACTTGTTGCAATGCTTTGCCGTTAGCTAAAATTCAGCAATGTCAACTGACTTCATGAGAGGCTTTTTCGGTCAAGCCAAATGCAGGTGGAGGTAGTGTTTCTGTACATATTCCGAACGTGACGTCACTTGCCTTGTTTTTCGAATATGATTTCAGCACTCCACCAATAAAAATTCCAAAGAATGAATTGCGAATTAATTAGGATAGTTAATATAGAGTTTCCACCTTCTTGACCAATAGAATACTAGGATTCTTTCAACGAATCTATATGAGAAACATTTTCCATAAAGTAACTATAAAAGTAGAGTGATCAATGGTAACCATTTTATGTGCCGAAGATCATGTGACCAAAACTAGTAGTAACGTCACCCTTAAACTATTTTCGTCTGCTGGGTGGAAACGAATATTCATCACCTGATGGGTCGACGGGACGGGAGAAGATGTCCATTCTTTCATTCATCATCTGATTGGTTCACTCGACAAAATAGTAGACTTTGACGATTTCGCAATTTTTGTTGTCACTCTAGGAATGCGCATTCACACATCTACTGTCATAAGATGTTATATCACCAAACAAAGCGATAAGATGCCAAATAGGCCAACCAAGTCAATTTTTCTCAGAGCATACTAGTCGATATATTGGTCACACGTTTTGAAGCTCCTCTCAATAGCAATGCGGTTTACTTATATTTCACATCTATAACGTTTCTGTTGAGTTAAATGAAGGTTCTGCGGTGATGTTTCCTGTATGTATTCTGAACGTGACGTTACTAACTTTGTTTTTCGTATACGATTTCAACACGTCGCCGATATAAATTCCAAAGAATGAATTCCTAATTTGCGTATAATAGTTAATTCATCAACGTCATATACATAAAACGCCGAAACGACGATAGACTTTATTTTAAAGTTACTCCGATATGTATCATGTATGAGCGTTTGGGTAGCAGAAGTAAAATCTTCGCTTTCCGTTTGGTTTGTTTACACTGAAAATTCCTCTCGTAGGAATCGTGCTTTAGTTAGGTTTGTCGCTGTATGGTCATTTTTTGTTCCATGAGGACTAATTGGGCCAAGGGCAGTTTCTTACTACATATACGAAATTAAAATTATACAGTTACTAGGAGCTGAAAAAATCATTTATAGAAACCAGAATTGACGTATTGAAATAGGTGTGGTAAGGATATTTTCAACATGCAAAATTCATTTTGACCAGGTTCTACCAAAATGCATAAACCGTTTGTAAATTTTAAAATTCTCATTAAAAATACAGTAATATATTAGGAATAAAATAATGTCAATTTCAATAACATATAAGGAATAAAATAATGTTTTAAATTTCTAGTTCATGAATGACATACAAATGAATCTGCATGTGCGTGAAAGTTTATTTAATAGACACGTTTCGAAATGTAAAAAGTATTTTTCAACTTAAAATTATTACTTAAAAGTTACTTGAAATTTACTATTTAGGTACTTAAAATTAATTATATTATTAATTTGAAGTGTAAACGAAAACATTGTTTTCTGTACCACTTAGTGATAAACTTTTTCAAACTAAACGAAAAAGAAAAACATCTTAGCGAACAATAAACGAATTTCGTAGTTAAAAGGAAAATGTTCAATTTAGTACTTCTCTCTGGGCTTTAGGTGAATATAAGCCATAATCAAGAGTCAACTCCTTAGAAAGTGAAAACGTACTGCCTCAATTTCATTAAGCACTTAATACATTTTCATTTACTCTACGCATGGAGCATGATGAAATTATAGCGCATATATTAAATAAATGCATAACATTAAGGCAATATTTATTGCCAAGTAACAAAATCATTTCTTAAGTGTTCATAAAATGCATGCTTTCCTTCGTTTCTTTGTGTACATTGCGATGCAATTGACGAAAATCATAAGCGTACATATTTAGTTACTGGTTTTCATAGAATATTTAACGTAGTTACACCACTTGCTCCAATATTTGTACAGGAAAGAGTCGTGTCAATAAAGTGTGACATATGTACCACATTACTTGGAGGCAACTTCGCATAGGAACAAATTTCAGGTGGTAGTCTTGATGAGGTATCGCACCATTAGCAGATCTTGATGAACGAGATATCTCATTATAAAAAACTGACCAGATCTTGATCTTGTCATCAAAGAAATCGCAATACCTTGATGGCGAGATATCTCTTCATTAGCGGAATTGGTCAGATCTTGATGGACGAGATATCTCGTCGAAACCTTGGAGAGTTAAATTAATTGCTTTGAATAACACCACTTTAGCTTGGTAAATTACAGGTTTAAAAAGGACTGATTTCATGTCCAGAGAGCAATTTAAATCAAATTAAATTTGCCCTTCATTACGCGATTACGTTATTCATGGAAATATTTTAAAGCTTCTAACGAAAATCTTCTTAACCCTCCTAGTGGTTGTCTCGTCATTAGTAAAATTAATCAGATCTTGATGAATGAGGTATCTCGTCAAAACCACTTGGAGGGTTAATAGACATTGAACAAAAACATAAATATATATTTATTCATTAATTATTACGAACCATTTCTTTTTATTCTGCCAGATCTTGATGGACTAAATATCTCGTCATTAGAAGAAAACTGACCAGATCTTTATTTTGTCAACACCAAAAAATCGGCAATATCTTGACGACGAGATATCTTGTCTTTGGCATTTATTTTACATATCTCGAGTGCAGTACAACTAATTTATATCTTCGGCTAATGTGTCTTAGTAATTTTGAGACGCAAATTAGTGCAGCTCCATCAAACCAAATTTGAAATCGTTAAAACGATTTACAATTCAAAAACTGAAGTTCAGAGGAGCTCAGTTTTAGGAGGCAATAAGTCAGATAAAACTAGGCATATTTTTTCTAACTGTTCAAAGGGCCGCGGTAGCCCGGTTGGAAGAGTAGCGGATACGCAACCTGAGGGTTGCGAGTTCGAAACTCCGTCCAAACAAAAATCGTCGTGTACGTGGGTGCTATTTCACGTTAAATATGTCGTGGCCTCACGTGCCCGCATTGACGTGGTGTGCAAGTTTGGAGAGTGGGGTGCCAGCTCAGGTGTTGCCTCGTCATCTGACCGTGGTTCAAAATTACGTGGTGTTGTCCTCGAGTCTTTCCCTTTAGGATTGATCCCGGACCGTCACCAATAGCCCGTTGTGTTGCTCCAGTGTGACGTTAATTGAAATACCTCCTCCCTCAACTACCTACCTAACTATTCAAACTATACACAAGGGTGCTACAAAGTACATGAAGAAAAATGGCAAAAGGTTTTACTATTGTTGTGGCAATTGTAAAGAAATTGAAATCGAACAAACCTTCAAAGCACCAGCCATAAGTTAGGGCTTTAAAAATATGTTCTTCAAAGAGAGAGCAGTCTGATTAGCCCTCATGTACCGAGAAATGACCGTAGTGATAAAAACAAACCAAAGAGTAAGCTACGCGTGAAAGAATTATAAGTGAAAGCAAACAAACCAGACGGAAGCCGGATATTTTAATTCCTGTTGCCCAAATGCTCTCGCACAATACAGGTCGGGGTTACCTAAAAATGTAGTTTATCGCCCTTTTTGGCGACGTTTCGTGTTTAATCGAAATTTATTTGGAATTTTACTGGCGAAGTGCTGAAATCGTCCCTGAAAAACAAGACAAATGACGTCGAGCTCTTAGTTAATACAGGAAACACGTCGCTTCTGAATACGTAGAGGAAACACGTTCCGCCTCAAACACTACATTTAGTTTAAAAGCCTCAGAAAATGATGCGAACTTAAAATAATTCTTCCATAAATTGATCGTGATAGTCTTTCCTACTTTAGTGATTTGAGGTAGGTAGTTGAATTTCGTCGCACTGGAGCAACATGACAGGTTAATGACGACGGTTTCGACGAGTTATCTCGTCGATCAAAATCTGGGTAAGTTTTGCTAAAGACAAGATCTGGAAGAAACCCCAACCACCAGGGGTTAAAGAGTTAAATGTCTATTGAGACGAGTCACCTTTGAAGCAAGGGTTCAATCTGTATCTTTTAGACAAACACCCGTCAAAGCTAGATTATTTTAACAAATTTTAGATACTTAACCTTTCTGGTGGTTATCTCGACGAAGCATCTCGTCGTTAGCAAAACTGACCAGATCTTGATGGACGAGATATCTTGTCTTTAGAAGAAATCTGACCAGATCTTGCTCCCATCATCATCAGAAAACGGCACTATCTTCATCATTTGGAATTCAATCGGCATTCTTGATGACGAGGTAGCTCGTTATTAGCAAAACCGGTCAGATCTTGATGACGAGATATCTCGTCGAAACCTTCTGGAGGGTTAAAAGATAAATTTAAATAAGAAAGCAAACTACATGCAATACGACAGTATAATTCTATTAAATGTACATGTATATGTACATTTCCCCTCAATATTATTTCCAAGTATTGATCCATCTTTGAGAAGACAGTTTAGAGAAATGACTTGAGGCATATTAAGAACTACCTTTACTCTAGAACCATAACTGAAGCCAATGCTTGGATACACGGTACTCCACCTATATACGTGTCTAATATGAAACTCCTAAGGATATTGTCAAGATTTAATGTTAACCACAAGCAGGAACTTGACACACGGCTCTAATGCATGCACTACATAATGTGTAATCTGCACATTAGCATGAATTACACCGTTAGCACCCCATGAAAATGCATGCACTATCACTGCATTCAATCAGGTCCCATGGCATGACGCATGATTGAATCAGGAGCGTATCGAGATTTATAATCGATGGTATATCATTTGAAGTACTTGAATCGGATTATATTCACTCGATATGTTCCGCAACTCGCATATGCGTGTGCATTGATGTAATTTTATACAAATACGTTGCCTATGAAATTAATTGAATGGGGATCGCAGTTAGGACTGACAGGATTTTTCGGAGTAATTGAAAGCAAAATACAAAGGAAAATGGCTCTTTACCACCTGGTAGTTTTCTTGTCGAGGTATCTCGTAATTAGCTAAACCATTAGCAGATCTTGATGGACGAGATATCTCGTCATTAGGAGAAAACTGACCACATCTTGATCTCGTCATCATAAAATCATCAGCAATATCCTGATGGCGATACATCTCGTCAGTAGCAAAATTGAACAGATCGTGATGAAAGATACATCTCCTGGAAACGACTTGGAGGGTTAAAATAAAATTTTCGTTAGTGGGAATTAAAATTTGACTCTGAAATTGATACTTCGAAATTTTGCAAAATCACATTGGTTCGTTACAACCAGAGCCAACTGTAGAGAGCTTTTAATGTTTTATTTAGTGTGAGTAATTAGTCGGTAAGCTGGATTGAGTTTTATAGCTCAAGGGCCATATTTGGTCATGCTGTACCAAATACAAGACAGACAACAAGTAATGGACATAAACATAATAAAGGTTTTACTGCCACAGAAAAGACAAATACACGCAGGGTGGAATCGAACCTGCGCCACCTACTACTCGCAGGTTTCTAACGCAGTGGGCAAACCAAGTGAGCCACGGTGGCGTCTGACCAATTAGTTCACTACAAAAAAGAAAATTACATAGCAATGTAATTGTATATATATTCTACACGGCTAAAAGGGTATCAACCAAAAATTTCGAAACTCCTACCCGTGTATGAATTGCAGTCCCAAAGCGAATTCTGAGAAATCCCAAGCGAAGATTCAAATTTAAATAAATATATTACATCTCTTACTTGATTGTTCTCAAACCTAATAAATCCAATTCATATTATTTGACAGAGCAGTGGGGAGCATTGCATTCCATATTTATTAACTATAAGGACATTAAACGTATCGGAATTCGTATTTCAGAAATCCACACTCTCCACTTCACTTCAGATCAGTTCCCGGAGCCTGTAAACCATCCCTCTAGTGGATGCATACAAATGTATTTTGTTTAGACAATTGAAGGGCTTTGGGCAATGTAATGATCATCCAATTTTCAGATTTTTCAGGTCAGAAATTTTCGAGTTTTAAAAAATTCCAAAATTGTAATGGTTTATACACTATTCAAGGTCATGAATCTAATAGACATGTAAGATTTATTTAGTATATTAACTGGCCAACAAATGATACTGGTTTTTTTCAACAATTCAACGAACAAGTTTTTCAACGATACTGTCATTGAAATAATTCAGTGAAGTAACATTTATTTTCCACCAAACGCAACTTTTGACTTCATGTTAAGTGATATTAGTACTTTTAGACTCACCGAGACGAAATACGTTATCCTCTTTACTGGAGCGGTTTTCTAAAACATGCAGTTGATGTAGTCAAAGAAGTATGTAACGTTTCCAAAACAAGATTGTCCTGTGGTTAGATATTATCACTTCTTAAGTACAGCGGGCATCACTTCAAGAGTGATTATCCTGAGTAATCGGAAAGAATTCTCCAATGGTCGAAATATCTACGAAACTGCTTTTGGCATTTTCTGTGGTCCGCAAGACCCTTCAAATAAAATAGTCTTGAAACATTCTTCTGCGTATTGTGTCGGGGGATTTCTGATGGGAAAGGAAAGACCAACCCAAAACCTTCACCACCAGTGTAATCAAGTCTATTTTGAGCTATTGACAAAGTCAATAATTAACTTTTCTAACTCTTTTTTTAGTTCAGTACCATAAAACCAAAAAGTACGTGTCCAAAAGTCAAATGTTCACAAAATTCATTTCATGAGCAGTGATTATGTAATTTAGGTATTGTTTACATTTTAAATAATAAACTTCATTCTCTAAAGAGAAAGAAGCTGAACTACTGGAAGATATCAGTTGCCCTGTCGATAACAACATAACAAACCTGAGCCACCTGATATTATTTTTTCAAACTGCACAGGCAGAATTTTAATGGATATGAGTGCAGCAAGAACAAAACAAAAATCAGGAGCTATTGAACCCTTCCTAACACATTGATACATTTATAATTAAATAATTGAACAAAGAATTTCTTGTATTTTATTGGTTCAGCATTTTTTTAGCACTATTTAGTTTCATGAAGAAATTTGGATGAATACTTTCGTAGATAAGGCTGTGTTGAACGTATTTTAATCTATAATGCAAAAAAGATTTAAAACAATTGAATTTTTAAAATACTTAAATCAAACAAAGTGAATCATCGATTAAGTAATCAAATCATTTTCAAGCTGCCAAAATAAATATCAAAGATGTAATATTACATTTTATAATTTATTGAATAAATAATTTTCTCTAGAAATAAATCTCTTTTTTAATAATCTCAGGTGAACATTTAAAAAAGCACAAAATTACACACATCATATTACAAATATATTTATTATGAATGAATTCTTTTAATCGGTTTCTACTTCAGTTGCATTTTTTCCACCTATCTGTTATAAATTGAAAATATTTGCTCAGTAAAAGGCATTCAATCCAGGTATTAAACATGGGAAACGTAACTTTTCTTGAAATATTTTAATAAGAAGTTTATATGAAATAGTTAAATTTCTCCCCTCATTTGATGCGCATGTATTTCTTTGCCATCATTCTTATATCTATTATCTTTATATTTAATTGTACTTATATCTTGAAAACTGTATCTCATTTTTTTATTTGTATTGAACAAGAAACTCATAAAACAAAGGGAAATATATAATGTTTTGAAATATAAATCTAAAGAAATGAATAATAAAATAAAAAGAATACATATTTACAAAATACATGTGTGTAATATATAAATTAATTTCTCTAGATATAGAAAGCTCTCATAAATAGAGCATGTTTCTTTATGTAGGGAGTTGAGATAAAAAAAACAGCTATTCTCAATTAGGTGTACAATTAAAACCCTCAATACGAAACAATTTATTTTTGCTTCCAGTACAAATGTTATTTTATATACAATTGAAAAACAACTTTTAACAAATTTTACGATGACAATAAAAAAATTCATCACCTCCCCAGACAATCAATGTTTGTTTGTATTTATTGATGAAATGAAATCCATTTAAAGATATAACATAATTTGCTAACAATGAGCAATTTACAAATCAAAGATGAAAATTTGGTTGTATCAAAGGGGGAAATTAATACAGTTTTAAAATCTTTCAGGTAGAAACGGCTGATTCCTAGCTACTGGCAAGTTGAATCTATTGCACCAAATTAAATGAAAAATATATGCAATGGTTTCAATTCTTTACAACTTAATTGGCTTAACGTAAACATATTGGAAAATCCAAATAACTTTTTTCATACTGTTTTGTTAACTGACAAATGTGAGCCTATAAAGATAACTGAAAAATCTTAATCTTCATATGTATGTAGAAGGCAAAATAAATATGAAGATTGCGGTATTTTAGTTGTCTTTAGTATCATAGGCTCATATTGTCAGTTTACAAATGTTTTGATTCACATTTTCAGTGAAACATGGTTTGTACGGATAACTACATATTTTGGTTAGTTGCTGACTGAATTAAAATATGATGAGCATATCGATATGATATTCACATTTCAAAAACTAGGACCAAATCAGATATTCAACTTTGTATTTTCCTTCAATTTTATATAACAGGTTCAAAAACTTAATGCATTTTAAAACAAATTATTTATCTAAAAACTGACTGTCGTGTGTAGGTTTTTGAAGCTCCCTGATTAAATTTATCCCATAGTTTTGAAGCATGTCAATTAAAAGTATACAGCTTATTACGGGATAAAATAATTTTAGTATTGAATTATTTCTGAGTATTCACAAACGGTAACACATTATTGAGAAATCAAGATTTAATTGTTTATTCTATTGGCGATTAGGTAGGATGATTCCAAAGGTATTATATTTTTCGTAGCGTTCCCGATACACAAACTATAAAAGATAGTCGCCGTTTTGACGTAAAACTGGCAGAGTGAACATAAAATACGTAGCGACATCTAGTGTGAGTGATTGAAAGCTGATTAGACTGTTCCAACACACCAAGCCATAGCGACACTGTCTGAATAGCTATAGAATCTTAAATACATAACGCGGCTGTTGCAGCAGTACAGCTTTACTTACCTGTAGCATGGATGGCTCGTACACTATCCCCGTGAAAATGTACATGTTCGGGTTTTTTTCAAAGTACAGATGTGTTTGCACCTCACGTATATCTGAGAGTTGTTGGCGCCACTTTTTAATTGACATAACTTTTCATGTATTTGGCAAGCGCCAAAAAGTTGCCAACTCCTCAATTAGTTTCTGATCTCTTGACACCGGATAGGATATCGCCAGCGTTCCTTTCCAGGCACCACTTTTTGTGTACTTAGGATATACAGCAATTTGAATCAATGTCAATAAGACAATCCACTAAATTTTTGAATTTTTATGTGAGCCCCGATTAGATATTCGTACTTTCAATTCGCGTTGTCAACACAGCAAAACAGCCATCAACACAAATTTCAGATCTACCCTTCTATAAATTAGTCCCAAAACGAATTCCGAGAAATCACTTGTGAAGTATCAGAAATGAATAGTTGATTGAGTTAGGGCGTAAGAGCAATATTTGGCCAAGCTGCGACAGGCACAAGACAGTGTCAAGTGATGAACATATACACAAAAAAGATGAACACACATACACAAAAAAGAGAATAAAAAGTCACACTCGGACACTCAGAATAACAAAAAATGTTTTGTTTAAGAGGAAAAGAAGGTGAAGATTTTTGGGCGCATTTTTGGCCAAGTTGGGCCAAACACAATACAGACAATGTCAAGTGATGAACATAAACACAAAAAAGATAAACACACATAAAAAGTGAATAAAAAAACAATCTCGGATAATCGATTAAAAAAATTTTAAGAGAAAAAGGTGTGGAGATTTTTGGAAACATTTTTGGCCAAGCTGCGCCAATCACAAGGCAGACATCGTCAAATGATGATGATGCACACAAAAAGATGAACATACATACACAAAAAAGTGAATCAAGTCACTCTCGGACAATCCGAATTTCTGTAAAAATTATTTTGTTTTAGAGAAAAAGGTGAGAAGAGATTCAATTTATAGAAAAACTAAAATCGTATTTTTTCAAATTTTGAGTACCCACGATCTAATAATTTTTGCATAGCATCCTTTGATAAGATTGCAAGACACAAAATATAAACTTTAACGTTCTTAAAGTTTGTTAAAATCTCGATTGAAATGTATTGATAACAACCAAATAACAATTCAGCCACCACTCTTTAACTCTCCTGATGGTTGTCTCGACGAGGTATCTCGTCATTAGCAAAACTGATCAGATCTTGATTAGCGAAGTTGGTCAGATCTTGATGGACCAGATACCTCTTGGAGAGCTAAAATTATTTCTTGAATTTTAAGATTAACAAAATCCTGTCGGGGTTTATATTTGTCGAGCGAAGTAAATAAATTTCTGGTCGCACAGTTCTTATTTTATAAAATTCGTGGATAAATAAAAAGTCATGCATATTGGAGTCTCCCAGCAGGATCGAAAACGTGTCGCAACTGGAATCCCAACCGAATCCGAGAGGCAGCACTTGCAGGAAATGTCAGACCTCGGTTCCAAAATGTATATACCAAATATCGCACTCGATCCTATTCCCTCGAGAGCGACGCATAGATTTCTCACATCAAGTGACCGGCTAAAAACTGTTCTCTCCGTCCGAAATCGAGTGTCCTTCGAAATAATAATGAAAAAAAGCGACGGAGGAGAAACTGTTGAGAAAACGTTATTTCGCACACACGATCAGCGATAAAAAAGGGACGTATTTCTTAAACCTTTTCCTTGAGAGCCGCTAAAAGTACGCAACACGAAATTCTCCCGGACATATAATAAAGTAAATAAAAATGACTGCAAAGTGAAAACGCAGTAGAGAAGGCGAGGCACAGATTGTCTATAAACCAAATCCAATCAAAGCTGGCAGGGAAGAAAGGAGGTGGCGTTTTATCCTGAAGATCAGGATTTTGCGGCAACAATTTTTCTTATTCGTCTCCCGGGGCATCTTTCGAAGCAGACTAAAGCAGATTTAGCCTAAGCCTATTTCACGCCACTCCAGTAATATTCAAAAGAAATTTCTCGCTTTCCGTCACTTCTTATTCTATTACGAATAATTTTCTAAGGAGCTCGAACATTTTGGGGCTTCTTTCACCTGGTTAAAGAGAACACCTATTCGGCATCCCACGTCTTATCGACAATACTAATTTTTTCTTGCTTTTTCATCAGATAAGATGGAATTTTTAATTGCTGCGGGCTCGAATTTACAAATTTATTTCCATGCCTCGGATTTTACTGACATAAAAGTGTATAAACCCTCCCTTGCGCTTGTCTCGTCAAGGTATCTAGTTAGCAAAACTGACAATATCTTGATGGACGAGATATCTAATCTTTTGAAGAAAATACAAATCCTGATCCAGTGAGATCCTCTCGCCATCATAAAAAAATCGGCACTATCTTGATGACGAAATATCCCGTCATTAACAAAATTGATCAGATCTTCATAGACGAGAAATCGCTTTGAAAATCGCTATAACATGCTATTCCCACTGCGTAAATAGCTCTAGATGTTCAGATGTCTATTGCTTTAACCAATGACGGGCAAAGGTAACTTCGCTATTTATTTTGCATAAGTTCGTCTCTACCAGTTTTTCTGGCACCTCAGTGTACAATTATTCAATAACGTATCTGTTTCTCTGTGTTTTCTAAGTGTATTTCTCAGATTAAAAAATTAATATCTTAAAAATTTTGACGTAATTTGTTTTACTTGTTAAGATATGAGTAAATAATATACTGCTGGAGTTTCTCAGTCTGAATAAATCCGATGAAAATTAAGTGATTAGAATAATTACTTTTTATGACTGCAAATACAATTTTTATCCTAGAAAATGTGCTTTTAGTCCTCCTTAGAGTTGTTATGCTCATTATAACTGTTATTTTCATCAAATTCAGTTTCTTCACTGGAATCAAAATGGCTGCACAGAATCTTAACGTTGCTCATCTTTATGAGAGTAAGTCTTCAAAAGACAATTTAATTTTTTTAAAGCGAACTATACAAGTGTTCTTTTAATAGACTTGTAAAGTATACGTATTCAAAAATTAAAAATCTTCGAAAAATTATTTAGTTAAATTATTAATAATTAACCCTCCTGGTGGTTGTCTTGACGACAGCCAGATTTGCTAATGACAACATATCTCGTCATTAGCAAAGTTCACCAGATGTTGATAGAAGAGATATCTCGTCATTAGAAGAAAACCGACCAGATTTTGATCTCATCGTAAAAAATAGACAATATCTTCCTGACGATATATCTCGTCATTAGCAAAATTGGTCAGATCGTGATGGATGAGACATCTCGTCGAAATCAATTGGAGGGTTAACAGTTGCCTGAGAACTCGATCGGTGACTGAAAATTAGGAGTAAATTGAAAGTATTATATGAAGTACTTCAAGAATCCATCATACTCACAAATATATCCCTTTTCTAATACTATTGCAAGTATCCTAATCCATTTTTCTGACGTGTTTGACCAAAATCATTACGAGTGTTCCATTCTCAGTGAATTTTTCTTTTATTTGTATCTTTAAGTAGATCTTGTTTTGGGAGATTACTACTGTGAATTATTTTTATGATAATCCAATGTGTGTGCAGATTAATCTTCCCATCAAAAACATAGTTTCAATTCTAGAAACTAAATTTGATTGAAATTTTATTAGTCATATCAAGGATTTTATCATTGGGATTTTTCAGTGTAAATAAACAAACCACATGGAAAGTGAAGGTTTTACTTCCTCAACCCAATTGCTTTTTATATATATCGGGGTCACTTTAGAATGTAGTTTATCGCTGTTTGGTGCTTTAATCTAATTGGCGTTGACAAATGAACTATATCAATTCAGGATTCATTATTTGGAATTTCTACTGGCGACGCGCTGAAATCGTATACATAAAACAAACCAATTCATGCCAGTCAGAATAAGTACAACAAACACGTATCGCCATAGAAACAATGCGACCAGCTATTACGTAGCTTACTAATACTATTTAGCTTGACATAGAGTCTCATCCGAGGATCGCCAAAATAGCATGGCTAAAATGCGATTGAAAAATTATTCTTTTAAATTTATTTGATTTATTTCGTTGATGAGAATTTACGAAACACGAAATTGAGATGAAACATTAATGTTTATAATACATCTTTATTATAGCCGTGATGTTTAGAAAGTGCATATTTTAAACAAATTTCATTAGAAAATGTGGAAAATTCGATTGAGACCTAAATTCTCGTTTTAAGATGCAAATGCAGTTTTCAAAAATTAAACCCACAGACGAAACATGCTGAAAAAAGTATTGACTCCCACGAGAAATGCGTAGTGAAACAAGATAATAAAAATCTGTTATGACTAGAAGAGCGAGACTTTGTAGACGTCTGGTCTGTTCTTACAGATTTAAATAACAAACAAATCTGATGTTTTTTGTCCATTTGGATGAAAATTATAGCTTATAAGAACATGGAAAACTATTAACCGGTATTCCAATATCAGAAATATCTATTGAAAAGTTTGATTCAAGACATTGAAACTGTTAATAGACTAAATTGGCATCGAAAAATGTCCCCAAACAAAGAACATTGCCCTGGCCTCATAAGGAAATCGCATTTATTTTCTAAAATATGTATAATAACGATCCGGAGACATGTTATTTGGCTTCCTTTATGGGATCCCGGGGATTTTTATTACATGCTTAAATAATGAAAACTAATGTGAAATTATGGTATTAACCATGGGTATTATCATTTTCTTTGTACAAAGTTAACAATTGTTGAAATAATTTTAGCGTCTAACGAATTACAATAAAAATCAGAAACGTTTTCCCACTGTAATGTCTATAATCTCTGGTAATCAAAAACATTAATTTTGCTGATAATGCAGTTTCAAGGCAACTAAAGGCAATACACTTCAACGATTGTTTAGAAGACAAGGTTTCCAAGCAATTTTGGAGGTTGTTTCGAGGTACTGTTTAGACGAAAGTTTTTCTCTATTTTTCTTTCATTTTTAATATAAAAAGCAAATAGGTGAGCGTTTTGTTTGCATTTCCTTATACTAAGGCGAAAAGCAGAATTATTTTTTAACATTTAAATGAACGATGATCAACTGATGGATGAAAAATGCTTGCAATATAAACTGCTGTCATTTGTTTATTGCTAAGCAGTGGAACCTATCAAACGATCTACATCAAAGGTGCGGGTTTTTTGGGGATCAAATCATTTTTCCTAGAGTATAAATCCAGTTCCTACACTGTATAAATCTAAGTCATTGAATGGTGTTATTACATCGTAACAACCTTCTACAAACCTCAAAAGTTGCTAAGTTCTATAACTATTGCTAAGTTCACACTCATGGATGACAAGACATCAATCCTCTTTACATTACTATGTCGAATTTAAACAAAGCTATTATGGGCCTTGTGACTTAGTCTTAAAGCTAATTTATTGAGACATAGCATAACATCGTGAATATGAATTACGAATAGCGAATCCAGAGGTGAAGCGTTCGAGTTGGGCAGAGGTGTTAAAGTCAGGAGAGTGAGAAAATATGTGCGAAACGGTTGGCAGAGTGCCGTGAAAGGTGCACAATCACCCAATTTAGGCAGTGAGTCAGATTTCTGCGAGAAGAATGTAATGCCATGGAATTAATGAATCCACTCCAGGGAACTTGATCAAGTATAATGAACAGCGAATAGAAATATTTGGCGGATTATAATGCAAAAACAATATAGGTTTCAAATTACACTTCAAACTATACAGGGTGTTTCGAAAATATCGGTTCAAATTGTAAAGGGTTATAGAGGGGCCCAAAACACATTTTTTGTCATAGAATGTGTGTCCGGAAATGCAGCATTTAGGTGGTAAAGGGCGCTGTTTAGGTCAGTTGATAACATCGTTTCTGTGGCCTCATTTCTCCCTTGGATTTCAACAGCAAGCTCCGAATTCGTGTAGCGATGCATGCCGTTGAAAATCCGAGCGGGGAATGACGCCTTGCACCACAGAAACGATATTATAAACTGACCTATAAACAGCGCCCTTTACCACCTAAACGCGGCATTTCCGGACACATTCTTTGACAAAAAATGTTTGTTTTGGACCCCTCTACCACCCTTTACGATTTGGCCAGACATTTTCGAAACACCCTATATACACTTCAAAAAATCTCTATATAAAACAAATATACACTCTTCGGAATCTATATACGATGCAAATATTGCACTCCCGTTACAAAAGTGATTTTTTGGAGAAACATTTAAAAAGTGTTAAAAAGCCATAGAAAACACTAAGAGTGCTAGAATGCTAGCCGCCATACATTTGGCACTTTCACGATTTGAGTTACGGAAATCTTACAGGAGACGGACTTAAGATGGGGTATTCATAATCATTCAAAAACTCAAAATGGACTTTTAGTTATGGCACTCTTGCAGCCGGAGATGCTATATATACTTTATATTTCCACAAATATTCAAAATCGAAGGAGATAAATCAGTTCAAAATCAATATTTTTGTATACAGTAATGTAGCATTAAATAAATTCTTAAAAACATGGCGTTAATACTCTTAAAACGTCTATTGAAACCCCACTACACTTTTACTTCCTGAGCAATAGTATATCTTGCTATCTCGATCGAGATTGGTCATTTCTACAAAAAATGAAAACCTCCGACGTTTCGCGAAATAAAAAACGGATAAATCTAGGTACAAATACAGCGCCATCTTTCAATAAATTTAATAATACACGAAAAAGTGTGGAACACGTAAGCAAATTTGAAGTCACTCAAGCTCGGCCTGATGAAACGCGCAATAACTACAGGCGAGCAATTACGGGGTTAATAACAAAAAAGACATACGAGCTAGCTTCGGTAAATTCCTGTCATAAAAAGACCACAGAACGCATTTTGATTTGACAAGACGCCCCATCAAGAAAAATGATACATCCTCCTCGAAAGATGTGACCACGAAACGCACTAATAACCATGAAGGGAAAAGAGTCCTCCGGGGGGGAAATCTGCTTTTCTTTCAGTTTTTAAACAGCCCGGTATGTTCCGGAATTTATCGATTCCGAGCGGACGTGAGTTGGCCGAAGTCACTTATTCATGTGGTCATGCGAGTAGATGAAAAAGCAGTCAATAATAAAAAGTAATCGAAGCATCATAGAGCGTTCTGTATTTGCGACAGCCTAGGTTCTGCTGACTTTGCTTTCCAATTGGAATAGACGGCCGGCCAGTTACGTCACTATCCCAGCTTTCTTTATCCTCGTCGGGTATCAGTACGTCTGCTTGCTGTTGCCCACCACTCTGGCACTTTATTTAACCCTTTTTTATTATTTATTTCTCTCCGTCTTTTTCAATGCAAATCCCGCGTCATCTTAACATAAATTTAAAAACACACAATAAAGGGGAATCCGTAAGCAAGCTTAAAGTCACTCAAGCATGGCCTGATGAAACGCGGTACGCGATGACCACAAGCGAGCAATTTCAGAGTCAATAAGAAAGGGAAGAGACATACGAGCTAGCTTCGATAAATTCCCTTCATAAAAAGACCACAGCACGATCGAGCGGACTTGAGTTGGTCTAAGTCCCCTATTCATGTAGCCATACGAGTAGATGAAAAAGCAAAGTCAATAACAAAAATATATAATCGAAGCATCATAGAGCGTTCTGTGTTTGCGACGGCCTCGCATTCTGCTGACTTCGCTTTCCAATTGGAATAGACGGCTGGCAGTTACACGTCACTATCCCAGCTTTTTTTATCCTCGTATCAGTACGTCCGCTTGCTGTTGCCCACCATTCTGGCACTTTATTTAACCATTTTTTTTTATTTCTTCCCTCCGTCTTTTTCAATGATTCCGCGGTCTTCCTCGAAAATACTTTCCGAAAAATCCTCCCAGTGCCTCGCCCAGAACGAAACCCTATATACAAGTATATCTATATGTAATGGTACTGGGATGGAGGCTAAGAAAGGAGGTATATATCATTTTCCTTACCGGCGGGCAGGGAGTATCAATAACGAAAGGTAGGCTCAGGTATTTGTGAAAAATTGCTCTTATGGCGAAATTGAAACTCTTATTGGAGCCCCAGGGGGTATGAGACGCGCCCCTAAAGATACGGCTTTATTGGACGATATTAATGCATTCCCGACCAAGCTTTTCCACATGCAGTTTATAAAGAAACGGGATAGTCTTACGATTTTTTCCCATTTCCCCTCCAACATTTCGTTGTCATAAAATGGCGGGAGCGTAAAAGCTTTTTACAGGGTAGTGTGGTCACGTGAGCTCAGTCGCGTTCCTTCCCTCATCCTGACTGAAAGCGTGTTTATATATCCATTGGATAATGTGTCCTCGCGCTGTGAAGGGTGATACACTTTTCACACTTTTTTGGGATTCCCGCCGGGTGCGTGTGATTTTCTGGGAAAGGATGATTTACACACTCCGGGAACTGATCTGCAAGTGGGGATGTGAGTTTTTCAAATAAGGATCTCGGAGTCCCGTATTGTCAATAAATATAGACTGGAAAGTCACAAAATGCGCCTTTGTTTTAACCCTCCTGGCAGTTATCTCGACGAGGTATCTCGTCATTAGCAAAACTGACCATATCTGAATGGATGAGATATCTCGTCATTGAGAAAACTGGCCATTGATCTCATTACCATCAAAAACTGAAACGAAATATCTCGTCATTAGCAAACTTGATCAGATCTCGAAGGACGAGATATCTCGTCGAAAGCACTTGGAGGGTTAAATAATGCGGATTAAATTTCTTAGGTTTGAACAACAATCAGTAGAGGAGGGACTTTTCACTTTTTCTTCACTTGTGATAGACTGGGACATTGAAGGCAGAATACAGATCGTATATGCCTGCTCACAAGTCTAGAAATCGCAGTCTAACATTTTCTGTCACCCTTCTATTTGAGCGAGGCTCCATGGTGGTCTCTATGGTTCCAGATATGAATTGTCGAGATTCATATTTTATTATTTTAGTTCTTAAGGTGTATGTATACATTAGAAATCACGAAAATCAGAATATTAATATTTCTTTTATTGCTTTAAAATATAGTTCATCTTAGTTTTCAAACAAATACCAAGGTCTTGTAAATATTAAAATAAGTTTTTTTAGTTACAAGGGTTTTTCGTTAGATATTGTCACCATGTACAAACACGTTCTTAAAATTTTCAACTCAATATCTGAAGAACTGTGTTTTTGCAATATGATACTACTTTCAAACAGTGATAACTCAACAATGAATTGATCTATTGTAATTATTTTTATATCATTGTAATTGATATAAAACAGTGGATGTTTTGACCCTCAGTCAGGGTTGTTTTTAGTTGTTTTTTAAAGTTAAAAAGTTGAGTTTAATATTAAAATTCCTCAAAATATCTTGATTTTTTATATTCCTTGTTGAAAAAAATTGTGAAAGAAAACTCTATTCCCTTTAGTAACTTGATTGAGGGTTGAAACATCAAGAATAGTACTAGGAATAATTTCCAACACGAATTGTCTTTGTGAGCAAATTAGAATTTGAAATACCATTGTTCAAAAAACATGCTAATTATCAAATTAATTCTAAATTAGGTAATTATTATCTAAATCTGATTCTTTCAAACTGAAATGATATAAAGCAAAAACCAATGACCTATAGTAAAAAAAAACTGGACTTTTTAAGTCAAAATTAAGAAACAAATCTTGTGTATACGTACACCTTAATGGCGAATAGCTCTTGATAGGTAAATGAGCAAAAATGTGTGAAAAGGCTCAGTCATGCCTTCCTTGGCAATGTTATGCGTAATTTCATGATATCTGAGGTCTACATGAGATGGAATCTATTGAATATGAACAGTTCTGTGATTGCAGCAAGCCTCAATCTTCCTGGTGGTTGTCTTGACGAGGTATTTCGTCATTAGCAAAACATGGACTGATGGACGCGATATCTCTTAATGATAAAAAAACAGACTACATCTGGATCTCGTCATCATAAAAGAATCGACAATATCTTGATGACGAAACATCTGGTCATTAGCAAAATTGGTCAGATCCTGAAGAACGAGATATCTCGTCAAAACCACTTGGAGAGTTAAGTTTATTTAAAAACGTCTGCTCAAGTTTTATCTAATTTTTCTCCAACTACTACGATAGTGGATGGAGTAACGATTATCCCAAAGAATCCTAATATTCGGATGGCAATAATATTGTCAATAGTACTGTTAATGATGCTCATTGAAGCAACCAATTAATCGTCTAGGAGGCGATTGACTCGATTGTCCATCGATGGACAGACATTGATAGAAATTTTGATTGAAGGACATTGACGGGCACCATTGACGGGCACCATTGACGGAGCCGATTGATCGTGTAAAATACGCAATTGTCAATCGTTCGGGCAGTTTCGCTGAAGACCGCAAACATGACGGATGCATCGAGCCCCACGAAAAGCGATTGTCGGGGAACGGGAGTTTGTGACACTTTTAATTACTTTGTATAGTGATTATCCTGAGTTGTGGAAAGTTAAGTCAAATGAATATTTAAACAAAAACAAAAGAAGTATTGCTTTGCAAAAATGGTTAATGTATTAAAACAATACAAACCAGATTATACTGAGGAAAAATTAAAACAGAAAATTAATATTCTGCCGTACGAATTTTTACAAAGAATTCACCAAGATAGACAAAAAGAAGCAATCAGGTGCATCAGTGGATGACATCCCGGAACCCACGTTGTGGTACTACAACGATCTTTTTATCAGGGATCAAGTTGAGATCGCAGAAACTGAAAGTTCGGAGGTGAGTAAAAAACTTTTTCCCCATTCAAGTATTTATTTTTATTCATTCTACAATTTCATTTCAAGACAAAACTGTGTGGACTTAAGCTAACTACAAAGTTGACTCAAAAGTGACTAATAAAGTAAACTACGAGTACAAACTTTAGTTTATACTAATTCAAGCAATTGTTTTGCCAAGGAACTGAACTAAAAGAGTTGAAATACTCGCAAAAATCATCCCTTATTTTCTTTGCTTCAACTGCATAATTGCCTCTGGTTCTTTTAAGATTTGTTAACTGTTGTGTTCTGTCTCCATGAACCTTCTTCGATTGTGCAAGTAGCTGTGTTTTTGTAATCAACATCATCGCGTTGAATATAATATCCACTATTTTGTGTTGACAAGTAGTTATGTAAGTGACAACAAGCCATTACTATCTTTCGAGCTTTATGTGGTGCAAATTTAATGTCTGTTTGAAATATTTTAAACCTTGATGTTAAAATTCTAAACGCGTTTTAAACGATCCTACGTGCTCGGGACAATCTGTAGTTGAAAATTTGTTTTTCATTTGTCAGAAGAGCTTTATAGGGTTTCATATAATTTGGCATTAGTTGGAAAGCTTCATCGCCAACCAACACGTAAGGAAACTTTTTATTTGTGCCTGGTAATATTCACGTGGATCAGGAATGTTTAGTTGGTTCTGAGATAACTTGTCCCAAAATATAGTGTTCTTCATACTCCACCATCTGATACTCGTTCATTGGCTCCAACATCAATCATCATGAATTGATAATTTGCATTAATAACTATGGCACAATACTGAAAGTGCCTTTATAGTTGTATTAATAAGAACCAGTGTTGGAGGGTTTTTCCACTCTTACATGTTTGCCATCAGCACTACCTATACAGTTATGAAAGTTCCATCGTTCTTCAAACTCTTGTGCCACTTGTTTCCATTCCTCTGCACTTTATGGTACCTGAAAAAGTGATGTGTTTCGTGCTATTTTGTTTTTATTTCATTATTCACAACAGTTATAAATTATTATAAATGTATAAGTATATATAACTTCACTTTTATAATTTATTGTTCTATCCATTTTTGCTTCAGCAACCGACTCAACAACCGGAGACACTATCTGGTGACCAGCCTGGCCCACCTCCTCAAAAGAGAAAGAAACAAACTCCAAAGGATACAACAGAGGAACTCGGGCTTAGCTGCAGCATATTTCAAAAGACCTGAAAGTGAATCGGACGTACTAGCTAAGGGGTGGGCTATCAAATTAAGCAGATTAGCTCCATACCAGAGATGGTGTGCAGAAAAAATTATTAATGATACACTGTTTGAAGCTGAAATGGGAATTTCAACAAGGAACGGAGTGCGTTTTTTAACGTCATCGCAATCCATGCTGTCACCTTCGCCTTCTTTGTCACCTGCATACTCTACTCCAGCACAGAGCCCTACCCCTGAGACATACAGATTATTACCTCAGCCATACATTTCTTTTGAACGTCAGAGGGAAAGCCAGTCCATGAGTTTGGACCAAATTCAAGGATACTCCACCACCACCATTGGTCAGGACTCTGAAGACATTAATGAAATCTGATGACCTTACTTCCTTCATTGCTGTACTTACTTTGTACTTGCTAACCTACAAATAATAGAATT
Organism: Meta bourneti; assembly: GCA_933210815.1. Taxonomy (NCBI): domain Eukaryota; kingdom Metazoa; phylum Arthropoda; class Arachnida; order Araneae; family Tetragnathidae; genus Meta; species Meta bourneti. The sequence goes on from OW119933.1 coordinate 7,550,639, forward strand.
ACATACCTGAATATTGCCTTTCATTGTCTTGATTATTGCCTCGCGGGTTTCCATAATGATATCTTCCAACGTCCGAGGCGCAAAGCACACATGAACTTCAAGTCTTCCAAATCCATTCCAGACGCTAGGTTTCTCAATGTTATAGAAAGTCTCTGACTAGCAGGGATTGCTTCATGCATTAGTGTCTTGTTTTTGGAGTTTTGGCCGAATTAGCTGTAGTAAGGTATCAAAACCTTCTTGGTACATTCTTATAAAATTTTGTAGTCTTCTGGTTCAGTATCTCGCAGAAAGTTTAGTAAATGTTCGTGAGTAAAGGGGCTTCTCAGTTTATACCACTCTTTGTACCTCTTTTCTTTCTTCCGATTGCAGACAGCCAAAGTCAAAATCTGAATTTGAAACCATTTTGAAACTCAAAAATGAAACTCGTCACGCCCCTTCGAAAAATACTGACTGAATGAGTTTGACTGGTTGATTGAAGCTATATTGAAACACTTATCAATCGAAACCGTCAATCACATTGACAATAATATTGACCGTCTATGGACCGTTTTAGAGTTTAAAATAGACTACAAACTGATCATCTATCTGCATGCTAACCTACAAACTTCAAGTGAAATGAATAAATTAATCTCTTTCCAAAGTTCAAAGAAAAATATCAGGTTTTCCAAAATAGCTCACAGGTAACATTAAATTCCGACTCTTTCCATTCTTGTATGTTGCCGGAAATACTAGTTTTTTTATTTAAACAAAATGCATATTTTTATAAAACCGATTCATTTCTTTGACATGCATTTGTTTCAATTTACTTTATACCCTCAGAGAATCTAGATGGTTCCTTAATTAAAAAACAAAGCGTTTTCGAATGAAATTAAAGTTTGAAATGAAAATGAAAGTTTATCATTTCATTTCGGAATGATAGAAATTTTATGAATATTGAACTAATAAAAATATTTTTAGTTGCACTCATTGGTCGACCCGCGAAGACTCGGTTTTTCGTTTCAGAGTAAGACCAGTCGTCGATCATTAAAGTTTCGGTTTATGAATATTCAAAGAATCAAAACATTTTTTCGTTACAACGTTGACTTACTTGTGTAAGCCTCAGTTTTTCGCTTTCGAAGACAATCGACGATCTTTGTATTTACAGGATATTAGAAATTTTATGTCTAACGTCTTTTGTCCATTGGCGCTGCATTATAAATTTATATGAATATTGAAATAAATCTTTTTCTCCGCACTCAGTGACCGACTCGCATGACTCGTTTTTCGTTTTCGAGTAAGACGGTCGTCGATCATTGAGTTTCGGTTTATGAATATTCAAATAACGAAAATATTTTTTTTTACTGCACTCAGTAGCCGAATCGCATAAGGCTTGTTATTTAACTACCGAGTAAGTCATCTATCGTTAAAACTTCGGAGGTTTTAGAAATTTTTATACATGTTTAAGGATGTTTGTCTATTAGCATCTTCATTAGAAATTTTGGGTAAATATTGAAATAATAGATATTTCTCTCTGTACAGTGACCGATTCGAGTAAGGCTTGGTATTTCATTTTAGAGTCGCGCGCGCGTCGAGCATTAAAATTTTGGTTTATATATATTCATATAGTAAAATATTTTTTTGCTGCACATTCACTGGCCCACTCATCTAGGCCTCGGTGTTTTGTTTTCGAGTAAGATGGTCATCGACCATTAGAATTTCGGGTATTAAACAATTTTGTGAATATTGAAACAATGAAGAACAAGACATCGTCGATCATTAATTTCGGTTGGTTTATGAACATTCAAACAATCAAAATATTTTTCTCTGCATTCAGTGGCCGACTTGCTTAAGGATTGGCATTTCGTTTTCGAGACAGTCGTCGATCATTGGAATTTCGGTTTATGAATATTAAAATCTCTTTTTCTCTGCCCTCATTGACCAATTCGCGAAAGGTTCGATATTTCGTTTTTGAGTAAGAAAATCATCAATCATTAGAATTTTGGAGGTATTAGAAATTTTTGTACTTGTCTAAGGAGGTTTTCCCATCGGGCTGCCAATAGAAATTTTTATGAACATTGAAATAATGAAGATTTTTTTTTCGCTGCACTCAGTGATCGATTCGCGTAAAGATTGGCATTTCGTTTTCGAGTAAGGCAGTCGTCGATCATTGGAATTTCGGTTTATGAATAGTAAAATAATGAAAATATCTTTTTCGCTGCCCTCAGGGGCCCATTTGCGAAAATCTTGGTATTTCGTTTTCAAGTAAGAGAATCATCGATCGTTAGAATTTCGGGATATTAGAACTTTTTATATCTTTTTATTCTTTTCTATCTTTGTTCATTGGCGTCTGTCGTTACAAATGTTTATGAATATTGAAACAATGAAAAGATTTTATCGCTACTCAGTGACCGACTCGCCTAAGGTTTGGTATTTCGTTTTCGAGTAAGACGGTCATCGATCATTGGATCTACGGAGGTACTAGAAATTTGTATACCTGTCCATTGGCGTCAACTATTAGAAATTTTTATGAATGTTGAAATAATAAAGAGATGTTTTTCTCTGCACCCAGTGTTCGATTCGCGTAAGCCTTGGTATTTCGTTTTCGAGTAAAACTCGTCGATTATTAAAATTTTGGTTTATGAATATTCATATAGTAAAACACTTTTCCATGCACTCACACTGACTCACTCGTGTTGGCCTCGGTATTTTATTTTCGAGTAAGATAGTCATCGATCATATTAGAATTTCGGGGTTATTAGACATTTTAATGAATATTAAATGATGAAGGTATTCAAGCTGCATTCAGTGGTCGACTTGCGTAAAGCTTGGTATTTCATTTCGAATAAGACAGATATTGGACATTACAATTTCGAGATTTGAAAATTTTATGAAAATTGAAATAAAAAATATTTTCGCTGCACTCAGTGACCGACTCACATAAGTATCGGTAGACAGTCGTTGATCATTAGATGAAGGTGAATTAATACTTTTTTCAAGAAAGCAATAAAGACGAAACTGAAAAAAGAAAGAGAAGCACAAAACGCTAAAAAGCACGTGGAAGCATTGTTGATTGCACGCATTGCTTACCTTGAAAAATAAATCTAAAAAGGAGTGAATTAAAAAAGAGAAAAGAGCTCTATTTGAAATGAAATGAAAATTGTTTATATTTCGGATGGAGCGCAAAAAATAAGCGTTGATGAAAAAAAAGCATTTTCTACGTGCTTCCAACAAAATGGTTGATTCTTTCAGTTATTTTTTGTTTTCCATCGGGAGGAAAAAGTATGGCAAATATTCTCCGCTACTTATCGTTTTAAATTAGATTTTTTTACGGTCAGGATATTTTTGTGTGGATCATTTTTACAGCGTCGCCAATTTTCCTCTTATTTCGAGATGGCATGTGAAATTGATAATAACTCGGTTTCAGCAACAAAAAATAGCTAAATATAAAAAGAATGGTAAAGTTTTTTTTACCCCGCTTCCATATCCGGCTTAATGGACTTCAGAAGCTTTCCAATTACCATTCTGTATAGGGAAGGCGAAAAAAGATTAAAATAAAGCGATCGCAAGCAATTAACAGGTTATTAAAAGAAAATGTGTTAAAAAGCTCAACAAACCAGAAATGAAATGTCATCCATTCCCTGTTACCATGATTTCTCGATGTGTTCTCTTTTGTTCCAGTGCCAAGATCGGGGAGATGATGCTTTCCCAAATGGAGCTGCCATTAATTAACATTCGCTGTCTTGTTGCCCAGAGGACTGGAATTATGGACTCCCAACATCACAGAAAAGTTCATTACATGTCTCAAATTTACAAACAAGAAAAATCTTAGTCGAGCTTTAGTTTTTCGAGTTAAGGCTGCCTCTAATTGTTTGGTGAATTTAGAAATATTTCACTTTAGACGCAATTAAATTCCGGCCATGTTAATGTGCGTGATGTCTAGGAAAGTTTGATTAGAAACTAAGGAAGTCTGCAGTTCTTTGGGCATCAATACCATTCGTTGCATATCAAGAATGATTCTTCAGTGTCGTGTCTGTGCAAAGATGTATATTAAATGCTTTAACTAAAGGAATTTGTGGATTCAACTTACGTCCTGTACATAATTATAAGACCCATCTGGCTTAAGCGTTGTTGGGATATCTTTTGCATCCACTGTTACTTGAAATCATTTTCATTTGAACTTTCATTAAACGTCGATAAGTGTCTTGAAAAAGATGGATTCTCAGATGGATTCAGAAACGGTGATTGGGGAAGTAGATGTAGTGGGGGTTATTAGTCGTGTTCCTCAAACTATTTGGGGAATTGTAAGCACTATGACATGAATTATTCGTCTTCTAGAAGTATACGCTCATCTCTATTGGAATAAATCATCACTTTTTCTTAGTGAACTTGGCCAGCAAGGATATTTTCAAACTTGAATGATCAGACGTCACTTTGCATGAATAAAAGCTCCTAAACACTTGGGAATATATAAACTTGGAAACATGGTAATGCTCCAGATCATGTTACCTGCCAAATTTAAGAATAGTTACATTAATCTACTAATGCCATCTTCATTCTTTTGTCCGTTCGTCTCCATGGTGCAGTGGGTAATATGATTGTCTAACCCCAAAATCTTTTCCAACTCATTTACAATTTAGTTCTTGTGCTTCTTAACCCTCTACAAGGTATATCGTCATGAGCAAAACTGACCAGATCTTGATGAACGAGATATCTCGTCCATCAAGATCTCATCGTTTCTCGTCATTAGAAGAAAACTAACCAGATCTTGATCACGCCATCATCAAAAACGGCAATATCTTGATACCGATATATCTCGTCATTAGTAAAATTGGTTAGATCTTAATGGACGAGATATCTCGTTGAAACTACTTGGAGGGTTAGTGAACTGGAGGCGTTTCTTGTTCGTTGCTGCTCATCTGGCTTACTGATAAATGTTTTCCTGCCCAATCCGTAGTTGTCACGGCTAACTTGTTGAAAAACTATCGGGCTTCATACTTCCTTCAATTTGCCAATGCTGATTATCTGTTAGACTAAAATTGTTTGTCAAAGTTTCGGATAGTTCCAGCCTCCAGAAACTGTTAGCAAGCACATGCCTTTCACAGACCCGAGTATTTGACTCATTCTCTATTAAATTTAAGAACTCCTGCATTGATTCATAAGTGCTGACATTTTGATAATGAGCTAATGTCACTACCACTGGTTGAACCTACGATTATTTCGTGCCAGTCATATCGCGTGCTTTACCCATTATTCCTTGATCAACTCACTTCACGCTGTTTTCAGCGTTCCCATTATAAACCGATTCAGATATCTAGCGTCAATCAGACATCTAGCGAATAGCTATTTAATATATAATACGCTATTGTTCAAAACTTGGCTTCTCAACGTATATAAGGTCATTTAACTTCGGTTTGTTTGAAAACCCAGCGGCTGAATACAGAGGGAAATACCACTTGATTCTGAGTGGTATATGAGTAGTTTCATGCTCAATAACTGCAGTATTTTTAGTATTCCGAATAACAATAGTAGTTTTAGTATTCAGACTAACAATAGTATTATTAGTTTTGCGAATAACAATAGCATTCTAAGTATCCTGAATAACAGTAGTATTCTTAATAACAATGATATTATTCGTATTCTGAATAACAACAGTATTCTTAGTATTCTGAATAACCCAATATAGTATTCTTAGTATTCTGAATAAAACAATAGTATTCATTCTTAGTATTCTGAATAAAACAATAGTATTCATTCTTAGTATTCTGAATAATATTCTTAACATTCTGAATAACACAAGTATTTTTAGTAAAATTAGCATTCTTCTCGACAAAATTAGTTTCAAAAACCAAAATATTTCATCTATGTTAAAACAGAAGATTACTTAAATTCAACATGTTCGATAGATTAGTGTAACTTCTATTTTGTTCATATCCGATTCTCCGACAATGATTTGGGGAACTTTTATGAAGTTTTAAAAGAGGTTTAAAAGCCACGTTTATTGCTTCGTAAATTGCGGTCGCCAGCCGCTTCACTCGGCATTATTTATTGGATGCCGTCAAGGAGAAATAATTCACATCCTATAAAAATACTTTGGAGGATTGCCGATTTCGGTATACCTCTCACGTCAGGGCATACTTGCGCCATACATCAACAGTCATAAAAGACGGGTAATTTGAGCGCCCATTGCGATTAGTTCCTGTTAGTGACCCACAAAAACCGCCATTTTGGTACTCTACCATTAAATATGTTTTGCTTACTGCCTCCAAGAACAGACACCGCATTCATTTAATTCTAATTTCTGGTTCGAATTTAGGAATGAATATTCCGCATGAATGCACCGTTCTTTATTTTCAAGTGCCATAGACTGGGAGGAAAATTGACTTCAAAATATGTTTATTCGAGGAAATAAAATTTCTTTGCACACGTGCGTTGCGGTTCTGTGGACAATACCTGTCATTTTCCCACAGAAAACGCGGGTTATTTTGGCTCGCTGTCTATCATTATAGTCTACCTCAGTGTCGCTTTCAAAACATACCGTGGAGGGTAAGTGATTGTACAAAAGCAAAACACTCATTCATATCTCCATGGGTCGACATGTTTGAAAGAGAAAATAACTTCCAGGAGCGATGTAAAGGGCATTTCTAATGGATATATTTTTTACGGGAGCATTCCCAAATTGTGAACTGGCACAGCTTGCTCTGCTTACAACCATAGAACTTTGCGCCAGAAAATTCCAATCCAATAAAATCCCATCTGTGATTCAAAATTACGTAGTGCTGTCCTCGGTAGGTATAGGAATTTTAATTAACGTCGCACTGGAGCAACACAATGGGCTATTGGCGACGATCAATCCCAAAGGGATAGATCGAGAACACGTAATTTTCAACCACCGTCAGATGACGGGGCAACACCTGAGCTCAAACCCCACTGTCCAAACTTTCACACTGCGCAAACGTGAGAGCATTTGAGACAGATTTAATGTGCCCCCTTTCTACACGCGGTCTTTGGTTGTATTCGAACTCGCAACCCTCCAGTTGCTAATCCGTTACTCTTCCAACCGGGTTACCACGGCCCCTGTGTTGTAATCGGAGCTTTCCCTTCGGGATTGATCCCGGACCGTCGCCAATAGCCCGTTGTGTTGCTCCAGTGCGACGTTAATAAAATACCTACCACTATGCCGAATTAGGGTGAAATACGAAAGGTGTGTTGCCATTCGAAATTTGTTAACTGTATCTGTAACCGTGAGAGTTGGATTCTTTTATCTACAGAATCCGCATTTCTTGAAATCCCTAAATCTCCGGTTTCATTCGGATGTGTTGCAAGTTGAGGTCCCCAGGGCTCGTATATAGGGAAAGTTACTTTCTGACAGTCGGTATATTTATTTTCAAATAGCTTTCTATTCGGTATGGTTTGATTAGATTAAAGCCGAAGCATTTTGGTCAACTTCCAAATAATCTCGATTTATATAAGATTTGATATGTCCCTTAAAATCTCTTCTATTAATATTTTTAACAAACCAGAAAGGACTGATAAATCTACGGTACCATGTAAAAATAAGCTATTTTATTCTGTTTTAAATAAAAGTTCTGAGAAAGTGGACAGCCGAGCTTTGAGTTTAAGGTTCTATCGTTTTAATGGCTCATTCCAGTAGACATTCAGATAGCAATGTGACATCTTAGCGCCTAAGAGTCTAGAATGGCCGGCTGCAGACCCGGAAGTTTCCTGTTAAAAAGTCCTTCAATAATGCGCTTGCGCATGTGAGGAGAATGAGAAACAGTTAGCTCACGGACTCCGTCTAGTTGAGACGTCTTCGTAGCAATTCGTAAATTTTAATATGAAAATAAGCATTTTTGTTTCGCGCGTCCATTGTAAACCCATTGTTTTGTCTGTGTTAAAATAAATGTTATTTTTTAATGTCCAACAAAAAAGTTCGGATTAATTCATCACAGACTAGAGTTTTGGTGTCCTGGAAGTCGGATGGAAGCAAGAAAGCAGGAAATGCAGGTAGGCCCACCCTTGTATTAAATTAAATTTACTAAGGTTCTGGCTTACCGGAATTAGTGAGGCAAAGAGCCTAAATAGTTTTGGTTAAAAAAACAAACAAAAAGAAATGACTACATATCCAATTTTATTTTGTGGTTATTTAAATTTTGTCTTTATGAAAGTTAATAGAAGTTGATGATAAAGTGAATTTGCATGTTCTACTAAGTAGATATTATCAAGTTGATAAAGTCACGGCCAAAAAGTGCCAAATCGAAAGTGAACGAAAATTTAAATTTCGTTTTGATTTTACTGAAATTTTGTGTTTTGTGCATTTACTGATTTGAAAAGAATCAGATAATTTGAATTACATATGGTAATTACGCATTAGTAAAAGAAAACTAATATTTAATTGCAACTATTTATATTGCATCTTGTGTATTGTATATGCTACGATATAGTTTAAGATTCTGTTATTATATTTGAGAATTGTGTTTGATATTAAATCTTATCTAGTATTTGAAGCATATTTGGCATTGAGTATATTTTGTGAATCATATAGTTTATTAGAAAATATTGGTAACTATATTTATGATAACAAAATTGGATTGTTTACTAATAAGTTATTCATCGATCATGGCTTTTCTTTCTCGTGGGAGAAAAGAAGACCTCCTCGAACTCGCAGATGAACTTTGTGAAAAAGTATCGCATAATTGTAAACTGGTTGAGATAAGGAAAATAATCCTAAACAGTGAAAACTATGAAGAAGAGGAAGTTAAAATTTCTTTAACTCGTATTATGGAAGATAGGATAAAGAGAGAGAAAGAAGCAAAAGAAGAAATTGCCAGACAAGAAGCAAAAGAAGAAATTGCCAGACAAGAAGCAAAAGAAGAAATTGCCAGACAAGAAGCAAAAGAAGAAATTGCCAGACGAGAAGCAAAAGAAAAGGAAGAAATTGCCAGACAGGAAGCAAAAGAAGAATTTGCCAAAGAGAAAGAAAGGGAAGAACGTAATATTCGAATGGAAGAAATAGCTTTAGAGAAGAAAAAGCTAGAAATGCAAGCTGCAAGTGAGCTAGGACTATCTAATAGAGAACGGATGCCAAATCATAAAATTGAGCTCATCAAAATTACCCCGAAATTTGAGGAAAAGAAAGATGAAATGGGTCTATATTTAATAAATTTTGAAAGAAGAGCTGAGATGGCAGGTGTGCCTAAAGAAGATTGGGTGCCGTATTTACTAGGCGTATTGCCTTCGGAAATTTCGAGCATGATGGCTAGAGAATCGCCTGAAGATGCAAAGAATTACGATTATGTGAAAGATATTATTCTTAAGAGGTATAAAATGAGTTCTGAGAAATTGAAGCAGATGTTTTACCGTCATCAAAAAGTCCCGGATAAAACATGGAGAAGTTACGCTCATGAACTTACAAGCTACTATGATGAATGGGTTTCTGATTTGGAAATCAAAACTTTTGAAGAACTCAGAGACTTGCATATCACTGAGCAGATGAAGAGACGAGTGCCGTCGGAAGTAAAAGAACATTTTCTGGAGGAGTGGATGGGCTTAAATTCTCCGTTAGAATTAGCTAAAAAAATAGATCAATTTGAAAGCTTGAAGGAGAGTCTTACACCCAGAAATACTAAAGGTTCCCAGAATACAGAGGGTATCAAGAAAACATCCGTTGGTTTTCGTAAGTTTGAGAGAGAAAACAAAGCCTTTGGGAAAACAGAAGTAAACAGAGAAGATTATAAAGAGAGAAATTTTGAAAAAAGAAAGCAACTTCAATGTTATGAATGCAATTCCTATGATCATCTTAGACCTCAATGTCCTAAGTTGAAGAAAACTGAAATCATAGCCGCTAACGAAATTATGGGAAAGGGAATAATAGATTTGATGTCTCCCTACATTAGTGTCGGAACTGTAAATGGATCTCAGATTTCTATCTTACGAGACACAGGATCCAGCATAGATCTAATTCCTAGGAAGTTTGTTAAGCCACACATGTATACGGGTGAACATGTATGGGTAGCATCTCCTTTAGCGGATAACCCTATTTGCTTGCCTATAGCGGAAGTAAATTTAGTGTGTGAGTTGGGTCATGTTATAACCAAAGCTGCTGTCAAGGATAACTTCCTAGATAAAGAGCGCTACTTACTAAGCAACAAGACCATTGTACTTATAGAAGATATGAAAAAAGACAAAGACTCTGAAATTGAAGTAAAAGACTCTGCAACGCCCAAGTGCCAACGTTCTCCATATTTAAATGAAACATCGAAAAACGACTGCCCTTGTAACAGTAACCGTTTTAGTTCTAGCAGTGTTACTCCTAAAGAGACTGGAATCGTTGAAAATTTGTTACGTTCATATGGTTTTATACAATGTTGCGAAAGACAAGCAATATATTTTTTTCACTACAGTCAATTTTCTGGAAATATTGATAATTTAAAACGTGGTGATGCAGTTGAATTTAAAATTACTCATAATCGTCGTACTGGAAAACCAATTGCTAGTTCTGTTTGTAAAATAATGTGTAAAGAGACAGTTTCTGGATTTGAAACCACTGAAAAAAAGGAAAATACTGAAGGTAAAGTTGCTTATGAAAATCGTGGCGAACGGCCCTATTCTGCTGAAAATGTTGATGGTAATGTAGATTTTCATCCTCCTAAACAGGTCACTTTTAGTATTGCTATTGACAAAAATACAAGAAACCTTAGACCTTGTAAAATGCGTTCGGAACAGCCCTTACCTGTGAGATACCGTGGTGTTATCTGTGCTCTTAAAGGAACATTTGGTTTTATTAAAAGGGGTGATGTAAAGGATATGTTTTTTCACTCTAGTGAATGCAAAGTGTTCAAAAATCTTAATCTTGGCGATGATGTTGAATTTGGAATACAGACTCGAAACAACAAGGAAGTTGCTGTAAGTGTAACTAAATTGCCCTTAGGGACAGTGATATTTGAGGACGTTGAAACTGAAAGTTTGGTTGGTGAAATAACTGAATGCTTAGACAAATCTAAAAGTCGTTTGAAGAAAGCATAAAAGTTAGAGATGAAGTTGAATTTACTGTGATCCAGGAATACGAGGTAGTCCATAGAAAAGGAAAACAGCATATAACACTGACAATTTAAGTCGTACGCCTCACGTACAAAACTAAATTACTATTGTTTGTATTTGTGATGTCTTGCATATATAAAAATATTTTATTCCTAGTGTACATTGATACATTTGAATTGCAAAAAAGTTTTAAATTTGAATTGAAAATCTGTAAATATTTTGAAATTGAATTTCTTCTTTGATGATTATCACTGAGCAAAATTTTGATTATACTTTGTTAAAATTATGATATGTTTTTTTTAATTTAGAGTAGGCGGTACACAGCCAGGATCTTTAGGGTGTATGGTCTACTTGCATATTGCTTTGGGCATGAGTTGTTGCCTTCGCGAAAATTCTGTTGCTGCTGTTTTGTATCTTTTTTGCAGGTGTCTGTCTCTGCAGAAAAAGAATCTTGAGGAGGGAGGAAATAGACTGTGACATCTTAGCGCCTAAGAGTCTAGAATGGCCGGCTGCAGACCCGGAAGTTTCCTGTTAAAAAGTCCTTCAATAATGCGCTTGCGCATGTGAGGAGAATGAGAAACAGTTAGCTCACGGACTCCGTCTAGTTGAGACGTCTTCGTAGCAATTCGTAAATTTTAATATGAAAATAAGCATTTTTGTTTCGCGCGTCCATTGTAAACCCATTGTTTTGTCTGTGTTAAAATAAATGTTATTTTTTAATGTCCAACAAAAGTTCGGATTAATTCATCACAGCAAGTTTCCAGAGTACACATTCGAGATTTAGGCCTTTTTCTAGAAGACACCAGAATTGTTTCGGTTATCCTTGTAAACATTTAATGACCCTATTTTGAAATGTCTTGTATTAGGATTGCAGTGTGTAGAGGAGCTGGTTGTATTTCATCCAAATGTATTTTTGTGTACAACTGAATACTAACGATGTTCAATTACTGTGGTTCGTTCTTGATCGAATGACTCATCAAAATGAATCCGAATGTTCTCTTTTGATATGAACTTGAAGAAATTTTAAGGGGACATACTACGCTTTAGTGTACCTTATTACAATAACATGAAATACAAATTACAAAACAGAAAATCAATTTTAGGTAGACAATAATTTAAAAGTCCAATGTTTCAAAAATATTTCTCAATATTTTAAAAATGATTTCAAATTAAAATTTCTCCAAATTCTGACACTTTTGGGGCATGGGTTTGAATATTCTATTCTTATTTTTTAATATTGTATAATAGACACGAAAAAGAGTAGAAAAATCATAATTGATTTTACCAAATTTTTAGAAATGAAATATTCTTCTAAATCCTTTATTCCATTCAAAGTTATCAAATACGTCACAAAAATTGTTGGAAAAATATTTTAAAACTCAAGCTTACCCTAATGTATGGATTTGATACTTCCTGTTCAAGGGCCAACTGCACATCGGTATATTTAATTAACGTCACACTGGAGAAACACAACGGGCTGTTGGTGACGGTCCGCGATCAATCCCAAAAGGAAAGCTCCGAGGACATCACGTAATTTTGAACCGCGGTCAGATGACAAGGCAACACCTGAGCTGGCACCCGACTCTCCAAACTTCCACACCACGTCAACGTGAGGACATTTGAAGCCACGACAGGTTTAACGTGCACCAGCCCTCTTTGTACACGACGGTGTTTTGGTTGGATTTGAACTCGAGACCCTCCGGTTGCTAATCCGTTACTCTTCCCACCGCGCATGCTTTTGCCACGTGTCCCTATGCGAATGCTCTGCTTTGTGGCTCCATGTATTTCGGATAGCCCGCTTGGAAGAATTAGCAACAGGAGGGTTGGGAGTTCGAAACCAACCAAACACCGTCGTGTACAAGTGCACTCTGTCATCACCTCAAATGTCCTCACGTTGGCGTGGTGCGGAAGTTTGGTTGGTTTGGTTTGTCGAGTTTTATGGCACAAGGGTCATGTTTGGCCATGCTGCGCCAGATACGTGTGGAAGTTTGGAGTGTGGAGTGGCAGCTCAGGTGTGACCTCGTCATCTGATAGCGGTTCAAAATTACATGGTGTTGTCCTCGGATCTTTGCCTTCGGGTTTGATCCCGGACCGTCGCCATTAGCCCGTTGTGTTGCTCCAGTGCGACGTTCATTAAAATGCCTACCTACCTTTGTCTTTTTTCTTACCTATGGCGAAAATGTGATGTCTCTCAATGAAGTGTTTGTCTGGGAACTGCTTACTTCAACCTAATAAAAACCAGTTTCCTATCTCTATATCAATTGTAGGTGAAGATGTCGAATCGAGATGGCGTCCCTTTGGACGAATTTCGTTAAAAAACCTTCCTTCGTGAAAAACCTTTTGCATAGGGTTGCCATAAAGCTGAATCCAAACACCAAGGTTACCATGTTTGGCGATAAATCGCTAGTGCCCCGGATTTCACATCTCCACCCAATTATATAGTCTTTATATAATTGGTATAGTAATTTTAAATATGATGTAGTCATGAAAAACAGCTGAAAAAAGGATAACTTACAAGTAGTCGGTAAGCAATCTGGAAGACGTGGAAAATTCTTGAATACAAAACATCGAAGAAAAATGAATTAATAGTGAAGTACTCCATTATTATTATAAATAAACATTTTAACCGATAAACCGACTCAATAGAAATTAAGACATAAAGTTCAATCCAATATAAATACTAATCAACAATTATAATTGATAAATACAATTATTTTTAATGAATAACTCAAAACATTATCATTAAGCAATAATAAAAATAAAAGATAGTAAATGACAGCAAAACTTTGGTATTTGGTATGGTATTTGGTAGGTGGATCAAAACAGGTGGATCACGCCTATTTATTAAAGTTTTTTGTTGGAATTATGTGAATTTACCTGTATTTTTTCAATCACACGCAGTCACGATAGACACCAAAATTCTGCTAAGTTCAATTCAATTGTTTATTCTATTTCCAGAGCAAAACTTTCACTACGTTAATCCAAACACCACCTACCTCCTTGCACTTTTATTTTTTACTGATCTATCCACCAGATGGCAGTGTGCTTGCGTTGTGTTTGAATCTGGCAGAAGACTCGTTCCTAATTCATTGGAATTCATTCTCGTTAACCCTCCATGTGTTTCAACGAGGTAGGTAAGTAGTTAATTAACGCCGCACTGGAGCACCACACCGGGCTATTGGCAACGGTCCGTGATCAACCCCGAAAGGAAAGATCCAAGGACTCGTAATTTTGAATCACAATCAGGTGACGAGGTCGACACCTCTCGCCCCACTCTCAACACTTCCACACCACGACAACATTTGAGGCGACGACAGATTTATCTTGCATCAGCCCGTCTTTGATAGAGACGAGTTTCGAACTCTCAACCCTTCCGGTTGCTAATACGCTCAGTGGGTATGCCAACTACACTAGCAACCCTCGAGTTGTAGTATTCCTGTCAATGGCATCCCTCCCTGGATGATATTCTCTCTTCTGTGTCAGTAAAACTTGTGCGTATGTCTATTACTTGATATTGTATGTCTTGTGTATGGCGCAGCATGGCCCTTGCGACATAAAACCGAAAAAAAAAACTAATCTGTTGCTCTTCCTACTGGAATACGGGCCGCGGTGGCCCGGTTGGAAGAGTAACGGACTTGCAACCGAAGGGTTGCGAGTTCGAATCCAACCAAACACCGTCATGTACAAAGGGGGCTGGTGCACGTTAAATCTGTCGTGGCCTCAAATGTCCTCACGTTGGCGTGGTGTGGGAGTTTGGAGAGTGGGGTGCCAGCTCAGGTGTTGCCTCGTCATCTGACCGTGGTCCAAAATTACGTGGTGTTGTCCTCGGATCTTTCCCTTTGGGATTGATCCCGGACCGTCACCAATAGCCCGTTGTGTTGCTCCAGTGTGACGTTAACTGAAATACCCCCCCTACTGGAATACCGCGGCCCGTGTTTCGACGAGATGTATCTGGTCAATTTTGCTAAGGACGAGATTTCTCGTCGAGACAAAACTAGCCTATCATTTCAAGACGGATCAAGGTCCAAGTAAGAAAAACAAATTTCTTTTGCCCACAGCTTATGACAGGTTTTTGCCCCAGAAGCTGGCAGCAATGGAGTAGTTTTCGACACGAATATAAACCACCGGGGGTCAAGGGGACTTCAAAATCACCAAAATCTATCGAGAAATCGATTTTTTAATTTTAGCAGGGCCGCGGTGGCCCGGTTGGAAGAGTAACGAACTAGCAACCGAAGGGTTGCGAGTTCGAATCCAGCCAAACACCGTCGTGTACAAAGGGGGCTGGTGCACGTTAAATCTGTCGTGGCCTCAAATGTCCTCACGTTGGCGTGGTGTGGAAGTTTGGAGAGTGGGGTGCCAGCTCAGGTGTTGCCTCGTCATCTGACCGTGGTTCAAAATTACGTGGTGTTGTCCTCGGATCTTTCCCTTTGGGATTGATCCCGGACCGTCACCAATAGCCCATTGTGTTGCTCCAGTGTGACGTTAATTGAAATACCCAACCCTAATTTTAGCAATAAAATATATTTATACCAAACAGAAAAGATAGCGACGGTAATTTTTGAATTTCGATCATTTTTGACCGTTGGAGAGTGGGGTGCCAGCTCAGGTGTTGCCTCGTCATCTGACCGTGGTTCAAAATTACGTGGTGTTGTCCTCGGATCTTTCCCTTTGGGATTGATCCCGGACCGTCACCAATAGCCCGTTGTGTTGCTCCAGTGTGACGTTAATTGAAATAAAAAAAAAAAAAAAAAAAAAAAAACATTTTTGACCGACTTACAAGTACAACATAGAACATATAGTAGGTATTTAGTGGTTCCAAATTACGTGCAGTCGTTCTCAGACCCTTTGCCTTGGGTCGAGGACCGTCGCCAATAGCTCGTGCTGCTCCAGTGCGACGTTAATTAAAAAATACCTACCACAGTATGTATTTAGGTATTTTTTAATTAACGTCGCACTGGAGCAACATAACGGGCTATTGATGACGGTCCGGGATCAATCCCCAAGGCTCTGAGAACAACTGCACGTAATTTGGGGGGGGTATTTCAATTAACGTCACACTGGAGCAACACAATGGGCTATTGGTGACGGTCCGGGATCAATCCCAAAGGGAAAGATCGAGGACAACACCACGTAATTTTGAGCCATGGTCAGATAACGAGGCAACACCTGAGCTGGCACCCCACTCTCCAAACTTCCACACCACGCCACCGTGAGGACATTTGAGGCCACGACAGATTTAACGTGCACCAGCCCCCTTTGTACACGACGGTGTTTGGCTGGATTCGAACTCGCAACCCTTCGGTTGCTAGTCCGTTACTCTTCCAACCGGGCCACCGCGGCCGCACGTAATTTGGAACCACGGTCAGATGACGAGGCAACACCTGAGCTGGCACCTCACTCTCCAAACTTCCACACCACGACAACGTGAGTACTGGTTGAGGTAGGTATTTAATCAACATCGCACTGGAGCAACAAAACGAGCTATTGGTGGCAGTCCGGGATCAAACCCGAAGGTAAAGATCCGAGACAACACAACGTAATTTTGAACCAGGTCAGATGGCGCGTACTGGTTGATTATCATTTCCTAAAGCTAATGCAATTGAACAAAGCGCCCCATAGCAGGAGTCGAACACACAATTCTCATTACACTAACTTTCTACCTCTTTACGGTGATTCGTATAGTAGGTAACTTATTTGATTTCTTAGGGGCCGCGTGGAGCAGTGGGTATGTCTACTGAGCTAGCAGCCTTTGAGTTGTAAGCTAATGCAATTGAACAAAGCGCCCCATAGCAAGAGTCGAACACACAATTCTCATTACACTAACTTTCTACCTCTTTACGGTGATCCGTACAGTAGGTAACTTATTTGATTTCTTAGGGGGCCGCGTGGCTCAGTGATTATGTCTACTGAGCTAGCAGCCTTTGAGTTGTAAGCTAATGCAATAGAACAAAGCGCCCCATAACAGGAGTCGAACACACAATTCTCATTACACTAACTTTCTACCTCTTTACGGTGATTCGTATGTAGGTAACTTATTTGATTTCTTAGGGGCCGCGTGGCGCAGTGATACCCACTGCACCACGCGGCCCCTACTTAGCTAGCAGCCTTTGAGTTGTAAGCTAATGCAATTGAACAAAGCGCGCCATAGCAGGAGTCGAACACACAATTCTCATTACACTAACTTTCTACCTCTTTACGGTGATCCGTATAGTAGGTAACTTATTTGATTTCTTAGGGGGCCGCGTGGCTCAGTGAGTATGTCTACTGAGCTAGCAGCCTTTGAGTTGTAAGCTAATGCAATTGAACAAAGCGCGCCATAGCAGGAGTCGAACACACAATTCTCATTACACTAACTTTCTACCTCTTTACGGTGATCCGTACAGTAGGTAACTTATTTGATTTCTTAGGGGGCCGCGTGGCTCAGTGATTATGTCTACTGAGCTAGCAGCCTTTGAGTTGTAAGCTAATGCAATAGAACAAAGCGCCCCATAACAGGAGTCGAACACACAATTCTCATTACACTAACTTTCTACCTCTTTACGGTGATTCGTATGTAGGTAACTTATTTGATTTCTTAGGGGCCGCGTGGCGCAGTGATACCCACTGCACCACGCTGCCCCTACTTAGCTAGCAGCCTTTGAGTTGTAAGCTAATGCAATTGAACAAAGCGCGCCATAGCAGGAGTCGAACACACAATTCTCATTACACTAACTTTCTACCTCTTTACGGTGATCCGTATAGTAGGTAACTTATTTGATTTCTTAGGGGGCCGCGTGGCTCAGTGAGTATGTCTACTGAGCTAGCAGCCTTTGAGTTGTAAGCTAATGCAATTGAACAAAGCGCGCCATAGCAGGAGTCGAACACACAATTCTCATTACACTAACTTTCTACCTCTTTACGGTGATCCGTACAGTAGGTAACTTATTTGATTTCTTAGGGGGCCGCGTGGCTCAGTGATTATGTCTACTGAGCTAGCAGCCTTTGAGTTGTAAGCTAATGCAATAGAACAGGGCCGCGGTGGCCCGGTTGGAAGAGTAACGGACTAGCAACCGAAGGGTTGCGAGTTCGAATCCAGCCAAACACCGTCATGTACAAAGGGGGCTGGTGCACGTTAAATCTGTCGTGGCCTCAAATGTCCTCACGTTGGCGTGGTGTGGAAGTTTGGAGAGTGGGGTGCCAGCTCAGGTGTTGCCTCGTCATCTGACCGCGGTTCAAAATTACGTGGTGTTGTCCTCGGACTTTCCCTCTGGGATTGATCCCGGACCGTCACCAATAGCCCGTTGTGTTGCTCCAGTGTGACGTTAATTAAAAATACCAAAATACCAAAATAGCAATAGAACAAAGCGCCCCATAACAGGAGTCGAACACACAATTCTCATTACACTAACTTTCTACCTCTTTACGGTGATCCGTACAGTAGGTAACTTATTTGATTTCTTAGGGGGCCGCGTGGCTCAGTGATTATGTCTACTGAGCTAGCAGCCTTTGAGTTGTAAGCTAATGCAATAGAACAAAGCGCCCCATAACAGGAGTCGAACACACAATTCTCATTACACTAACTTTCTACCTCTTTACGGTGATTCGTATGTAGGTAACTTATTTGATTTCTTAGGGGCCGCGTGGCGCAGTGATACCCACTGCACCACGCGGCCCCTACTTAGCTAGCAGCCTTTGAGTTGTAAGCTAATGCAATTGAACAAAGCGCGCCATAGCAGGAGTCGAACACACAATTCTCATTACACTAACTTTCTACCTCTTTACGGTGATCCGTATAGTAGGTAACTTATTTGATTTCTTAGGGGGCCGCGTGGCTCAGTGAGTATGTCTACTGAGCTAGCAGCCTTTGAGTTGTAAGCTAATGCAATTGAACAAAGCGCGCCATAGCAGGAGTCGAACACACAATTCTCATTACACTAACTTTCTACCTCTTTACGGTGATCCGTACAGTAGGTAACTTATTTGATTTCTTAGGGGGCCGCGTGGCTCAGTGATTATGTCTACTGAGCTAGCAGCCTTTGAGTTGTAAGCTAATGCAATAGAACAAAGCGCCCCATAACAGGAGTCGAACACACAATTCTCATTACACTAACTTTCTACCTCTTTACGGTGATTCGTATGTAGGTAACTTATTTGATTTCTTAGGGGCCGCGTGGCGCAGTGATACCCACTGCACCACGCGGCCCCTACTTAGCTAGCAGCCTTTGAGTTGTAAGCTAATGCAATTGAACAAAGCGCGCCATAGCAGGAGTCGAACACACAATTCTCATTACACTAACTTTCTACCTCTTTACGGTGATCCGTATAGTAGATAACTTATTTGATTTCTGTTGTATAATGTAATCGCCCATAGAAGTCTTTGTATCTTTCTTTGTGCTGCTAGAGCTGAGTCACTCTTTACAGGCAGCATGTGTGAATGTTCTACAGCTTTCTTGGACGTTCGTCCATTTTAATGAATCTTATTGGTTGCGCTGCAATCCTATCCTATCTGTATATATATGTGTTGTGTTTTCAATAAACTAGCTCTTTTCCCTTTTGCGATCCATATGGCCTGTATCATTCCTTTCCTCTGAAGGAATCGTATTTAACAGCAGAGCGTGGTTCCCTGTTGTCAAGTGGGTCCGCTGTTTATTTTCTTTACGCTTCTACGGGTGTTTCGAGAAGCGGGGAGCGTCGTAAGGAAATTTTTTGCTGCTGTTTTATTTTTCGGAGCAATGGCTTTTTCGTCGAAGGAGGGGTACGCTTTGGTTCCCTTCGATGGACAGAATTTTTCACTATGGTCGAGGAGAGTAAAGGCTGTATTTTGTGCTAAGCAATTCGATGCATTCTTGGAGGCAGATCCCGCAGAAGGTGCAGAAGCAGATGAGTCTGTTAAGGCGAAAAAGGCCTACGCTTTTCTGCTGACACTATTGAGCGACCAGATTCTTGTTTCTCTGCAGACTGAGACGACAGCTAGTAAAATCTGGAAGAAATTGGAACTGAAATACGACAATAAAGGAGCTGTGAACCAAATTCTAGTTCGCAAACGATTGGCCACCTTAAAGAAAGCCAGTGATGTGCCTATGAGACAGCATATTGATAGTGTGACAAGTCATGTTAGTGATCTACGTTTGTCTGGAGCGGAGGTCAATGACATGGACATCATTGTCTACATTTTGATGTCACTTCCTCCTGAGTACGAGACCGTCAAAGTGGCTTTGGAGAATCAGCCAAGTGCGAACTTAACTTTGGACTTTGTGACCCAACGTCTTTTGGATGCAGAGGCCTTGTCAAATGATTTCAGACACTCCATTAAACCAAGAAAATATCCAACAGAAAATGCTGCCTTTCCTGCCAAGAAGGAATACTTTTGCCGAAACTGTAAAAGGAAGGGACATACAGCGAAGTTTTGCCGAAAGAAGATTAAGTGCTATAATTGCGGAAAGAGCGGTCACATGAAGAGAGACTGCAAAAGTCAACATAATGCAGGTGAAAGGCTTGCCTCAACTGCAGTATCTTTTGTTGTGGGAAGCTCTACACGAGAAAGCTTCATAGTAGACTCTGGTGCTACATCCCATATGTGCTCAAAAATAGAGTGGTTTTCGGAATTAAATCCATCATCAGGCAGTATCAAATGCGCTTCGAAAACGGCTAAATTGGAAGTGGAAGGAGTTGGTGTGATCGTCGGAAAAACTTCAAATGGCAAGGAGATTACCCTGAAAGATGTTTTATTTGTGCCAAATCTGAGTGGACAATTAATTTCTGTCCGAAAAATAGAAAGTGCAGGTTTCAGTCTGGTATTTGAAAACCGAAAGGTTTTTGTGAAAAATGAGACTGAACACTTCGTACTTGGTAATCGTGATAGTTCAGGACAGTATATTTGTGATTTTGTGCCAAGTGTTGAAAGTGCTTTTCTTGTGGAAGAAAAAGAATTATGGCATCGCAGGCTAGGTCATCCTTGTGATCATGTGCTGAAGAAATTAGGACTTCCAACTCCGATTTCATTTTGTGAAGTTTGCTCTCATGCAAAGCAAAGTGCCTCACCGTTGGGGAAAGGTCCTAGAAAGAGGGAGAAGGAGCCTTTTAGAAAAATTCACACGGATATATGTGGACCAATTGATCCAGAAACCTATGCAGGTGAGCGCTACTTTATGACTATTATTGATGATTATTCGCGTTTTACCGAAGTGAGATTATTGAAACGGAAAAGCGATGTAATTGAAGAACTAAAATTTTTCTTTAAATCAAATCCTTCCATTCGTATTTTAAGATGTGATAATGCTAAAGAATACATGTCTGGTGAAATTTTAAAATGTGCTACAGATGCCGGTATAGTCGTTGATCCATCGCCGCCTTACGTTCCAGCATTAAACGGTGTGGCTGAACGCGCTAATAGATCTCTTATGGAAAAAGGGCGGGCAATGATTTTTGAGTCTGCTTTACCCAGAAGTTTCTGGGGTTTAGCGATTCTTACTGCCGCATACATTAAAAATAGGTTGCCCAGTACTGTTGATAACTCTTCACCGTACTTTCTGAAATTTGGCGAAGAGCCTGATCTAAGGAATATGCATGTATTTGGGTGCGATGCATACATGCTTGTACCTTCTTCTCAAAGGAAGAAACTTGATCCCAAAAGCAAGAGGATGCTTTTTGTTGGATACTCCTCGATGGGGTTTAGACTAATGAATCCCGATTCTCATAGAATTTGTGTATCGAAAGATGTGAAGTTTGATGAACGTAAGATTCGCGACAAGCTTCAAAGGTTCATCGCAGATGAAGTAGATCAGTCAGTTAACGAGTTCGATGTACTCGAGGACGACAAGAGTGAAAGTGAGAACGACGATCTACATCCGATTGAACTGAGAAGGTCTTCGAGACAAACCAAAGAGCCTGTTAGATTTCCACATCCTGAAGTGTATAATGCAATGTTCGCCGATGAGGCTTTGACTTTTGACGACATCGCATCTCTACCCAATGACGAGCAACTCCTGTGGAGGATTGCCATGGATGAGGAAATGGAGAGCATGAAGTCCAACGATGTCTGGGATCTTGAAACCCTACCACCAGAAAAACAATCTATTTCGTGCAAATGGGTCCTCAATAAGAAAAGAAATGGTAAGTATAAAGCTCGTTTAGTAGCTAGAGGATTTTTGCAAAAAGAAGGACTTGATTATACTGAGACTTTTTCACCTGTAATCAGTATGCCTGCTTTAAGATTAATACTTGTACTAATTGTGAAAGAAAATCTTTTTGTTTTTGTACTTGATGTAAAAACTGCATTTTTGAATGGTGAATTAAGTGAATTAATTTATATGGATCAACCCAAGGAGTATGATGATAATAGTGGGAGAAAATGTAAACTTAAAAAGAGTTTGTATGGGTTAAAACAAGCACCACGTCAATGGTTTAAAAAGTTCTTGGAATTTGTGATAAAACTTAATTTTATACAACTTGTAAATGAGCCATGTATTTTTGTACGATATGAAAAAGAAAAGAAAATTGTTATAGCACTTTATGTAGATGATTTATTAATAGCTGGTTCAGATGTTACAGAAACTAATATTGTGATTTCTTTGTTATCTAAAGAATTTCAAATGTCTAAATCTGAAAGTGCATCTGAATTTTTAGGAATTCGTTTGAAATTTAGTTCTGGTAAGTTGCTAATGGATCAGGAATTGTATATTATAAAATTACTGAAAAAGTTTAACATGTTAGATTGTAAACCTAGTGTTCTTCCGATGGATCCTAAATCAACATTGGCTAATTTTGAGAAAGGTGAGGTATTTGATGGACCATATCGAGAACTTGTAGGATCGTTACTTTATTTAGCTTATGTATCTAGGCCTGATATTTTGTATGCTGTAAATTGTTTAAGTCAACTTCAAGAGCATCCGACTGATGCTGGATGGTGTGCTTTGAAGAAAATCTTAAGGTATTTAAAAGGTACTGCTAACTTAAAACTAGAGTACTGTAAAGATTCAAATGATTTTCAAATGTCTATGTATGTTGATGCTGATTGGGGTTCTAATCCAAATGATAGAAAATCTATTTCTGGTTATATTATAATGTTTTGTAATTCTCCAATTTTCTGGTCTTGTAATAAACAAAAATGTATTGCTCTCTCATCAACTGAAGCTGAAGTAATAGCATTAAGTAAAGGTATTCAGGACTTCATATGGTTAAAAAGTGTTGCTTCAGAAATTACCGATGTTTCAGATCTTACTGTGTTTGAAGATAATCAATCTTGTATCAAATGTATAACGAATGAAAATAATCATGGTAGATTGAAACATATTGATATCAAATTAAAATACATCCGTAATGTAATTTGCAAAAATAATATAAGTGTTGAATATGTTCCGTCTGATCGCCAAATTGCTGATATGCTAACTAAAGCATTGCCTAGAGTGAAATTTAATGAAATTTTGTCATTGTGTAATTTTAAAAGGTAATGTGTATGTTTTGTTATGTAGATATCAATGTGAAAAATGTAATGTATGTTTTTCTTTAGTAATGTGCGATTAAGGGCGGGTGTTGTATAATGTAATCGCCCATAGAAGTCTTTGTATCTTTCTTTGTGCTGCTAGAGCTGAGTCACTCTTTACAGGCAGCATGTGTGAATGTTCTACAGCTTTCTTGGACGTCCGTCCATTTTAATGAATCTTATTGGTTGCGCTGCAATCCTATCCTATCTGTATATATATGTGTTGTGTTTTCAATAAACTAGCTCTTTTCCCTTTTGCGATCCATATGGCCTGTATCATTCCTTTCCTCTGAAGGAATCGTATTTAACAGCAGAGCGTGGTTCCCTGTTGTCAAGTGGGTCCGCTGTTTATTTTCTTTACGCTTCTACGGGTGTTTCGAGAAGCGGGGAGCGTCGTAAGGAAATTTTTTGCTGCTGTTTTATTTTTCGGAGCAATGGCTTTTTCGTCGAAGGAGGGGTACGCTTTGGTTCCCTTCGATGGACAGAATTTTTCACTATGGTCGAGGAGAGTAAAGGCTGTATTTTGTGCTAAGCAATTCGATGCATTCTTGGAGGCAGATCCCGCAGAAGGTGCAGAAGCAGATGAGTCTGTTAAGGCGAAAAAGGCCTACGCTTTTCTGCTGACACTATTGAGCGACCAGATTCTTGTTTCTCTGCAGACTGAGACGACAGCTAGTAAAATCTGGAAGAAATTGGAACTGAAATACGACAATAAAGGAGCTGTGAACCAAATTCTAGTTCGCAAACGATTGGCCACCTTAAAGAAAGCCAGTGATGTGCCTATGAGACAGCATATTGATAGTGTGACAAGTCTCGTTAGTGATCTACGTTTGTCTGGAGCGGAGGTCAATGACATGGACATCATTGTCTACATTTTGATGTCACTTCCTCCTGAGTACGAGACCGTCAAAGTGGCTTTGGAGAATCAGCCAAGTGCGAACTTAACTTTGGACTTTGTGACCCAACGTCTTTTGGATGCAGAGGCCTTGTCAAATGATTTCAGACACTCCATTAAACCAAGAAAATATCCAACAGAAAATGCTGCCTTTCCTGCCAAGAAGGAATACTTTTGCCGAAACTGTAAAAGGAAGGGACATACAGCGAAGTTTTGCCGAAAGAAGATTAAGTGCTATAATTGCGGAAAGAGCGGTCACATGAAGAGAGACTGCAAAAGTCAACATAATGCAGGTGAAAGGCTTGCCTCAACTGCAGTATCTTTTGTTGTGGGAAGCTCTACACGAGAAAGCTTCATAGTAGACTCTGGTGCTACATCCCATATGTGCTCAAAAATAGAGTGGTTTTCGGAATTAAATCCATCATCAGGCAGTATCAAATGCGCTTCGAAAACGGCTAAATTGGAAGTGGAAGGAGTTGGTGTGATCGTCGGAAAAACTTCAAATGGCAAGGAGATTACCCTGAAAGATGTTTTATTTGTGCCAAATCTGAGTGGACAATTAATTTCTGTCCGAAAAATAGAAAGTGCAGGTTTCAGTCTGGTATTTGAAAACCGAAAGGTTTTTGTGAAAAATGAGACTGAACACTTCGTACTTGGTAATCGTGATAGTTCAGGACAGTATATTTGTGATTTTGTGCCAAGTGTTGAAAGTGCTTTTCTTGTGGAAGAAAAAGAATTATGGCATCGCAGGCTAGGTCATCCTTGTGATCATGTGCTGAAGAAATTAGGACTTCCAACTCCGATTTCATTTTGTGAAGTTTGCTCTCATGCAAAGCAAAGTGCCTCACCGTTGGGGAAAGGTCCTAGAAAGAGGGAGAAGGAGCCTTTTAGAAAAATTCACACGGATATATGTGGACCAATTGATCCAGAAACCTATGCAGGTGAGCGCTACTTTATGACTATTATTGATGATTATTCGCGTTTTACCGAAGTGAGATTATTGAAACGGAAAAGCGATGTAATTGAAGAACTAAAATTTTTCTTTAAATCAAATCCTTCCATTCGTATTTTAAGATGTGATAATGCTAAAGAATACATGTCTGGTGAAATTTTAAAATGTGCTACAGATGCCGGTATAGTCGTTGATCCATCGCCGCCTTACGTTCCAGCATTAAACGGTGTGGCTGAACGCGCTAATAGATCTCTTATGGAAAAAGGGCGGGCAATGATTTTTGAGTCTGCTTTACCCAGAAGTTTCTGGGGTTTAGCGATTCTTACTGCCGCATACATTAAAAATAGGTTGCCCAGTACTGTTGATAACTCTTCACCGTACTTTCTGAAATTTGGCGAAGAGCCTGATCTAAGGAATATGCATGTATTTGGGTGCGATGCATACATGCTTGTACCTTCTTCTCAAAGGAAGAAACTTGATCCCAAAAGCAAGAGGATGCTTTTTGTTGGATACTCCTCGATGGGGTTTAGACTAATGAATCCCGATTCTCATAGAATTTGTGTATCGAAAGATGTGAAGTTTGATGAACGTAAGATTCGCGACAAGCTTCAAAGGTTCATCGCAGATGAAGTAGATCAGTCAGTTAACGAGTTCGATGTACTCGAGGACGACAAGAGTGAAAGTGAGAACGACGATCTACATCCGATTGAACTGAGAAGGTCTTCGAGACAAACCAAAGAGCCTGTTAGATTTCCACATCCTGAAGTGTATAATGCAATGTTCGCCGATGAGGCTTTGACTTTTGACGACATCGCATCTCTACCCAATGACGAGCAACTCCTGTGGAGGATTGCCATGGATGAGGAAATGGAGAGCATGAAGTCCAACGATGTCTGGGATCTTGAAACCCTACCACCAGAAAAACAATCTATTTCGTGCAAATGGGTCCTCAATAAGAAAAGAAATGGTAAGTATAAAGCTCGTTTAGTAGCTAGAGGATTTTTGCAAAAAGAAGGACTTGATTATACTGAGACTTTTTCACCTGTAATCAGTATGCCTGCTTTAAGATTAATACTTGTACTAATTGTGAAAGAAAATCTTTTTGTTTTTGTACTTGATGTAAAAACTGCATTTTTGAATGGTGAATTAAGTGAATTAATTTATATGGATCAACCCAAGGAGTATGATGATAATAGTGGGAGAAAATGTAAACTTAAAAAGAGTTTGTATGGGTTAAAACAAGCACCACGTCAATGGTTTAAAAAGTTCTTGGAATTTGTGATAAAACTTAATTTTATACAACTTGTAAATGAGCCATGTATTTTTGTACGATATGAAAAAGAAAAGAAAATTGTTATAGCACTTTATGTAGATGATTTATTAATAGCTGGTTCAGATGTTACAGAAACTAATATTGTGATTTCTTTGTTATCTAAAGAATTTCAAATGTCTAAATCTGAAAGTGCATCTGAATTTTTAGGAATTCGTTTGAAATTTAGTTCTGGTAAGTTGCTAATGGATCAGGAATTGTATATTATAAAATTACTGAAAAAGTTTAACATGTTAGATTGTAAACCTAGTGTTCTTCCGATGGATCCTAAATCAACATTGGCTAATTTTGAGAAAGGTGAGGTATTTGATGGACCATATCGAGAACTTGTAGGATCGTTACTTTATTTAGCTTATGTATCTAGGCCTGATATTTTGTATGCTGTAAATTGTTTAAGTCAACTTCAAGAGCATCCGACTGATGCTGGATGGTGTGCTTTGAAGAAAATCTTAAGGTATTTAAAAGGTACTGCTAACTTAAAACTAGAGTACTGTAAAGATTCAAATGATTTTCAAATGTCTATGTATGTTGATGCTGATTGGGGTTCTAATCCAAATGATAGAAAATCTATTTCTGGTTATATTATAATGTTTTGTAATTCTCCAATTTTCTGGTCTTGTAATAAACAAAAATGTATTGCTCTCTCATCAACTGAAGCTGAAGTAATAGCATTAAGTAAAGGTATTCAGGACTTCATATGGTTAAAAAGTGTTGCTTCAGAAATTACCGATGTTTCAGATCTTACTGTGTTTGAAGATAATCAATCTTGTATCAAATGTATAACGAATGAAAATAATCATGGTAGATTGAAACATATTGATATCAAATTAAAATACATCCGTAATGTAATTTGCAAAAATAATATAAGTGTTGAATATGTTCCGTCTGATCGCCAAATTGCTGATATGCTAACTAAAGCATTGCCTAGAGTGAAATTTAATGAAATTTTGTCATTGTGTAATTTTAAAAGGTAATGTGTATGTTTTGTTATGTAGATATCAATGTGAAAAATGTAATGTATGTTTTTCTTTAGTAATGTGCGATTAAGGGCGGGTGTTGTATAATGTAATCGCCCATAGAAGTCTTTGTATCTTTCTTTGTGCTGCTAGAGCTGAGTCACTCTTTACAGGCAGCATGTGTGAATGTTCTACAGCTTTCTTGGACGTCCGTCCATTTTAATGAATCTTATTGGTTGCGCTGCAATCCTATCCTATCTGTATATATATGTGTTGTGTTTTCAATAAACTAGCTCTTTTCCCTTTTGCGATCCATATGGCCTGTATCATTCCTTTCCTCTGAAGGAATCGTATTTAACAGCAGAGCGTGGTTCCCTGTTGTCAAGTGGGTCCGCTGTTTATTTTCTTTACGCTTCTACGGGTGTTTCGAGAAGCGGGGAGCGTCGTAAGGAAATTTTTTGCTGCTGTTTTATTTTTCGGAGCAATGGCTTTTTCGTCGAAGGAGGGGTACGCTTTGGTTCCCTTCGATGGACAGAATTTTTCACTATGGTCGAGGAGAGTAAAGGCTGTATTTTGTGCTAAGCAATTCGATGCATTCTTGGAGGCAGATCCCGCAGAAGGTGCAGAAGCAGATGAGTCTGTTAAGGCGAAAAAGGCCTACGCTTTTCTGCTGACACTATTGAGCGACCAGATTCTTGTTTCTCTGCAGACTGAGACGACAGCTAGTAAAATCTGGAAGAAATTGGAACTGAAATACGACAATAAAGGAGCTGTGAACCAAATTCTAGTTCGCAAACGATTGGCCACCTTAAAGAAAGCCAGTGATGTGCCTATGAGACAGCATATTGATAGTGTGACAAGTCTCGTTAGTGATCTACGTTTGTCTGGAGCGGAGGTCAATGACATGGACATCATTGTCTACATTTTGATGTCACTTCCTCCTGAGTACGAGACCGTCAAAGTGGCTTTGGAGAATCAGCCAAGTGCGAACTTAACTTTGGACTTTGTGACCCAACGTCTTTTGGATGCAGAGGCCTTGTCAAATGATTTCAGACACTCCATTAAACCAAGAAAATATCCAACAGAAAATGCTGCCTTTCCTGCCAAGAAGGAATACTTTTGCCGAAACTGTAAAAGGAAGGGACATACAGCGAAGTTTTGCCGAAAGAAGATTAAGTGCTATAATTGCGGAAAGAGCGGTCACATGAAGAGAGACTGCAAAAGTCAACATAATGCAGGTGAAAGGCTTGCCTCAACTGCAGTATCTTTTGTTGTGGGAAGCTCTACACGAGAAAGCTTCATAGTAGACTCTGGTGCTACATCCCATATGTGCTCAAAAATAGAGTGGTTTTCGGAATTAAATCCATCATCAGGCAGTATCAAATGCGCTTCGAAAACGGCTAAATTGGAAGTGGAAGGAGTTGGTGTGATCGTCGGAAAAACTTCAAATGGCAAGGAGATTACCCTGAAAGATGTTTTATTTGTGCCAAATCTGAGTGGACAATTAATTTCTGTCCGAAAAATAGAAAGTGCAGGTTTCAGTCTGGTATTTGAAAACCGAAAGGTTTTTGTGAAAAATGAGACTGAACACTTCGTACTTGGTAATCGTGATAGTTCAGGACAGTATATTTGTGATTTTGTGCCAAGTGTTGAAAGTGCTTTTCTTGTGGAAGAAAAAGAATTATGGCATCGCAGGCTAGGTCATCCTTGTGATCATGTGCTGAAGAAATTAGGACTTCCAACTCCGATTTCATTTTGTGAAGTTTGCTCTCATGCAAAGCAAAGTGCCTCACCGTTGGGGAAAGGTCCTAGAAAGAGGGAGAAGGAGCCTTTTAGAAAAATTCACACGGATATATGTGGACCAATTGATCCAGAAACCTATGCAGGTGAGCGCTACTTTATGACTATTATTGATGATTATTCGCGTTTTACCGAAGTGAGATTATTGAAACGGAAAAGCGATGTAATTGAAGAACTAAAATTTTTCTTTAAATCAAATCCTTCCATTCGTATTTTAAGATGTGATAATGCTAAAGAATACATGTCTGGTGAAATTTTAAAATGTGCTACAGATGCCGGTATAGTCGTTGATCCATCGCCGCCTTACGTTCCAGCATTAAACGGTGTGGCTGAACGCGCTAATAGATCTCTTATGGAAAAAGGGCGGGCAATGATTTTTGAGTCTGCTTTACCCAGAAGTTTCTGGGGTTTAGCGATTCTTACTGCCGCATACATTAAAAATAGGTTGCCCAGTACTGTTGATAACTCTTCACCGTACTTTCTGAAATTTGGCGAAGAGCCTGATCTAAGGAATATGCATGTATTTGGGTGCGATGCATACATGCTTGTACCTTCTTCTCAAAGGAAGAAACTTGATCCCAAAAGCAAGAGGATGCTTTTTGTTGGATACTCCTCGATGGGGTTTAGACTAATGAATCCCGATTCTCATAGAATTTGTGTATCGAAAGATGTGAAGTTTGATGAACGTAAGATTCGCGACAAGCTTCAAAGGTTCATCGCAGATGAAGTAGATCAGTCAGTTAACGAGTTCGATGTACTCGAGGACGACAAGAGTGAAAGTGAGAACGACGATCTACATCCGATTGAACTGAGAAGGTCTTCGAGACAAACCAAAGAGCCTGTTAGATTTCCACATCCTGAAGTGTATAATGCAATGTTCGCCGATGAGGCTTTGACTTTTGACGACATCGCATCTCTACCCAATGACGAGCAACTCCTGTGGAGGATTGCCATGGATGAGGAAATGGAGAGCATGAAGTCCAACGATGTCTGGGATCTTGAAACCCTACCACCAGAAAAACAATCTATTTCGTGCAAATGGGTCCTCAATAAGAAAAGAAATGGTAAGTATAAAGCTCGTTTAGTAGCTAGAGGATTTTTGCAAAAAGAAGGACTTGATTATACTGAGACTTTTTCACCTGTAATCAGTATGCCTGCTTTAAGATTAATACTTGTACTAATTGTGAAAGAAAATCTTTTTGTTTTTGTACTTGATGTAAAAACTGCATTTTTGAATGGTGAATTAAGTGAATTAATTTATATGGATCAACCCAAGGAGTATGATGATAATAGTGGGAGAAAATGTAAACTTAAAAAGAGTTTGTATGGGTTAAAACAAGCACCACGTCAATGGTTTAAAAAGTTCTTGGAATTTGTGATAAAACTTAATTTTATACAACTTGTAAATGAGCCATGTATTTTTGTACGATATGAAAAAGAAAAGAAAATTGTTATAGCACTTTATGTAGATGATTTATTAATAGCTGGTTCAGATGTTACAGAAACTAATATTGTGATTTCTTTGTTATCTAAAGAATTTCAAATGTCTAAATCTGAAAGTGCATCTGAATTTTTAGGAATTCGTTTGAAATTTAGTTCTGGTAAGTTGCTAATGGATCAGGAATTGTATATTATAAAATTACTGAAAAAGTTTAACATGTTAGATTGTAAACCTAGTGTTCTTCCGATGGATCCTAAATCAACATTGGCTAATTTTGAGAAAGGTGAGGTATTTGATGGACCATATCGAGAACTTGTAGGATCGTTACTTTATTTAGCTTATGTATCTAGGCCTGATATTTTGTATGCTGTAAATTGTTTAAGTCAACTTCAAGAGCATCCGACTGATGCTGGATGGTGTGCTTTGAAGAAAATCTTAAGGTATTTAAAAGGTACTGCTAACTTAAAACTAGAGTACTGTAAAGATTCAAATGATTTTCAAATGTCTATGTATGTTGATGCTGATTGGGGTTCTAATCCAAATGATAGAAAATCTATTTCTGGTTATATTATAATGTTTTGTAATTCTCCAATTTTCTGGTCTTGTAATAAACAAAAATGTATTGCTCTCTCATCAACTGAAGCTGAAGTAATAGCATTAAGTAAAGGTATTCAGGACTTCATATGGTTAAAAAGTGTTGCTTCAGAAATTACCGATGTTTCAGATCTTACTGTGTTTGAAGATAATCAATCTTGTATCAAATGTATAACGAATGAAAATAATCATGGTAGATTGAAACATATTGATATCAAATTAAAATACATCCGTAATGTAATTTGCAAAAATAATATAAGTGTTGAATATGTTCCGTCTGATCGCCAAATTGCTGATATGCTAACTAAAGCATTGCCTAGAGTGAAATTTAATGAAATTTTGTCATTGTGTAATTTTAAAAGGTAATGTGTATGTTTTGTTATGTAGATATCAATGTGAAAAATGTAATGTATGTTTTTCTTTAGTAATGTGCGATTAAGGGCGGGTGTTGTATAATGTAATCGCCCATAGAAGTCTTTGTATCTTTCTTTGTGCTGCTAGAGCTGAGTCACTCTTTACAGGCAGCATGTGTGAATGTTCTACAGCTTTCTTGGACGTCCGTCCATTTTAATGAATCTTATTGGTTGCGCTGCAATCCTATCCTATCTGTATATATATGTGTTGTGTTTTCAATAAACTAGCTCTTTTCCCTTTTGCGATCCATATGGCCTGTATCATTCCTTTCCTCTGAAGGAATCGTATTTAACAATTTCTTAGGGGCCGCGTGGCGCTGTGGGTATGTCTACTGTGCTAGCAGCCTTTGAGTTGTAAGCGGTGCAGGTTGGATTCCTATCAGGTGCATTTTTCCCTAGATGTATTTCTCTCTTCTGTGGCGGTAAAACCTTCGTTGTGTCTATTACGTGATATTATCCTGGCGCAGCATGGCCAAATATGGCCATAAAACCAACCAACGACCTTTTTTTTACAGGGGCGTCGCTGCAAACATTTTATGGCTACCTTCATGCGGTGTGGAACAGTTCAACGTCGTGTTGAGTAAGTCAGTATGCTTTTATTCTACATTCTCTTTAGAATGTGTCAATTTTTCGTGCGGAAATGGTTAACTTGTATTTGAAAAGTATGATTCAGTTTTACCCATTTTCATTAGGTTTGTTGCTTTGACATTATGCTGATAGATGTCAGATAACGAAACATTTGCTTTTGCAATCATCAAAGTATCACGATCAAGAGGTTTGAGGGGTTTTGGAGCAAGGTCCAAACACAATCTGCGTCAAATTTCGCTGATAACAAATATCGAGTTCAATTTCTCATATCCTCACTTATGATAGTATCTTTATACTTAAGCTCATATTGAATTTGGTTGCACGTTTACCCTGAAGGCGCTGCACCAAGTGAAAAAAAATGAAAATACCCTACTTCCGAGGATAGGTAAACTAAAAAATAACCTCGTAGCCACGCATCTCAAATGTTCTCACTTTACTAGGTGACTGGTTCGAGGGCCTGGAGGAATTGAAAAAGTGTTGTCACCTCCAGAAAGCAAATTGGCGACTGAAAAGGGACAGGCTGGCTGAGCGATGACAAAGCTTGACAAATTGGGTTGCGAAGTACATTGATTGCCAACGCGAACAAACAAGCAATTACGAAAAGAGGGAAATAAAATCTTTTAGAACAAGTTTGCCCGGAGTTCTCTGAAAAGTCACTGTAAAAAGTCTAAAGTAAGCTAAATATTTGATCTGGGGCTTAAGTCTAAGACATTTTATCGTCACAAAAGCTTCAGGGCGAGATTTAGGAGGTGTTTTCGGAGCTGTAGGGCTAATTGAAGTTAAAAAGTTTCGGCGGTGTCACAGAAGTCAGTTAACGGAATTCTATAGCCTATATTAGCATATTTGAAGCCTTAAAAAGCAAAGTCCCGTGCAAAAAATAACCTATGTGTGTAATATAAATCCCCGGTATCGCCATACTTTCAACTATTCCACAAAAATTATAAAGAACGCTTCCTTCCTCCCTCGAATTTTTTTATAAATCACTTTACGGAAAGAAATTTACATTAGTAAAGATAGTAAAACTATCCATAAAATGCGCGTAATACCAATTTTTGAATCAAATTATTTGTCAACTAATACTGAAAATGGCTGCATCAGGACTTAAATAGAAATGATCGCGAACTTTTACAAGTAGACTACGTATGTATTCGCAATGTCTGGCGAGTCAAATGATTCTTTAGACTTGGTTGAATCCTATAAGTTTTCAATGTAACTCATGAAGATTATATAAAATACTCTCTCGTAACAAATATCCTCATAAATGGCCATCTGTTATGAAAAAAGAATTTACAATATTAGTAGATAGTAAAAAATATTCATAAATTGTGTGTAAGTACAATTTTTAAATCAAATTATTTGTCAACTAATATTGAAAATGGATGGACCATTCCGTTTCATCCAAGAAACATCTCCTTTCCGTGTCTGAGGACCCAAGATACTCGAGTAGTGGTCTTTTCTTCTCCCATGGGAGGGTATATTTTAATTAACGTCGCACTGGAGCAATATAGCGGACTATTGGCGACGACCAGGATCAAACCCGAAGGGAACAACACCAAGCCATTTTGAACCAAGGTCAGATGACGAGGTCACACCCCTGAGCTAGCTCCCCACTTTGCAAACTTCCACACCACGCCAACGTGGACATTTGAGGCAAATTTAACAACCCCCTGTACACGACGGTCTTAGGTTGGATTCGAACTCACAACCCTCCGGTTGCTAAGGCGCGCTCCCTGGATACTCAAGCGATCTTTTTCCGCTTTCATCCTACTACTGTCCCACAGTCCCTTTTTTCAAATTCACGACATTTTTTACTTGACGTTGTCTTGTGTTTGGCATAAAACTCCAAAAGCACCAGCCAACCGTTTAACCGCTACAGATGCATCCAAAGAGTGAAAGTTATTTGCCACCCTGTATTTTAAGTACGTATTACAAAGCTTTGTCTAAATTTGACTGAAACGTGTCAATACTATTGCTTTGTGTAAAAGTTTTAGTGCTTCATCTGTATACCTGGAACTGACGTAAGGTAATGTCGAAATGTTTCGAATGCTTCTTGTGTTTCATGAAAGAATTCTTTGACTATTTTGAGTAATCGCACTGTTGCAGACGGGGTGCGATATTGCCAATGAGTCACCAAATGAAATGCAAAACACACACCTGGTATGCCTATCCTAGGGACATCCTTAAGCTCAGTATTTTTATGTTCGATCCCTCAAACATGAGGAATAAATATAACATGGTTATAGATAATGTGTTGGAGCCTCTCGTCGCCACTTCGAGCGATAACGCGCAAATCTGGGAGTTGTGTGATTTTTTTATTTGTTCTATTAGAAACTAATTGTTTCTGGAGGGTGAAGGTGGTCTGGTCCATCTCTCTCCTTTTGCGAGCTCTTGTGCTCACATATATTTGATGGTTTTGTCCATCTCTTGTCATCAGAGCTATGGTGCTCAAATTATCATTCAAGTTGTAAATAATGTATATAGCAATTAATGAAACTAAATAAAAACTAGTCCATTTTCATCGACCTATTCCATATCTTTGAATTGCAAAGACAATATGTGTTATCAAATACACTTGGGGGGGCTCGACCTAATTTGTTAGATCGTTTGACCGCTGTCAGGAGATTGGGGTGCCAAGTCTCCAGGGCCCTTACACCTTGGACCACTATATTTTTATAGTTGGGGCACTAGCCCCTACAACATGACAGATGAAGATTATAAAAAGACCAATGTTGCTAGTAATAATCAGTATAAAAAAATTGTGTTCAGGAAACACATAAGGCATAGATTTTATTTGTCCTCACCAATAATTTCCCCTAGGTGGCGCCACTAACATATCTTAGGCTAGCTTGTTTTAGAAGCAAAATACTAGATGGCATACATATAGAATACATTTTGTGTGGCTCGACCTCATTTGTTTGATCCTTTGATTGCTATATCAGGCGATAGAGGGGCCAAGTCCGAACATCTTGGGCCTCTACACTTTTGTAGTTGGGGCCCGAGACCCCTAAACATGACGGATAAATATCACAAGAAAAGGCCGATAATATTGGTTATGACCTGAATTAACAAACCAGAATTCTGTAAACACATGTAAGCCAACTGGGATTTTGATTGCCCTCTACCAATAATTTCTCCTAGGTGGCGCCGCTGAGATATTGTGAAAATCTTAATAACGTAAGATAGAATATAGATTAAGCTCATTCATTTGGTATGCGGAAGAAAAGGTTTTGGCCTCCACAGGTGTACAGGAAACGAAATTCGCTATTCTGAAAAATATAAAATATTGAGGATGGTTAATCAACCAATATCAACAATTTGCGTTGAAGGACATTTTTTACTTTTACTGCATATTGAGATAAATAAAAGAATTTTGTTTTTATAAGGAAATAACCTAAGAATAACGGCATAAAATGTCACATCATTAGTTTAATAAGCCTCAAACTTGAAAATAGCATCATTAAGAAACAACAAAATCGTTGATATTTTACCTTATAAATATATGCAAACAAAATAATCCCAAGCTTACATCCTTGAGATTTTTGCGAAAAATATTAAATTGATAATTAAGTTTAATGGTTATGAGCCTTTAGCTG
This sequence comes from Meta bourneti, assembly GCA_933210815.1. Lineage (NCBI taxonomy): Eukaryota > Metazoa > Arthropoda > Arachnida > Araneae > Tetragnathidae > Meta > Meta bourneti. The sequence goes on from OW119933.1 coordinate 7,586,677, forward strand.
AGTCTACAAAAATACTTTCTTTCGTCAGACATTGCACAGTAATATGTTTAGTCCTCTACTTATAAGTACTCGGTTTTTATTTTAATGACTTATAGATATTTTTTCAGTATTAACTTCTTCAGTATTAGCTGACAAATAATTAGATTTTGCATTTGAAAATTTGTACGGGAACACATTTTATGAACAATTTTTACCGTCTACTAATACTATAAACTCATTTTTATAAATACATGGGAATTTATAAGAACATTTGCTTTCACATAATTTTTATGAGTTATATTGAAAATTGTGCAAAGAACCCAGCTAAATCTGAAAAACGCTTTGACTCGTCAGTCATTGCACAATAATATATAATTAGTCTACTATTTGGGGTAAGAAGTTCGCGGACATTTAACTTGAGCCCCGATGCATCCATTTTCAGTATTAGTTGACAAATAATTTGATTCAAACATTTGTGCTTTTGCATATATTATGTATAATTTTGCTGTCTACTAATAATTGTAAATTCATTTTTCATCAGCAGATGGAACTTTATAAGGTTGTTTGCTATGAGGTAGTATTTTATATAATCTTCATGAGCTATATTGAAAACTGAATAGGAACCCTGCCAAGTCTAGAAAACCATTTAAGCGAGAGGTAGTATTTTATATAATCTTCACGAGAGAGCTGGTATTGAAAACTGTAGGGGACCCTGCCAAGTCTAGAAAACCATTTAATTCACCAGACATTGTGCAGTAATATATACGTAGTCCAATACTTACAAAAAGTTCACGTTCATTTATCTTTATTTAAGTCCTCATCCATCCATTTTCAGTATTAGTTGACAACTAATTTGATTTAAAAAATTGTATTAACACACAATTTATGAATACTTTTACCATATACTAATCTTTTATATTCATTTTTCATAAACATGAAAATTTATAAGGATATTTACCACGACAGGTGGTATTTTATATAATCTTTATGTTATATTGAAGACTAAGAACCAGCGAAGTCTAGAAAACCTTTGACTTGCCAGACGTTGCTCAATAATACGTAGTATATAAGTAGTCCACTACTTGTAAAAAAATTCACGTTTTTTTTCATTTCCCTTTACCATTATTATTATCAATAGCCCGTTGTGTTGATCCAGTGTGACGTTAATTGAAAATACCAATACCCTTTACCATTATATTCTATTTGCCACCAAATACTCTCAGTGAGACACATTTTGAAAGAATGCTCAAATTTTAGCAATCATAGACTAATCCGATTTGGTGTTTCGCTTCTTAAAAACTTGTTTTTATTCCTTTCTGAAATTGGTTTTATAAATTATATAACGTTTAATTGATATAATTTCAGTTTAATTTCGAAATTATCTTATGTACCTAATCATCTCATCCTTACAACTTTAGATCATAAAATACAGACCATGTTTGGTGCAATTTGGCCAGAACTGGCCCTTGCGCCATAAAAAACAACCAACATTTCCCTATAAGCCCTGGTCCATCCATTTTCAATATTAGTTGACAAATAATTCGATTTAAAAATTGTACTTGAAATCCGTTGTGTATGTTGATGGCGTTCCGAACTTGAATGCCTTGAAAGAGAACATAAGGGGCTCAGCTGTAGAGCATGCCACACACCGGCTGCAATTTGTTGTACGCAAGACTGGTCAGTACAATGAAATTGGTCTATATGGGCAAGGGGAACTTGATTCTGGTGAATAAAGGACATTTTCCTGTAACTTGAATCTATTAATTTGTGTCTATTTCCAGTTTTTTTAATTGCAACGCGCCACATCCAGTTGGAATGAGCGACATGGTTGCTGCTCAAGCAGTCGAAACTGCATAATATATTTTATATGGTAGGTAGGTAGTTAATTAACGTCGCACTGGAGCAACAGAACGGGCAATTGGCGACGGTCCAGGATCAATCCCTAAGGAAAAGATCCAAGGACAACGCCTCGTAATTTTGAACCACTGTCAGATGACGAGGCAACACATGAGCTGGCATCCCACTCTCCAAACTTCCACTTCCTCCCTGGGTGTATTTCTGTCTTCTGTGTCAGTAAAGCTTTCACTGTGTGTCAGTTACTTGATATTGTATGTCTTGTGTCAATTACTTAATATTGTATTGTGTCTGGCGGAGCATGGCCAAAAATGGCCCTTGCACCATAAGACCCCAAAACCAACCAACCAAACCAAACTTCCACACCACGCCAACGTGAGGACATTTCAGGCCACGACAGATTTAACGTGCACCAGCCCCTGTGTGTACGGTGATCTTTGGCTGGCCCGAATTTTGAACTCACAACCCTCCGGTTGCTAATCCGTTGCTCTTTCAACTGAGCTACCGTGGTCCTCTATTTTATATGCATTTAATGCAAATGTTCAACTGTTTTCACCAACAACGTCAAATTTTCCCCAATCGGCGACTTTTGTTACTAAAATGTTTTTTCGTGGAATACATCTCCCAATGTTTTTGAAAGTCTCAATGCCCTATTTGGTTCCATTCCGTTTATTCCATTTAGCTACAGATGCCTCCAAAGAGTGAAAGTTATTTTATGGCCACTCTTTAATATTAAGGTATAACAAATCTTCAAATAAAGTTCAAAAGAGAATAGAAAGTTAACTTTTTCATGGCTTTTGGTTCTTCCATTAATTTATATTGTTATGAAAACCCAGATCTTTCCCTTCGGGATTGATCCCGGACCGTCGCGTTGCCAGTAGCCTGTTGTCTTTCTCCTAGTGCAACGTAAATTCAACTACATATTACGAATACCGTGTAATTTTTTTAATTGGCATGATCGTTACAGTAATGCATATTTAGTGCCATTCTGTGATAACCTCGCTTGTACCTTCATTTCGTGTAAATCGTCAAAACCTTTTGGTTTCTTGATCGACGACTTATCACGATTTTGCTCATTTCTAAATTAACTTAAAACGTGCTCCAATTATGTTTGAATTAATGCTGTCAATGTGACAGAAGTCAGACAAGTTCTCCACAATTTTAAGTTTTATGTCGCCCCAGAAACATCCACGATCTTGATATAGTACAAATACAAGAGCATTAAGCAAAAATGGTTCTTCAGAATAGTAGGATACATCCATCTCAAAAGTGATCTAAAAAGAAACTTGCTTTTCTTTCGGTTCCATTATTTCAAAAATAAAATTCCACAGCCTCTCTGGATAATGCTCTTTTTAACTGTCTCCGAAATATTTATTGCGATATTTTTGTCTGAAAGAATTGTTGAGCAGAAGTTATCTTGATTACTTTTTGATTCCATCAAGCAATCGCCATCAATCTTCAAGACATTCCATATCTTTAGGAACAGCGAATGCCTTATCACCAACAAATGATATCTATCATTCCAAAAGGTATATGCGGTCATTAGAAGACTCCATCAGTTATTGAAAAAAGTTACGATATTGGAAAAATCACTTTTCATCGCCCAAAGTGCCTCCTTAACCTTGCAACTGTATTTTGAATGCTTAGAACGCTATTTCTCTCTACTTTTTTAAATATATTAAATCAAATAGCGTCTGCACGCACACGTTGATATGGTTGAAATAGTTGACCATGGCTATTGCAGAAAGTGATGAAAACTTGAGTGAACTTCTGAATAAACTTAACATCTTCGTTGAGGTACACCATATCCGTGGAATTGATAAAGTTTGGGCGCGGCACAAAGACCCGACCAGCTCTACCATTCTCAAAGCGACGCGGATGTGGAGAGGACCACGTGAGCCAATCAGACACGAAAAAAAGCAGTGATTGGCAGGGGAATGACGAGGTCAGATGACGAGGTCAATACCTGAGCTGGGACCCTACTCTTCAAACTTCCACATTACACCAAGGTGGGGACATTTGAGGCACGGACATACCGCCACGAACGCGATGGTCTTTTGGTTGGATCGAGATTAGCGAACCTCCGGTTGCTAATCCGCGACTAGATTCACTGTCTTGGGTGAGTGTCCACGAAAGAATTTCTTAACATGTACGGCAACACATACGCTGTCAGGCATGCTGGTGGTCGTAACTTTGAGCACCTACTGGAGAACTATAAGTGCCTAAATGCTGTCAAACTGTAACATGCCGTCTCAATACGTTCACATACTTGCTGTCTTTCATTTCTGCACCTTTATTGTATATACCCTCTAACACTTCCTTGGAGGAAACATTTGCGGACATACATCCTTATATAATACGATTTCATTCCCTCCTTAAAGTTTAAGGGCCCTCGCGGATGAGCACCCGGAGGGTTGTGAATTCAAAACTCGATCCAACCAAGGACCGTCGTGTACGTGGGAACTCGTGCACGTTAAATTTGTCGTGGCCTCAAATGTCTTCTCATTGGCGGGGCGTGGAATTTTGGAGAGTGGGGTGCCAGGTCATGTGTTGACCTCGTTATGTGACTGTTTCAAATGAGGTGTCCTCGGATCTATCCCATCGGGGTTGATCCCGGGCTGTCGCTAATAGACCGTTATGTTGCTCCAGTGCGATTTAGCTATCTATCTTTAAGTTTATCCTGAAAGTATAAACATTAGGGGAGGTTGTATGTTTCAGACCTACAAATTCAGATATAATTTCAGAGTTTAAGAATTCGTCTTTGTTCTACCAAGTTATTTGGAAGAAGCATCTCTTTATTTTCCCCTTGAAAGTCTTTTTGCCATTTCCTTTCATTCCTTCGCAAAGCAAGTGTAAAAAAGTAAGATAAAAGAGTATAACTTTTAGATTTCTGGACTGCATCTTATTCCAAATTCTGCGATAAATGTGTGATGTTTAAAAAACTACTATTCGCCATATAAAATGTCTAGTTTTTTACAATTTAAACTTTCAGACTGCTTTTTGAAATTTAAAAGGGTAGTTTTAAATTATTAAAAGCATTCTTATTCGCAATTTTTCCAAAGTAAAAGTTCCTCGTTTTCAAAACTTATGTAAGATTCGCACTTTAGGAGTAAAGGACACTTAACGCTACTTCAGTTTTAAAATAAGTGCTACTATTAAGCATTCGCAGATCCAGAAATATTCTTAACTTATACAAGTTATTCGCAGGAAAGCGATACGTGATTAATTTAGAGACAATCATGAAAAGGAAATTTGGTTGTTATAAAGACACATTCGAAGCTAATCTGCCATTCAGAGCATCCCTTTTTTATCAGCTTATTTTCTCCGTTTCTTTAAGCTGTAATTTTGAATCGATCCCCCAATTTTACCAAGACGCCTCCGGCTTGAGAATGTTTTTAAAGAGTCTCGACATAAAAAATCTAAAAATCATTAACCCTAGACAAGGAGAATGCAACAGATAATTTTGTAACTGACCATTATGAAATTTTTTTAATTTCTGAAATTCAAAAAAATATCAAATTTCTTTTTAACTTTTTGTCATTCAGTTTTTAAAAAAGGTGCACAAAATTGAGTCGTATTCTCATCGGGATGTATGTTTACAAGTACACCCTGTATAAGGCAGGTGAAGCGCACATACATCAGGCATGCGACTATATATCCAACAGCATGCGTGCTAAAAATATGTCTGTAGTCAGGCGTATTTCAGGCTACTTAGTGTCGCAGTCTGATGGTGGAACAATGTGGGGCTTGCCTTAGATGGCATGGTTCGGCAGTTGCCCAACACCATCACCCGATCTATCCTCTATCGATTTCTTCATAGTGAACGAGACCCCGTTCACTAAGAAGCTGATCTCTTCGCTTAATTAACCCTCCTGGGGGTTGTCTAGACGAGGTACCTCTTCATAAGCAAAACTGGTCAGATCTTGATAGACGAGATATCTCGTCATTAGAAGAAACCTGATCAGATCTTGATCTCGTCATCATAAAAAGTCGGCAGCATTTTGATCGTTTATTGCAAAAGTGGTCAGACCTTGATGGACGAGATATCTCGTCGGAAGCACGTGGAGAGTTACATCGATGTAGTTAGTGGCTGCAAATGTCCACAAAATGCCAGGAATGTGTGAGCGAGTATGGCAATCCATTCATCGAAGCTGTCAGATACTGCTATTGTAGATGGTCGTAACTTTGAGCACCTACTGTGGAACTAAGTGTACAATCACCTGTCAAAAATTAATTAAAATATTTTTTTAAATATTCGCTAAAAGATTTCATTCACAAATTTGCTGTCTTTCTGTAACGTAATGTTCGTCATCTAACCATGGTTCGAAATTACGGGGTGTTATCCTCGGTTCTTTACCTCTTGATTGATCCCAGACCTTCGCTCGTCATCTGACCGTGGTTCAAAATTACGTGGTGTTGTCCTCGGATCTTTCCCTTTGGGATTGATCCCGGACCGTCACCAATAGCCCATTGTGTTGCTCCAGTGTGACGTTAATTGAAAATACCAATACCAACCCAGACCTTCGCTAATAGCTCGTTGTGATGCTTCAGTGCGATGTTAATTCAACTACCTACCTGTACCTTAATGTGCCCTCTAGCACATTCGAGTGGTGCTTGCGGGCATACATGTAATGCTATGCGGATTTTATTTTGTGTTCTCATACAAAGTTTGTACAAAAAGAGTTTTGAAATACCCGCTATGGATAAAATACATTGTACAGTCAACGACAAAAGTTTGCGGTAAAAAGATTTTTGGCACTTTTAATCCCTTGCTTTTCGTTTTTACCGCAAGCCTTCGCTTGGTCTGACATGCGAAACGCTTCCTTATAAATTTATGTCAGAAGATAAAACTTTACTGTAAAGAGTACGAAGGCAATTTTTCCCCTTTTTTTTTTTGCGTGGTTCAAAATTACGTGGTGTTGTCCTCGGATCTTTCCCTTTGGGATTCATCCCGGACCGTCACCAATAGCCCATTGTGTTGCTCCAGTGTGACGTTAATTGAAATACCCCCCCCCCTTTTTTTGTGTTTGCTAATACTTAAAGAAAAGAGTGAGCTTACAAAATAAATATATTTTCTTTAGAAAATGGACTGAAAAATCCCAACTGGTTTTCATAAGATATAATTGATGAATTCAATAACGCACCGAACTAGAGTGGAATCAAACAACCAAAACTGGACAATCAACAAACATGTCCTAACGATTATGTGTGAAATTCATATGCGATTATGCATTAAACGATTACGCATGCAGAACATTAGACGATCTGGGAGTACAAAATCATACCGCTTGTGTAATTAAGGAGAAAAATATTTATGGTAGGTAGGTATTTTAATTAACGTCACACTGGAGCAACACAACGGGATATTGGTGACGGTCCAGGATCAATCCCAAAGGGAAAGATTCGAGGACAACACCATGTAATTTTGAACCACGGTCAGATGACAAGGCAAAACCTGAGCTGGCACCCGACTCTTCAAACTTCCACACCACGCCAACGTAAGGACATTTGAGGCCACGACGAATTTAACGTGCACCAGCCCCCTTTGTACACGACTGTTCCATCGGGCTACCGCGGCCCAAATATTTATGGAATATTTTCTAGTATATGATCTTTCCCTTCGGGATTGATCCCGGACCGTCGCCAATAGCCAGATGTGTTGCTCCAGTGCGACGTTAATTAACTATCTACCTACATACCGTTCTAGAGCATGTTTAACATTTTAAAACACTCGACGAAATAAATTAAATGCTTTAACGATTCAAGTTGAAACATTAAATGATGTAATTATTTGCTATTTCAGTTAATCAGGTAATCATCCCGTCACTTTAGCAAAAAACTAAGGCCAAGCTAGCTTTCGTGAAGTGGAACCTTATTTATGGATCCTTCATATGTAGATAATCTTCATGTTCAAATGCACAAAAATTTGTTTCAACTCTCAGAAACATTGCTGCAATATGTTCTAGTATGGAAAGTAATCATCTTATTTAACATTTCAAAGCACTCAACCAAATCAACTAAACCCTTTACAATTCGAGTTTAAACATTAAACGATTGTGCATTTACGTTCTGCAATTTCAGTGTTTATCAGGAAATCAACCCATCTTCATAGCAATAAATTAAAGCTAAAGTAGGCGTCGTGAAGTGAAAGCATTTCTGTGGATCCCTCCTCATAGATCATCTTCATGTTTAAAGTGACTAAAGCACTTTGTATCAAGTCTCAAAAACCTTGATGCAATACTTTCTCAAATGAAAGGCAGTATATTTAACATTTTAAAACACTCAACCTAATAAATGAAATGCTTTAACAATTCGAGTATAAACATTAAACGATGGCACATTTATGTTCTGCAATTTGAGTGCTTATCGGGGAAATCAACCCATCCCAATAGCAATAAATAAAATCTAAACTAGATGTCGTGAAGTAGAACCTGAGTTTTATGGACGCTTCACAACATAGATCATCCCGAAGTGCCATCCTCTTTAGACACCATTTCAAGACACCTCCCGGAATTTCAAAATGAGAGCTAATCCATCAAGGGGACATATTTTCCAAGTAGTCATACTCGAAGCATTAAGGTATAAATCTATCTTGAAGCAAGAGTAGGCTAGTTTGATCCCGGTTGACTCTTTCAGAACTTTGATACCTTCCTTCGGACAATTATTCAGAAAATTGAGATTGATGTTTTACAAGACGTATCGTATAAGACAGCTAATTAATCCAAAGTTGTAATTATAGATGATAATGTTAGGAAACCAGATTATTGCTCACGCAGGCTACCGATTAATCCGTTTTGACAGTTTAATTTGTTAAACAAAAATTTGTTCGGATGACAAACTATAAACCATTGGATGTTGAGGATTTTTTGCGTGTTCCTCTTATAGAATAAAATAAGACGTTTTCTCTTGGGTAAAAAATGTAATTTATCTTTAGAATGACGCAACTTTTCAGTGGAGAAAAATGGGAACGTTACCATTTTTAAATGAGATAAATTGCATTTTTATTCGATTCTTTACTGTTTTTTAAATACGTTTTCCGGGTTTATAATCTCCAGATTATGTCATCTTTCTCACGTGTGAGTTTGCCCGGGCGGGTGAATGCACTTGCTTGTTTCGTTATTTATTTCCTGTAAAAATGTAGTGTTTTGAAATTAAAAAATTAAAACATGTCTCGCAAAGGGCAATATTTCTATGGTACAAGCTCCTTATTTTCATTATGAGGAATAAAATTGTTATTACAAAAAGCGTGTATCGTTTTTCTTTTATTTTGAAGAAAGTTTCCTATAAACGATTCTTATTCTTTCTTTCCTGTTACGTTATTTTAACTCCGAACGTTTAGTTCAACTTTCTTTCCGTAAACATTTTTTTTCAGCCGTATTTTTCGTTTCAATATTTGTTTCTAGTTTGACGGAAAAATATTCGTAGCGATATATCATGTTTTTAGCTACCTATTTCCGAAGCAACGTTAACCAAAAAGTTTTCTGCCCATTATGGTTATTGCAAAGGTGTGTGCCGTATGAAAAGCCCACGTCTCAAATGTTTCTGAATAATCAAAATAATACGGATAATGTAGTATTTTGGAAAGTGGCTAAATATTTTGTATTTCTCATTTTGAAAAATAAATAAATTCAAAATGAGAAATACAAAATATTTAGCCACTTTCCAAAATACTACATTATCCGTTCGCAAATGCTTAGCTGATTTGAGGATCTCTGAAATTCCTTAGATTATTAAATTATTTTATGTAACAAATTTATTTAACCCTCCTGGTGGTTGTCCCGACGATATTCAGATTTTCATGGACGAGATATCTCGTCATTAGAAAAAAGCTGACCAGATCATTATATTGTCATATCGACATCTCATCATTAGCAAAATTGGCCAGATCTTGATGGACGAGATATCCCGTCAAAACCACTTGGAGGGTTAACCCTCTGAGACAATAGCCCGTTGTGTTGCTCCAATGAGACGTTAATTCAACTATCGAACTTAAACCTCTGAACGTCATGAGATTTCCATGTAATGTAGTATACACCACAACACCTAACTAAATAACGACATCTAGTGGATAAAAGAATCCGGAAAGATTCGATTGGTCAAGAAGCTGAAAATATATTAGAAGTCATGCAGAGAAGACTACAGGTTGCTTAACGCATACATGCGTGTGAACCCATCAGAAGGTTAATAACCACATCGATTGGTTGAAAGAATCCTATTACAGATCCTATAGGTCAATAAGGTCAAAATTGATTACAAGTTATGCAAGGAAGACTGCAGGTTGCAGAACGATTATATGCGTGTTAACCCAAAAGAGGGTTAAGGTAAAAATAACGTTTAAATTAATTTTTTAAAAGCAATTGATGGTTTTAGTAATCCACATATTTCATAAAAAATATAGATTTATAATTTTTTCTCACCAATTCCTGAATACAGACGCTGTTCGGATATTTTTTGAACGATTTTGATGAGCTGTAAAAAAAATTGTATGCTACGAAAGAATTTTATTTTCGCAGCAGTTAAATAGTTAAAGTATAACTTATCTGCTAATTCAGAGTTTGTTTACTTTCAAAATGGCGCTTTTAAATAAGCAATGGATGGAAGGCTGTTTCCTCTTTCCGAAGAGAATTATGCTTATTCAATTACTCAAAAACGCTGTAAAAGTCATGGTTTTTCGATATCTCAAGGTACGATAAGTAATATTAATGAGAAAGGAAGAAAACGTAAAAGTGGAGAAATACTTCCAAATAGGTATCCAAAAAGGAAAAGAGTTTCTGAGAATATTTGTAAGGTAAGATCTTTAATTTTAAAAGAGAATCCGCCAAGTCAAAAGTCTATTGCAAAGTCATTAAAATGTTCAGTTTCAACTGTAAACGACGAGATATCTCACCCATCAAGATTTGACAAATTTTGTTAATGACGAGATATCTTATCATCAAGGTATTGCCGATTTTGGGATGATGACGAGATCAAGATCAGGTCAGTTTTCTTCTAATGACGAGATATCTCGTACATCAAGTTCTGGTCAGTTTTGCTAACGACGAAGCATTTTTCCGAGACAACCACCAGGAGAGTTGAATACAAGAAATATGCAACGAAAAGAGAGTATTATGTTTCAAACCAGGAATTATTAATTTAGATTCAAATGATATAATAGTAAGATTTACATAGCTGTTTTTCGTGTATCCGACTAGGTTCGGAGACAAATTTTTAAAAAAGCTTTATATGAATCATGATTAATATTTTTTTAGACAGGTATTGATGTAAAAACATGTAATTAACAGAAAATTAAATTATATCATGATTCATTTATTTTACACTGCTGGCCACCCAAATTGCAACACCAAGAAAGACAAGAGATATCACAACAAAATTTATTTTGTAGATAACATGTTGACCAAGTATCAAATGATTAAATTTATAGACTTCTGTGAAGTGTGGTTCCTGCCAAAATCAGTAGCCAGAGTAGCCGCCATTGTTGGAGATCACCGCTGCCACACGCCTCGGCATTGATTCAAAGAGACTTTGGATGTGTTCTTGGGGTACAGCAGACCAAGCAGCTTCCACACGTTGCCAAAGTTGATCTGGTGTGGCAGCTGGGGATGTATTCTGGGTCAATCGTTGAGCAGCCATGGACCACATGTTTTCTATCGGCGAAAGATCCGGAGAGCGAGCTGGCCAGGGAAGCAATTCAATCTGGTGATTGACGAAGAACCCTTGGACAATGCGTGCCACGTGTGGTCGCGCATTATCCTGTTGAAATATGGCTGTGGGCAAGCCCTGAAGGTAAGGAAGGACAACTGGCTCCAACACCTCGGAGATGTAGCGCTGGCTGTTTAAAGTACCGGTAATGCGTACTAGAGGAGTGCGAGAGTGATATCCAATACCGCCCCATACCATAATACCCGGTGCAGGACCAGTGTGGCGGTGCATAACGCAGCTGTTCAGCATCCTCTCTCCACGGTGTCTCCAGACTCGAATCCGACCATCGTGGTGTTGCAGACAGAAGCGTGACTCGTCAGTAAAGACAATTTCATTCCATTCTGCCGTCCACATCCTTCTTTCATCGCACCATTGGCGGCGGAAACGTCTGTGGTTCTGCGTCAAGGGTAGACGAAGCAATGGACGACTTGCGGACAGACCACTCTGCTGTAAACGGCGTCGAATGGTACGCGCAGACACTGGATGATGCGGTACAGACTGAATGTGCTGTGCTATGGTTCGTGATGTGGCTGAGCGATCCGTCACTGCCATACGCACAATATGCCTGTCATCACGTGAAGTGGTGCACTGAGGTGGATGCGATCGAACACGTCGGTCCGTCGTACCCTCCTGCATCCAACGATCACATATCCGCATTACAGTTGTTTGGTTTCGTCCAACACGACTACCGATTTCCCTGAAAGATAATCCACAATCTCGGTAGGCCACTATCCTTCCTCTGTCGAACTCGGATACTTGATCAAAAGATGATCGCTGTTTTCTACGAGGCATAATTGATCGTTGTTTTGAAAAAATCACAAGAAAAACACAATTGCCGTACTTGAAATCGTCGAAATCTCCAAGCCTTAAATAGCGCTTTGAAGTGGCGCCACAGGCGCGCGTGATGTGCGTCTGCGCTGAAATTCTAATCGTTTGCATATCTCACCTCCGCTAATGCATGTTGTAAATTTCATATTATTTGCATGCTTCCTTCAGGGTGTTGCATTTACGGTGGCCAGCAGTGTATAATGAGGATTAATTGGAAAATTTCAGCAAAAATCATGCTTTGGGAAAAATGCTCTAAATGTAAAAATAATCATAAATGCAAGAATTTTCTTTGATAAATGTGGTGTTTGTACTATTACCTATGTAATAGACCGCAGACTAAATGATATTTTAAAAATTTTGCAATTTATAGTGAATTTTGTGCATTGCCGTTCGATTTTTTCACAAAACGGCAAGTATTTTATAAGAAAAGTTGCCATAAAATAAAATTGAATAGCTCTAGCAAAACCTGCGGTCTATTACTCACAAAGGCTTGAGATGCATTTATGCCAAATTTCATTACATAATATTGAATACAATTTGAGAAATCATGTTTTTCGTTGATAATTTATGACGAAAATTTTATTTCTCAGAAAATGCATTTAAAGAATTAATTTGTATATTTCACAAAGTAATTATCATGTAAACAGTTTAAAATTCCCCAGTTTTATAAGAAACTCCTTCCTTCTCTTCAACTTTAATCCATTTTTTCTTCCTGGATGCTCGTAATTTCCTTCTGGTGGCTTTTGCCGATGGCAAAGTGTCGTTTCGAGTCGACAATTCGGTCGCTATCAAAACCATTGTACCCTTGCACTGTATAACACCCAGGACTGATACCCAATTATTTTAATATAGCTAAAAAACCATTAAACCCGTTGTTGTATTGAATTACAGCTATACATGTACCCAAACGAAGAGTCTGGAGTTCAACAGACTTCTTTAGTAATATTTGCCACAAAACTCCATTGAATGACTCATTGGCATTCTGCTTCTTACAGTGCAAGCATTTTTTAAGTAGTTTTTGATCACACAGTACCATATATATGGGCTTTACAATGCTAATTGTGTTCTGGGGTAGTCCAGTGGATTTGTCTTGAAAAGGTTTGTTATGATGTCTTTAGGATTTACTGAAAGTTCAGGTACTGGGTGTTTTGATTACCATAAAATTTTCGCTTTCAAGGTCGATGAGCTCTTACCTTACCCATGTTAAAGAGTAACAGGGGTCTTAAATTTCAATTTATAATATCAAAAACTATTATTACGCTATAATTTTAGCATTAAAATTGAAAGCAAAAGCAGTAAAACAAACGTAAACAAACTATCAGATCGAAATGATGCAAAGCTGTATTGACACAATTTTCTAACTAAATTGTTGTTAATATTATATACAAACTGTGGCTATTAATCTAGAATACTTAAAAGAATATGTTTTAGCTTTAACAACTTAATTTTTCGAAAATTATGAAAGAAAATAGCAAATAAACTGCCAACTTCCGGTTTCGGTTTGACCACTTCCGGTATTTTTGACAGCTGTCGCTTGATACGAAAATTATCATAACTTCCGTTCTATTGCACGTAGATTAAAAAAATAAGTAGTTTTAGAATCCTCAGAAATATGACTTTAATATGAAATAATAAAATAAAAATGACCATTTTAGTCGAAAATGCCCATTTCAACCTAGTCGGATACCTTAACAGAAATCATGCAAACGTTGACACCGATCCTTGCTATACTTCTTAATATCCATAAATTCAAGTTTAATCTTCCTATTCGGGTTGCCCGGTTGGTAGAGTGACGGACTGCCAACCAGAGGGTTGTGAGTTCGATCCTTGTCTGTGCCATCCAAATACCAACGCGTAAAAAAGGGGCTAGTGCACGCAAAATCCGTCGTGGCCTCAAAGTCCTCGCTTTGGTGTGATGTGGAATTGCGGAGAGTAGGGTGCCAGCTCAGGTTACTGCGTCATCTGACCGTGGTTCAAAATTACGCAGTTTGTCCTCGGATCCTTCTTTCAAGATTGATCCCAGACCATTGCCAATAGCCCGTTGTGTAGCTCCAGTGCGATGATAACTAATTTTCCCCTTCCCCTGATAAACTTTGCACAGACGGGAAAATGTCAGAAACAAATGCTCGTCAAATCAGTGGATGATTGGTAGAACCACAGCGACAGTAAAACTTAAAATTTATTTGTAGACGAATAAGATAAAAGCGTGAATTAAACGTTCTTATAAAATTTGTAGATTAAAACAGGAACTAAAATTTCGACCATGCCCACGATCCGGGGCAAAACAGTGGACATTTACTGCGGTTTCGCATGTATGCAAATCCACATTGTGTCGTCACCCTTTACGTATCAGATAACGGCCCGAGCCGGTGTTCTCACTTCATACGGTACGCTGTGAGGAAATGGCGACTTTCATTAATAGTCAGTATTGTAAGATGGTGCTTCTCTATGGCGAATGCCAACGTAATGCGGTCCAGGCTGTACGGATTTAGACCGTACGGTTTCCAAATGGTCCACATCCAACTTCGGCAACCATTGGAAAAGTTGTTCGACGTCTCAGAGACACAGGCAGCACTAGAAGTTGACCTCGTTATGGCAAACCACGTATGCCTAGTAGAATACCAGCAGAAGACATACTGGCGTACGTTTTAGCCCATCCCTACAGCAGTACTAGACAAATCAGCAACCTGAGTGGCTTAGTACAAAGCCAAGTATGGCAATAACTGCACGACAATGGTACACATCCCTACCATGCAATTCCGCAGCAAGGATTTTTTCGGGAGACAAACAGTGACGCTTTGACTGGTGCAATTAGACATTGAACGAATTGGAGGTTAGGCCAGAATTTTCCCCAACATAATATGGTCGGACGAGGCTAAGTTTCACCGAAACGGGATGCTGAACCGACACAACACTCATTTCTGGGCACTAGAAAATCCCTCATGGGAAGTTTCCGTCAGACAGCAGGTGCAGTGGTCCACGATTGTGTGGTGCGGTATTTGGAAGGATCGTCTAATGGGACCCGTGTTCTATGACGGTTCACTAAATGGACCGAAATACCTCCAGCTGTTACAGGATGTGTTACATGACTTTATCGATGATATTCCTCTGGCGTTCTTGTCTTCCCTGTGGTTCCAACATGATGCACCCCGTCGCACAAACCGCAAGCAGTGCGACAGTTTTTTAACAACAGATTTGGCCAACAGATAATCGGCTACGGTGACTGTGTTGAATGGCCTCCACGATCACCATATCTTACCCCCACTCGATTTCTTCCTCTGAGGTTACATCAAAGATCGGGTGTATGAAGCTTCGTCGACAAGTTTTCTGGATCTGCGCCAGCATATCATCGATAGCTGCGCTACTGTCACACCGCAGATGATGAGGAATATGCATGTCGGCGTGCTTGTTCGAATACAAATGTGTATTGTGGCCGATGGTGACCTTTTTGAACACACTCGCCGTGTTTTTGTTTAGCAATAAATTTCTTGCTTTTGCTCATCTGTGTCACTTTTCCAATGTACCACACTGAATAACGCGCATTTGTTTCTGACATTTTCGCATCTGCTCAAAGTTTATCAGGATAAAATTATTAAATAGTAAATCTTCGTTGAGCATAGCAGTTGATGCTCTCCATGGCTGATACGGTTTCCTTATGGCGCATGAGGTATGGGGTTCACACAGATACAAATGTACGTATATGGCGTATGCAATGGTATCTGTCTAGCTTTAGGGGAATCTTCATTTGCTGTGTCCAGAAACTGAATGAATGTTCGATAGTACCCTCACTTTTTCTACATGCTGCTTTTTGGGTTAACCCTTCTGGTGGTTTATCTTCGCATCGAAAACTGCCTTGTAGTGGCCAACCTCTGATGCAACACCTTTTCCTATTTGGATCTTCATTGCCTCTTGGAGTAATGGAGTAGTATTGTCTCGACGATGTTTCACGTCATTAAAAAAACTGGCCACATCTTTATGAACGAGATTTTGCGTCATTTACGAACTTGACAGGTCTTGAAGGACGAGATATTTCGTCAATACCACTTGGAGGGTTAAATCTATTTTACATTGACGAAACTCTGTCTTGTATTAATATCTGGTTTACTAAAATGTTTAAAATTCTGTTTTTATTTACAGTGGGAAACAAATTATACGCATATCTTCTTTTCACTGAGTGCTAACCAATCGGGCTGTTGGTTAGGGTGCTGGCTTCTAGATCGAAAGGTTCTTGATTCGAATCCAGAGTAAGGCATGGATGTTTGTCCATCTGGAGGGAGCCTCTTTATGAACGGGTTGTGCTTTGAATGTACGTGAGGTGAAATATGAACCCACCTCCCTTGGTGCACCAGAGTAACGCCAAGTGGTTCACAATTCAGCCCTTGTAGTGCCATGATGACTAAAGCAGTTCTCCCAACAAGTTCAAATTGAGTTGGTATTGGTAAAAAAATATTTTTTCTGAGTTTATCCATCTATCCTGCCACGAACCCACCCCTCGTAGCGCACCAGGATAACACCAAATGGTTCACAATTCCACCCTTGCAGTGCAATGATGACTGAAGTTCTAACAAGTCCAAATTGGCCGGCAATGGTGAAAAAATCTTTTTACCGAGTTGGTCCTTCAATTATGCCGTTCTTCTGAAAAATACTTTTTAAGAACATTTTTTATCTGTACATATATTTTTCAATAATATACTGTTCATGTACCGTACTGGTAAGTTTATGTATAAGAGATATACTACATAAACCTAGCAGTACGCATTGTTATGATGATTAACAAGTACACTTGGTACCTTATAGGAAAAGGGCCAACGTCCATTTTGCAAATTTTTAGTAACAGTTGATTTAGTACATAATTTTTATTTATTTTATTTTTAATACAGCGTACACAAAAAATACTTTCCAATATTTTGATTCATAATGTATTAACAGGGGATATTACCACTTTTTTCTAATATAAATTTTAAGTATATTGAAGTCGACATAACTCAAAATCAGCGAATTTGGGCATTGGCCCTTTTTTACCAAGGTACAGATTTATACTGTTGCCTAAAAATTAAATTGCATAACATAATATTAAAAAAGTTATTCAAAATATGATAAAATAGAGCTTGAATCAAAAATTTAAATCATTTTTCAATCAGAATGAGTCATCCACTTTTTAACACTTCCATACAGATCTTTTGAATGAAAAGCAATCAGGTATTACCAAAAATAATAAACTAGAGTAACACGTATAATTATTTAATTATTTATTTCAACAAAAATTTTGTTTTCTTCTGTCCTTTTACCCAGTGCAGTTTAGATGAAATATCACTCCCCTTAGAAACTCGCACGCAGTTGAGATCCAACGCAATTCTTAATTCCAGCTTTCCTTTCTGATTAATGGTTTCAGAGGAAACATGGAAATGAAATTCAGAAATTTTAGACGATGACCAAGATTATCTTTAAGAGGAAGGTAAAAATAAGTCAAGTTCAGGGGAAAATCAAAGTCACTGAAACCAGAGACTTCAGATCGATTAAATGCACTGGCAGGGTATGTAATTACTTGAAATTTAAATTCCTAAACTTGGTTAAAGAAAGTCCGGCTTGTCCTTCAGAAATTGTATGCATGACGGGCCGGAAAGAAGAGTCAATGTCTTGGAAAGCTGGGCAAATGAGGCTTCCTACTCCTTGAATATTCATAACTCGTGTGAGGAGTAAAGGCAATTTACGCGTAAATGCCTAAGTGTAACAAATTGTAGAGAAACTTAATTGTTCAAAAACAATGTTCTTTATTCTAGAGTGAAGCATTTCTGAACTTTTCTCACTAAAACTAGAGCTTTGGAAAAAACGGCCACTCCTTAAATAACCATTGTTTTATTTTTTACAAAAGCACTCGTTTCTTCATACTTAGTTAGATTTAACATAATCCTATATTGAAAATGAAATAATTGGAATACAATCCTGAATTCAAGTATAATTGCTGAATTGAAACATAATCCTCAATTGAATGAATTGAAATGCCCCCTCTTTATTAAATGGTTGGATTGAAATATAATCCTGAATTGAAAATAAATTGGATTGAAATATAATTCTGAATTTTGAAATTGAATTTAAAAAATCTGGAATTTAAAAGGAATGAATTGAAATATAATCCTGAATTCAAATTAATGAATTGTAATATAATTATCAATTGAAAATAAATTGAGTTTTGAAATTTAGTTGAATTCAAAAGTAAATACGTATATATAAACACTATAGAATTCAAAATTAAGATAATTTTCCCTTTTGGGCGATTATCTCTAGAACTACTGGACATATTTTAATGAAATTAGTTATGTACATAGGTTGAAATAACAAAAAAAAAATAACCATGCAACAGTTATAGTACACACGCATGATCGTGCGTAAGACTCATCAGCGCAAGAAGGTCTAAAACAGATGTTACAATATTGACACAAAAAATGGGTTAATAGGGGGAATGGTCCCCTTTTACAGTTATATAGCTCTCACAACGTGAATTCGTACTGGAAATAAGGCAGTTTATGAGACCCTGTGACAGTCGGTTCCACTCCTCCAGCAACACTGCTTTCAGGTCCTGGATGGTTCTGGAAGGGGAAATGCGAGTTGTACTTGCCCCCTCAAGAGCGTCCCAGATGTGTTCTATAGGGTTTAGGTCTGGAGATCTGGCTAGCCAATCATTCCAGCGAATATCCTCACTTTCCAGATATTCGTCAACCAGATGAGCCCTGAGTGGACGAGCGTTGTCGTCCATATAAATGAAATCAGGGCCAACTGCATCCCTGAAAAGGCAAACGTAGGGCACCAAGATCTCAGCCCTATATCTCACAGCACTCACAGAGCCTCTGTCAAAGACACGGAGGTCTGTACGCCCATCCAACATAATACTTGCCCAAACCATCAAACCTCCTATGCCATAGTGGTCTCTTTCTTGGATGTTGGAGGACAGGTAGCGGGTCGCTGGTTCTGTCCAGATGAACGTACGTCAAGAATAAGTGGTTAGGCTGAACCGGAACGCATCAGTGAATAGAACGGTCCCCCACTGATCCCTGGTCCAAAGTCGATGTTCTCTGCACCATGCTAAACGGGCTCTCCTGTGCGCAGAAGTGAGCGGGACGCAAACAGCAGGTCTTGAAAACAGATCTCTCTCATGTAGCCTTCTGGAAACAGTAACCCTTGAAACTCAGTTTCCTGTGGCTGCATGAAGGTCACGAGAGAGCTGAGAGGCTGTTGCACTTCTGTTACGCCTCGCTGTAATGGACAAATATAGATCTTCATTGGCCGTCGTGGCTCTTGGACGACTTTGTCCAGGCTTTCTCTCTACGGATCCGGTATCCTTAAACTGTTTCCCATAAGTAGGACACGACGCTGGGCGTTACATTCAAGTCTAGCATTCTGCACTTGAAACTGCCTTGCTTCCAGTCTCCCAACGATTTGCCCCCTCGGCTCATGAAATTAAACCAAATTGGCGAATTAAAAGTTAATGTAACACAGAAATCTAAATTATAGTCGTAGAGTTATATCTGAATCTATTATTTTTAATGTATCTGAAAAGAAGTTTATCGAAGAATTGAAATCTCAGCATGTTTGTTCAGCCAAACGCATCTGCATCAGACGAGATGATAAAAGTATTAACACAAAACATGTAATAGTAACATTCAACACACCAGACATGCCGACATCCATTAAAGCAGGATACTTAAATTGCAGCGTTAGACCATTCATTCCAAACCCCCAAAGATGCTTTAAATATCAGGTTTGGACATTCCCAGGCTTCATGCCGATCACCTGCAATTTGTGCCAGATGCTCAAAACCCGAATATGGCGAAAACTGCACTGATGAACCTGTATGCTTCAATTGTAAGGGAAATCATCCTACTTTCCAGGTGTTGTCCTCAATGGAAAAAAGAAAAAGAAATCCAAAGTAGATATCATATCTCAAAGCAAAAAAACTAGTAAAAGGTCAGACACCAAGAGCAAATATTTCATACGCATCTAATTAAAACGATGAAATCCGTTGCTATTCAAACAGATACCATTCCCACTAAAGAAATTGTAAAATCCGTTGCTGTTCAAACAGATGCCATTCCCAATGAAGAAATGAAAAACAATTGTACAAAACAAAGAAACAATCGTCCAAGAAAAAGATGCAACCATTAAAAAATGAACAAAAACAAACATTCCCAAACCATCTGATCTTAAACACACTTCTAAAACAAAATCACAAATGAAATTAGATGCTACAAAATCTAATAGAATCGATGAATACTGGGAGACCTATTCTTCATCTGACTCATCTGGTGAGAAAATGGAAATAGACAAAAATAAAAAGAGTAGGCACAAACGCAAAAAATATGAAAGAATATCATAATGGTTAAAATAATATTTTGAAATTGCAAAAGCTACCGTAACCATGTTGAGAATGTGGAGACTAATTGTAGCCATCCTGTACGTCTTGGTCTGCAGGAAACTATTTTTGACACCAGCAGTATGCGCAAAAATTGGAAGATATATCGCAAGAACCGATAATTTAAAAAACAATCATGCTAGCGGTGTAGCGCTTCTGACTTGTCTGGATTATCCATCTTCGGCTATTTAAATTTCATACTTTCAGAAATTTATGCATTTTTATTTTGTACATATGTAAATTAAATTCTTCCGTCTCATTAGTTATGCCTCAGATGATCTTGTTTTATTGTCTTGCTATTTAAATATTTTTTATTCTCATCTACACATTTTATGTTTTAAATTTACCTTTTATCTTTGTCTTGGACTTCATTTTTAAATGTTCTGCGCTTTTATTGGGCTATATTCTGTCTTGTGTTTGGCGCAGCTTGTCCACTTTTGGACCTTGCGCCATTGAACCCAAATCAACCAACCCAACGATTTTCCACCTCATTCCATCATCCAAACGTTGAAGGTTACTCATTTTAACTGTTTGCTTTTGAATTTCCCCGTATGTTGCAAAACAAGCACCACGAAATTCGTCGAGGTGTGCGAGCAAACGAAGCTCGGAAATTATCACGTGCGCTTAGGAAGCTTGTTCCTCTAAATGCACAGCCAATATGCACGTGTACGCTTACGTATTCGACACTAAATATTTGCATCTTTGTTTGGAAGCATTAGTTTTACCTTTCGTTTAGTGTTTTTCGAGAAATTCAACAAAATATGCAAATTCTCTTAATTTTGAACACCAGTGTACACTCATGTCCAAAAGTAAAGCATAATTGCTGTTTATGTGAATATTTCAGAAAATATCCATCGGAATGGAAGTAAACGCGGTATGCGGGTGTAGTAGGGTTATAGAAGTAGAAAACAATACAAAACAAGGATAATGACTTTTATTATCCAAAGAAAAGGGTTGAAGGAAAAAGGTTCACAATATGAGTGTCAACTTTAGTGAAACAGAATGATTAAAACAATGAAGCTGAAGCGTAATACGGTGCGTGGGAACTTCTGGTAGCCACGTATGCTGCACAATGATTTCCCATACTTTCGATGGATGAGTTGTGTGCTCAGAGTTCCAAGCTTCACGGAGAGCAGTCTTCAATTCCGGAACGCAGCTTGGTGGGTGGCGGAGGGTTGCAATGTCGCCCAAACATATCCTACACATGCTCTATAGGATTCAGATCAGTTGGCAGACCACTGCATGCGATGGATATCTTCACTTTGAAGGAAGGCGTCGACCAGGGCTGCACGGTGAGGAGGCGCGTTATCATCATGAATGTGAAACCATGAGCGACAGCCCCTCGAAACAGACGAATGGTAGGCGCAGGGACTTCATCTCTGTATCTTTGACTGGTAACAGACCGCGTGTCAAAGATGTGGAGTTCTGTGCGACCGTCCAGGTATGATGCCTGCCCAGACCATGACTCCCCCTGAAGGAAAACGATGTCTTTCCATATTTCCCGGGTGAAAACGCGTTCCACGTTCTCTCCAGATCGTGGTACGACGAAAATCAGCTTGCAAACTAAATCTGGACTCGTCACTGAACATGACATTGCCCCACTGTTGACTCCAATACCGATGTTCCAAACTCCACCGTAAACGCCTGTGTTTCCTTGCAGACGTCAGGGGGATGCAAACTGCCGGTCGTCTGGCATAGAGACCAACGTGTCCGAGTCTCCTGTAAACAGTTTGTCTCGAAACTATGACTCCTGTGGCGGCTGTCAGGGCTGAACCCAGTGGTCTGGCAGAACGGTTCCTCTGACGTACGCGCAGTTATCGTCCGGTCTTGCCGAGCGGTTGTTACCCTCCGCAAGACCGGACTGCCACAGTCTGAAGGTCACACACTGAGGCACATTCAGAATTCGAGACGCTTCGTTTTTTTATCGTTCGGATTCCAGCATTCCAATAATTTGTCCCTTTACAAACATGTCCAGTTGGCATCTTTGACATTTTTCGCCCTTATTGATTGTTTACAACGCTCCGTACCACATCAACTGCGAAATTTCTGTTTAAATTGGCCATACCGCTCGAGGCAGTTTTATACTAGTTCCGACGTGCGCCGGTGCTTTGCGCATGTCGACGTCGACTGAACTGTTTTGCATATGCACAATGTTTTACTTTCGTCCCACGATTCTCTACAAATGATTTTGAACCATTGTATATCCATATTTACTTCGATTTTTTCGCATT
Organism: Meta bourneti; assembly: GCA_933210815.1. NCBI lineage: Eukaryota > Metazoa > Arthropoda > Arachnida > Araneae > Tetragnathidae > Meta > Meta bourneti. The sequence goes on from OW119933.1 coordinate 7,609,675, forward strand.
TTACGAATTATGCTTAAATTTTGGATATGAGTATATGTGTGTGTATACATTTGTGTGTGTATACATGTATGTGTATATATGGTGTGTATATATGTGTGTGTGTATATATGTATGTGTATATACGTATGTATGTGTATATACGTATGTATGTGTATATACATAATCCTGAATTCAAATTAATTTAAATACAATTTTGAATTTAAAATGGATTGAAGTATAATCCTGAATTTTGAAATTGAATTGAATTGAAACCATAATCCCAATTGAAAATGATTTGAGTAAAATTGAATAAATTGAAATACAATTCTGAATTTAAATGTATTAGACATTGTACTTTTTGTTTAATCAACGTTAAGGCAACTTGAGGTTTCATCCGTTTTCACCAAAAGTATGATTGATTTTATAGTCACTTTCAATAGCTTTCTAATAAAGCCCATGGTGGCCTTAAGAACATCTTTAATCGCGAAATATTTTTGTCACCTTCAAAGTTTAGGATAGTGAAGATTTTAAGCAATTTAATCTTAATATCATTGATCAGTTACAACGAATTTCCCAAGGTTTGCATTGGAACGATCGTCACAACAAAAAGTGTCTGAAGAATTTCATTTATTTATTAGTACTCTTTTAGCCCTTTCAAGTATCTGCAAATTGAAACATTAATTTTTAGCATTCTTTAAGATTCTTTAACAAATGAGTAACTCTGAAATGCTTTTACTTCCTTCTGATACTCGGTATTAATGTTTGTAGTGGTCCAGAATAAATTTTAAGGCTCAGGTCCCAGTCTAACTAGCTCTCACGTAGCAAAATGTGTGAACATAGACTTTCAAACCAAACCACCCAAAACATTTTCGTCGGAAAGTTGATCACAATACTAATGAGTGTTGGAAAGGATTCGTAGGTATCTACATAAAACATCTTACGACACAATCGAAATTTTTTGGTAAGCATTTTTATTTACGAACAAAAGTTTCTCCCTTGTACCACACAGTACCTAGGTAGAATAAAATGCAAAATTAGAATTACAATACAACAAAGAACCAAAGCATAACTATATATTGATGTTTGTTTTACCACTTGATTCAGACTAGCTAAACCAAGTCCATGAGTTCATGTACCTTCAAAAGGTACAAGGGGAGCAAAGGATTTAAATACAGATACTCCCTGGACAGCCCCAGACAAGCAAGGAGGTGACCAGGAGACCTAATCCACATAGATTTCCGACAGTTAGGGAAAGCCTTTAACCTATGATCAAATGAAATTTATCTCAAATGTCCACGGGCAGATGAAGCAAAGGATTCATATACAGATCCTCCCTACACAGCCCCAGACAAGCAAGGTGACCAGGAGAGGCCTGTTCCATATAAGTTTCCATATAAGTAGGACAAAAGATTAAAATACAGATCTTCCCTGGAAAACCCCAGACGAGCAAGGGGTGACCAGAAACCTGGTCCACATAGGTTTCCGACAGGTCATTAAAATCTTTAAACCATGATCAAATTAAATTGATCTCAAACGTCCACTAGCCAGTCTAGAGACAGCATTGGGCATTCTTCTGACCTCTATCGCCCTCAAACATGAGGGCGCCACCGGAATGTTTTTCTGGTGCCAGTTATGGGTGGGAGGAATTTTCCAAAAGGTGTTCCGAAGTTTCTTTTTCTTGAAAATTTCGTAATACGAGAAGAGTTTAACTGCAATGACTGAAGGATACCCTCTTTCCAAACTATCTGCCATTTCATTTCAGCTGAGATCCACATGAGAAGGATCCGGTGAAAATTCATAATGCATGTCATTGAGCACTGCCAGTTGTTTAACCTTCCGGGAGGTTATATCGACGAGGTATCTCGTCGGTATCAAAACTGCATAGATTTTGATGGACGAGATATCTCGTCATTAGAAAAATTGACCAGATCTTGATCTCGTCATAAAAAATTACTAATATCTTGATGACGAGATATCTCGTCATTAGCAAAACTAGTCAGATCTTCATGGACGAGATATCGATGGACGAGACTAAGTTTATTTAGAATATCAATTCCAATCCTATATCTGATCTTGTTCGAGCTCTTTGGATGGAGCTACCGCTCTGAGTAAATGTTCATATGTTGTAATTATTTTTAGATTTTTCATAATTATATACAAATTTTCAGAACATGACAAAAGCCTCCTTTGACTTAATTCTCCTGGTGGTTGTCTCGACGAGGCATCTTGCCATTAGAAGAAACCTGACCTGATCTTGATCTCGTCATCATAAAAAATCGCCAATATCTTGATAGCGAGATATCTGGCCATTAGCAAAAGTGGTGAGATCTTGATGGACAAGATATCTCGTCGAAGCCATTTGGAGGGTTAACCAAACTAAAGGGACTGGGACCAGAGTATTAGATATTAAATAAGTGAATTCTCCATATTTGATTTATTTTGTTGCATTTATATTTTTAAAACTTAATGTTACGTAACGTTGTAAGTTAAAGTGATCCGTTTTAAAAATACGATTGAGAATTCACTGTACCTTCTTGATAAGAAATATCAAAATACCCCGCTCAATATTTCCTCTTTGCTAAAAATTGATTCCGACAAAATGAAAACAATTTTTCCAAACCTATTGCCCAAACTCCATATTTTCAAAAGTATTAACTCAAATGACAAATAACAATTCGAGCTATTTACTCTGTTATTAAACTTGGCTGGGAGCTCGGCTATGCGGAAAAGGCTTAAGCCTATCGATTTTGGAAAGCTCCACGTTGCAGTAACATACATTTAATAAATATTTATGCTGTGCAACATGAATAGCTGAATGATTTTATGCTTACAAGAGCAAACGTGCTATCAATGGAAAGAATGTGTTTTGAGGTAGAACGATTGGAAGCCCCTTTTAATGCCCATTTCTCCAAAAGAAAAAGGTGATGTAAATATCAATATCCATTCAAGAAGTGTTTTTGAAATAGAAAACATCTTCGGTACTTTTTGCCTATGCAAACACTCTTGAATCTCATTTCTTTACTCTTAGAAAAGTTATCTGAGGGACTGACTACCAACACACACATTGTGAAAGCATTGTGAAAACGCTTAGATATTTTAATATGTGAGCACGGGTTCTTCCCTTTTAGACTTTGCATAAAATAACATAAACATAAAAAATGGATATATTTCTTTTATTCGTTTTGCGATTCAGAAATATCCAAGTTTTTTCACGTTTTTAATTTCGTATTTCTCAGCTGCGACAATTTTCGAGCTCCTTAAGGTTTCTTTTCATAGATTTAGATGCGTGTTTGCTTTCCGTTATAGTATAAAAAATGAGTTGATATAACTTTTGTAGAAAGGAGGCATGAATGAACAGACCGTTTATACCTTTATTTCTAGATTAGGCTCATTAAGACTGCAGTTGGTAATTTAGAAATAAAAAGTAACACGCTCAGTATTTTATGCGTTTGCAAACACGCTGGAATCTCGTTCTTTACTAGAATTAAAGTTATCTGAGGGAGCTAAAAAAATACTTTGAGAACATTAGAACTCGTATAAAGATCTAAAATAATAAAAAAATTGTCTGAAAGACTAAAAGACTTTACAAAGAATTGCTAAATTACAGACTAAAAGATTCGCTAAAAGACAGACTTAAAGATTTGCTGAAAGGCAAAGTTTAAAAGACTGCATAAAATAAAATAAGCATAAAGAATGGATTTATTCACCCTTTTATTCATTTTTCAAAGCTGAAATATCAAAAAAAAATCAGGTTTTGAAGGTTTTAGAAAAAAATTTTAAATTTCGTATTTTTCTGCTGCAACAATTTTAGAGCTCCATATGGTTTTGTATTCATAGATTTAGATTAGATTTTTTCATAGACTTAGATATTCATGCATGTTTGCTTTCCGTTATAGTATACAAAATTAGTTGATATAACTTTTGTAGAAAGGAAGCACACACGAATGAACAGTTTTATATATTTATTTCTAGATTAGTCTCATTAAGATTGCTAAGTTGGTAATTTAGAAATAAAAAATAGCATGCTCAGTATCTTACGCATACATGATTGAATTTCATTCTTTACTAGCAAATGTTATCTTAGGAAACTACAAATATTTTGAGACCATTGTAAACTCGTCTAAATGACTTCGTCTAAAAATCGGAAATATTAAAAAAGACTTCGTCTAAAGATCGAAAAGATAGTCTATAAAAGACTGTCTAGAACTCTAAGACTTTGCAAAGAATTGCTAAATTACAAAGACTAAAAGATTTCCAAAAAGACAAACTAAATGATTTGATGAAAGACAAAGTCTAAAAGACTATAAAATAAGCATAAAGACTGGATTTAGTAGTCAATTTGCAAAGCAGGGATATCGAATTTTTTCACGTTTCGAAGTTTTTAGAAATATTTTATAATTTCGTATTTCTCAGATGTGACAATTTTAGAACACCTTGGCTTCTTTCCATAAATTTAGATTCCTCAATCCATACGTGTCTGTTTAACTTTACGCGTATTTAAAAAGATTACGTAACTTATAGAAATGAAGCACGAATGAACTGTTTATAGCTTTATTCCTTCATTAGTCTCAATAAGACTGCAAATGGTAAATTATACATATGGGATTTCAGAAACGAGATTATAGTGATTGACTTTTAACCGTTTGCCGTAGAAGCATACTTCCAATTAAAGAAGTGGTTCGAATCGTGTGTAAATGTTGAAAATATGTTTCACAAGGAGGCACTTATGCATAAATGTACGAAATTTAACTTATACAGCCACTCCCTTCGCTCTTGAAAAATGTTGTAATACATATAATTGGTTAACCTTTTACAGAATCACTATAATCCATTTTGAGGTATGGGTAGTTTGCTCAGTCACATATGGCCAATGTTCCTATTTGAGGACGTCACAATCATGTTTTACAAGGGGGCATTTGTGTATAAAAGTAGGAAGTTTAACTTATCATATAGCCACTCCCTTCGTACTTGAAAAATGTTTGCAATACATATAATTAGTTAACCTTTCACAGAACAAATTCATATTCAAGTTTATTTTAGTTAATTTTTCCCGTATTTTTTTACCTTCTAATGCTTTAGTTCAGAGAAATCAATCATGAGAAGGAAGAAAAAGTTTATAAGTATTACTTTTTCGTGATGTTCCCAATTGGGAACATTGGCCATATGTGACTAGACCTCAAAAATGGATTATAGTGATTAATAGATTAGATAAAAACATAATAAAAATTTTGAAATAACTTATCTTTAAATTTAAACACATGTGTGAATTTAATTGGTGGGTAGTTAAATTTACGTCGCATTGTAGCAATACAAAGGGGTATTGGCGAAGTGAATTAGAAGTATGTAAAATAATAATTTGTGCAAAAAAATTACACTTAATTTAATTTTATACCCATTGAACACCATTTATTGCTGCAACTCGTAAAAGGAAAAGAATGATCGTAACTTCTCGACGAAACTCTAGATGAGTAAGTTGAACACTTTTTTGGTGAATTGCTGTATGCAAAGTCCATCCAGTGATGACAGACAGCCATATTCAATGAGTTCGCAAATAAATTCCACCACCACTTATTTCTTCAGCCGAGGACGGAAGCTGTCAACATTCTGTCCAATAGATCTACTCTGTCCATTTCAGAATTATATTTATGAATGCAAAGGGATTGTTGTAAACCTGCATTGCTTTTTCCATACGTGTCTTTTAGCTAACTGGATTTGTTGGTGAGAGTAATAATTTGAAACAACGGTCACTATGACATTATGATTCCAATGACACGTGAATACTGATCCTTTACTTCGGTTATCAAAAATATGCATTCTGTCTGTTTTTCGCATATCTCATGCCTCGGGCCGTGAAGCCCGTTCACACTTAAGGCAGATGTGCCCCTGAGGGCACGAAATTTCGGCCTTACAACACTAATTTGGTTCATGGTCTAAATTACACAATGTCCAATAAATCGCTACACTTACCTGTTGGCAACTAGAGAAGTTAGAAAAGTGAAAGGCTTGTACAATGTGAAAAGATGATTTTGGAGCTGTAAAGTATAATGTTGGAGATTGAATAGTCCAAGAGGTACAACATACCAAAACCTACGCTAAATATACGTTCATATACATCTAAATGAAAAACTAATCATCCAAATTCAAACCCTCGAACTAGGATCAACCAAAAATTGGGTTGGTTTTGGGTCTTTTAGCCCAAGGGCCATATTTGGCCAAGCTGCGCCTCAAAAATCAGGATAATAGAGAATAAATAGAATATTGGGAAACATTTTACCACAACTTAAAACTCAGATATTGGAGAGCAGACCTTCTTTCAATAGAATATTAAAATGAAAATGTTTTGGCACTATTTAAATAATGAAGTAGGACTTCCGAATTGGAAGTCCTATCGCTGTTGCTATAAACTGAATGAAAATAATATTCGTTGAAACAGTACCCAACAAATAAGATGGTTTTGTCGGTTGGTTTTACTTGGCAGATATCCCAGGAATAGGATTTTACCACTTTGCCCAGTTGCTGATAAGAAAAAACTGTTTTACCATAGCAACTAAATAACTTCTCATACCCTCCAGGAGGAAGAACACTTCTCCAATGTCACTTCCGATGGAACGGAAACCAGCCTTCTTTCATAAAACAGACATTCTGAAATCAATTAAGAGCGGTCTGCAATTCCTTTTGAATGGATCGAATTGTGCATCTAAGTGAGTCATTTGTAGATCTTAAGAAACAGCCTATTTCCTGTAAGAGTTCATGAAAAGAAAATACCTTTTATTGTGAGCTTAAAGAACTATTTAAAGGTCGAAGATGTCGCTCAACTTTTCTGAAAATAATGGTGCGATTCTCTGCAATTCATGCTTTCCTTCAAATCAAAAGTTTTGGTCCAGTTGTATTGATATTAAACAAGTATAATTGTAAATAATTTCAAACAAAATAGAGCTTTGTATTTTATTACAGTCCATTTCTTTTGAAAAATCGCGTCCAGGGCCTCTACCTCATTCTACTCTGCTGTACAACATATTAGCTGAACTATCCAGCGTTGATCGGGTTGAATTGTTGGTAATTCATCGTAATATTACTCGATGTTATTCCTACGGGGATTTCGAATTGTTTTTAGCCCCTCTACAGGACAAATTCAACGGGAGTTAATATCTAGCCTGATTTACTTGCAATAGTCTAAAGAATAAGTACTAAATTTGTTGTGAATTGGTCAAACTGTGATAGTAAGGATACTAAGTGGTACTGATATTTGTACTTCGAATTGTTTCTAGCCCCCTCTCAAAACCTAAGACAAATAGAACGGGGGTTAATATATAGCCTATATTTCCCGCAGGATTCTAAAGAATGAATGTACCAAATTTGGTGTCAATTGGTCTGACAGTGATCGTAAAAATACTCAATGTTAATCCTATGGGGATTTCGAATTGTTTTTAACCCCCCCCTGCAAAAATAATACAAATAGAATGGGAGTTATTAGGTAGCCTACATTACCCTCGAGATTCTAAAGAATAAGTGTACCAAATTTGGTGTGGATTGGTCAAATGGTGTAGATTAGTAAAGAGAAAATAAAGACGCCGACTCTGCTTTATATATATAGATTAGTGTAGCTCAGAGTTTTTTACTATATTAGAATTGGTATTTTAGAATTTACTGTTTGGGATTTCTATTTTATAATTTATTATTATATTAGAATAGCTATATTAGAATTTGCTAAATTTGACTTGCTATTAGAACTTTCTTTATTATAATTGCTATTTTAGAATTTATTATATTATAATTACTATTTTAAAATTTACCGAATTAAAATTGCAAGTTTAGAATTTATTATTAGATTTGCTATTTTAGAATATAATAGTTTAGAATTACTAATGTGGAATTTGCTACAGTAGAGTTGCTATTTTATAATTTACTGTATTAGGATTGCTATTTTGTAATTTACTATATTAGAATAGCTATATTAGAATTTACTGAATAAAATTGCTATTTTATATAGAATTTACTATATCTGATTGCTATTTTAGAATTTACTATATCTGATTGCTATTTTAGAATTTACTATATCATTATTGCTATTTTAGAATTTACTATATCATTATTGCTATTTTAGAATTTATTACATTAGAATTATTTTAGAATTTACTTTATTATGATTCCTATTTTAAAATTTATTACAATAGAATTATTATTTTAGAATTTACATCATGATTCCTATTTTAGAATTTATTACATTAGAATTGCTATTTTAGAATTTACGAAATTAGACTTGCTATTTTATTTTTCTATATTAGAATTGTTATATAATTTACTTATATTATCTAGGATTATACTCTCCAATATATCCGCCTACAATTTCATTACTAAACCATGTTTAAATTTATCTCCCCTAAATTTTTCGAAATATTGAAGATAACAGATGACAAAAATTCTTCAATTCCATTCCAATTTCATTTACCCGCATTCTCACAAAATCTCGCGCAGCAAAAGATGGCCGTAAGGCGATAGACCCAGACAAACAAAATTATATTGTTGTAACAACTAAAATTTACAAGCATGCTCTATAAAAAATGTACTAGCCAAAACACTGAGCTGTTGTCACATTCCTTATTTCACAATATTGAAAAAATATTGGATAAAACATCACAATTTAAAAATTCAAAGCTAAAAGACGAAAAGTTTTTCTTAATCATAAATATTAAAATTAAATATGCTCTGATTAAAGTTAAGGTAACCCGGAGAGTAAAATCTTCAAAAAATCTATTTTGAATTTATAATTTTAAAAAATACTAGAGTTCTTAAGCTTTAAAACGATGCATCAATTTTGTTTTTAAGTATAGTAGAAGTATTTTTAATATTTTTTAATATATTGTCATGTCTCCAAAGCCATTAAATGGCATTTAAAAAGGTAGAGGTCGCTACTAAATTGTTACTATTTAATTTTTGTTCAGATTTTTCTTACATTAATTTAATTATTTTTAACATTTTATCTAAATGGCAACAGTGCTTATAACTGATTTTAACCGTAGTGTCTAGTGTTTACATTTGTTGTTCTATATTCTAATCATTTGGCTGAATTTTTCCGAGTTTACTATTTTTGTATAAACGTTTTATATTGTAATTGAAATTAGTTGCTTAAAATTGGATTTCATTATAAAATAGTGTTTGATTATGGCGCGTTCTTCTGCAAAATGAATGCTATCCTTCAATGAGGGTAGTATATCAAAATTGGACATACATTCTCAAAGATTTGGGTATTGCACCAGGTAATTACGCTTATTCGTCAATCCTTGCTCTTAGCAAAGAAAGGCTAAGAAATGCAAATAAATCTGAAAAAGAGGCTGAAGAAAGAGCTAGGCGGTGCAGAAGGCAATCTAGAAACTGCAAGATTTAGAGTGCGAAAATACAGATGATCCTTCATATGGTGCTGGAATGCATTAAGAAATAACTTTACATGGTGATTTCTAAGAATGGTGATTTTTTTTACAAAAGGTACCTTTTCTCAAATACCACTTGTCTCAAATACTTGAAACTTTTTTTACGTAATCTGAGGACCATTAGTGATGATTTAACCAGAGGGTTTAATGATATTCTAATAAATTATTGAAATAAAAAAATTCAAACTTTTCAAAACATCATAATTTTACCTTATTTTTGTATTATTGTTAATTTTTTTTAAAAGTAAAACAGCTACAAATGGCAGGTTAAAATATGTGGAAGTATTGAAATAATTCCCACGAAAAAATCCAAGTTTGTAAGTACAATAGGAACAGAGAAAATGTACCTTCAATATTGTCAAATTTAACATAAAAAACATAGGGCGTTGCGGTAAACTCCGAGTTACCTTAAACGATTCTACGAATCAGATCAGTGATAAACTATTAAAATAAAGGTTCTGTACTCTGGTTGGTTGGGTTTTTATGGCGCTAGGGTCATATTTGGCCAAACTGCTCCAAAAACGTCAAGTAACCCTCATGCAAAGAAATTTTTGCTCACACAGAAGAGAGAAATACACCCAGGGAGAAATCAAACCTGCGCCGCCTGCAACCTGCAGGTTGCTAGCGCAGTGGGAGTACCCACTGAGCCACGACGGCTCCGCTCTGAACTCTGAATAGTTAATAAATGATTCTACAAATCAAATCAGTGATCACCCAATCTGAATATGAATAAACTAACTACACGAAATGAGAAAAACTGCTTTTGATTTAACAACAAAAGCTCACAAATGTCTCAACAAAGCATTGTAATATTTCCTTGTTTCGAATTCCACAATCAGAAATTAACTGAATCAGCAAGACTGTATCTTTGTACTTCCAACGCCTCAAGCCTTGAAATTTTTTAATTACAAAAGTAATTAATCGAAAATAGTTTACGTTTCAACGAGTTTGTTTTTGTGGAAACAAGCGTTAAACGCACTCTTACGAAATTTGAGACAAATTTCCAGAAGTTAAAAATTATCCCCGATTTTGTAGCTTTAAATGTACATCAACTCCATCAGGAACAACGCCATTCCTCTACTTGAGTGATTGTATCCGGAATGACGCATATACGATCCAGAAAAGGATGAATTGATGGTGAAAAGAAAGGGGGAAACGCATTTAATGATCTTTTAACGACAACTTTGTTGAAAATTATTGATTTCCCAATGAATTCTCTCAAGTTGCTCTTGAAATCAGTTGATTTGTAATGTTTCGGAAAACTGTTGATATTTAAAGTGCTGAAGTTGAAAGACGGTTGTTGATTCTTTGTTGCCTGGTCTGTTTACGATTTCCTAAACTCGGTGGAATGTTTAGGTTGGAAACTCCTTATCGATTGACGTCAATATTTTCACTCAATCTCGAGTGCTTGAGAATAGTTTCTCAAATGTTCCGATCATTTTGTTTTGAAAATTCTAATCCTCATGTTAAAGCAATGTGCTTGCGTTTATTCGATTGAAACTTTAACCTTTTGACATTGTGAAAAGTTCAGGAACTCTATATGGTTCTGCGATGGTTAAACGTGATTTAAAAAAAATTCTAATCCTTATTGAGAGCAGGGCCGTGGTAGCCCGGTTGGAAGAGCAATGGAGTAGCAACCGGAGGAAACGGAGGGTTCGCGAGTTCCAATCCAGCCAAAGACCGTCGTGTACAAAGGGGGCTGGTGCACGTTAAATCCGTCGTGTCCTCAAATGTCCTCACTTTGGCGTGGTGTGGAAGTTTGGAGAGTGGGATGCCAGCTCAGGTGTTGTACCTCGTCATCTGACCGTGATTCAAAATTATGTGGTACTGTCTTCGGATATTTCCCTTTGGGATTGATCCCGGACCGTCACCAATAACCCGTTGTTTCCGTTTCGATGGAAGTGTTCTAATATCTTCACAAAATGTTGTGACCAGGCCGGACACGGAGTGAAGAAATACATCCGAGTATCAAGGTTTTTAAAGGCATTCTAATTTATTAACATGAACATAAATATATACAAGGTATGTACAAGTCTTGAAACACAAAAATGAGCAGCCGAGTTCTACGCATTGTACATAGCGTTTTGAGATTTTATTGAAGTTCTAGTAATGATTACGCTAGCAAATCGTTTGCTGCGGAAGGAGAAGTTATGGCGCCTAGCTTCAACCGCATAACAAACAAATCGTTTGAAAGCAGAATTACGGCGCCTATCTTTAAGCGTTGTTTGTATCTTAACCATAATTTATAGCTTATATTTTCAACACCCGTTGTGTTGCGACGTTAATTAATTACGAATACTACCGTCTCTTTTTCTTCCCTTTAGACTTCTGAGTTTACCAAATTTTCCATCGGCGTTGAGATAGGAATCCAATCTGGACCTATGGCAATTTTAATTAATTAAAAAATCGTCTTTTCAAACAAGCTATTCGGAAGAAAGCATTCACCGATGCAGTTAGATAAATTCTAAGATGCGAACCACCACCTTCCCTTGTGGTGCTCTAAACCTCTTTAATGAGTCTTAATGTGGGTTATGTATGAAACGTATTAGAAATCTCAATAGGCAGCGTTGAATTTCCCCTAGAAACATTGGTGTCCCCGTTCAGTGGACGAAAAGCTTAACCCTCCTGGTGGTTGTCTCGACGAGGTATCTCGTCATTAGCATCTAGTCATTCATTAAATTCGGTCAAACTGACCAGATCTTGATGAACGTGATATCTCGTCATTAGAAGAAAAGTGACCAGATCTTGATTTAGCCATCATCAGAAAATCGGAAATATCTTGAAGAGATATCTTGCGCATTACAATGATATACATGCCTTACAATGCTTAAGGTTCCTAAAAAGTGTACTTCATATATTACAATACTTAAAAGGTACTACAAAAGTGTATTTCGCTCACACTAAATACATAAGTTACTACAAAAAGGGTATTTTCTTGTTTTTCGAATACAACCAGCCAGGATTATCATCCTCTAAAAAGTGTACTTCAAACACATTAAAATGCTTAGTTGATACAAAGTGTATTTCACACCAATTACAATACTTAAAGTACTCAAAAGTATATTTCTTTACTTTTCGAATACCAAGATTCTCATCCCATTTAGACACTTGTCTACTGATATTTAAGGAGAAAGTTTTAAAAGATCGATCCTATTCAAAGGGTGCTTTAAATGGCCACACATATTTAATGACCTTACTACCGTACGGACTAACGTGATATACGGTTTTGTGACTTTAAAGACAGCTCTGATAGTGTTAGGCAAAGATAATCGCACCTACATCTGCTGCCTGTAATAAATTTTGCAGCAATGGATCAATTCGCAGATAAAAGCATCTGCTCTCGTTTACAAAAGTGATACTGTACAATGCTTTGTTACTACCAAAGCGTATCTCCTTGTTTTTACAATAATACTAATCAGGATTCTCATCCTCTACAAAAGTGTATTTCACACACATACAATGCTTAATAATTACAAAAGTGTATTTCACACAATTATAATACTTACAGTACTACAAAAGTAAATTTCCTTGCTTTTGAGATATAGTAAGATTTTCATCCTATTCAGAAACGTATCTACTGATATCATTTAAGAAGAAACTTTTAAAGGATCGATCCAATTCAAAACGTGCTTTAAATGGTTGCACATGTTTTAATGACCTCTCTCTCTCTCTTACTACCGTACGCGACTAGCATGATATACCGTTCTGTGACTTTAAAGGCAGCTGATAGTGTCAGGCAAAGATAATCGCACCTACATCTGTTGGCTACAGTGAATTTTGCAGCAATGGATCAGTTGGCAGATGAAAGCATCTGCTTTCTCGGTTAAGATAACACTAAACTATTATCCAAAGCCTGGTAATTTGGAGAATAACCGATCCAATTACCAAAGGAGATTACAGTTTTTGATCTTCTGTTAAAATTTGTATTGTCTTCCTAGCTCTTGAAGGAGGAAACGATTTTCAATCTAACTAAAGTTTATCCTAGAAAGTTTTCCTTTACCAGTTTTAAATTTATTTCATGGAATATTTCAATCTGTTCGAATGAAAAGAACGTTTTACTTAACCCTCCTGGTGATTGTCTCAACGAGGTATCTCGGTCATTAGCAAAACTGACCAGATCTTGATGGACGTGATATCTCGTCATTAGAAAAACTTACCAGATCTTGATCTAGTCATCATCAAATAGTGGCAATATCTTGTTGACGATATATCTTGTCGTTAGCGAAATTGGTCAGATCTTGATTGACGAAATATCTCTTCGAAACCACTTGGAGGGTTAATGTTGTTTTATGGCACAAAACGTGAGATTGATAATTAGTCACAAATGAAACATTTATAATTAGTGGAAAATGTACATTTATAATTAGTGGTGTAAACGTTCACAGTAGTGTCGAATTTATGTTATAAGAGATCTAAGAACTTGCGCTGAGTGTGAAACATTTTTTAAGGTAACTTGTTATAATCACTAAAAGTAAACTACTAGACAAAACTTTTTTGATAGTGAATTGACGATATTATTTTTGTAAACCATATTGCAACCATAATTGAAAGTAAGTTACTGGATATTAAGACAAAATATTGTTTTAGGTATTAGCATTTCATGCACAATTCCCAACAATGGTTCATTTATCTAATAGGCACTCAATTTTCAAATAATAATTAGCCATAAAAATTCAGGTAGGTAGGTATTTTAACTAACGTCATACTGGAGTAACACAACGGGCTATGGTGACTGTCCGGGATCAATCCTAAAGGGAAAGACCCGAGGACAACACGTACTTTTGAACCACGTTCAGATGACGATAAAAAATTCAGAACATCAGTTAATGAGTTCTAGTCTAAAATAGCAACGTAAAAAAAGCACCAAAGCGTTCAAGTAGTTGCTGATATTTCGGAAAACAATAAATCTTTAAAATATTAGTTTAAAGCTTTTTAATCTTAAACTGTCCCTTTTCCTGTACGAGGTTTATAAAATTAGACCGTTATATTGGCTTAAGAAAAATATTTTTAAGCACTAAAATGGCATAAGAATCAGGAGAATTGGTGTGTATTTGCTCAATGTTGTATATGTAATGTAATGATACAAGTGAGATTAAAAGCTTAACAATTTCTTAGTCAATAGAAATAGAAGTACGAATTTTAAAATTATACAAATTTTATGCGTACACTATTTTTAAGAACCCTCATGTTCTATATTAATGTATATCTATAAATTGGCGAAATTTCGATACTTTTATTTAATGTTTTCTGTATTTAATACCTATTCATTTTCAATCGATTTCACAGCCACGGATTCCTTAATTCCATGCCATTGCATTCATCACTCAGAAGCATGTGATCCAATCTCTAAATATGCCGGTTGTGCATCTTTCACGTACTGTGCTTGCCGTTACGCACATTATTTTTTCTCATTTTTTTGACAGTTCAGAAGCCTTATCCCAGGGTCCTCTATTCGTATTCATATATTCATATTCATCATGTCGTTATTTTATGACTTAATCAGCTTTTTAAGTCTTAATCACAATACCCAATGATTACTTCATTTTAATACAACAAATATTCTTCATTTCAAACCCCTTATAACTCAAATTCTATGCATACTTTAAATTTTGAAACAAATTAGCTTGCTGAATTATCTCAGTTTCTATACATATAATTGCCTAATATACCTAATAATAGTACCAAAGAATAAGTAATCGTTAAACAAATCAAATTAATTTTTACTAATTAACAATATTTTTATCCTTTTCCTAATACATGAATAAATATAAAAAATTTTCGTGTTTTCATAGATAAATGATCATTTTGAGCTAAACATTTTTATCTTCGTAAAGTTGTTACTTTTTCAGCATTATTTGTCTAAACCTGATCTTTCCCGTCGACGTACAACTATAACTTGAGCTAATCTTATGAATAATATTATGATACGCAATTAGTAAACAAACGGAATAAAAAACTTACCCTTTTATTACAATTCGTTTATCCTTTTCTAATAAATGATTAATGGCAAAAAATTGTGCCTAGAAGTTATTGTTCTTTATCATTTCCCTATAGGTAGATAAATGACTATTTTTTGAGCTAACCCTTTTTGTCTTTATAACGTTGTTACTTTTCCGACATTATTTGTCTAAACCTGATCCTTCCATTGACGTAAAACTATGAATTGAGCGCATCTTATGAATAATGAGTATAAGTAATCGGTAAACAAATGAAAATATATATTTTGTCTTTTGTACAATACTTTTAACCTTTTCTAATACATGATGGCAAAAGATTTATGCAAGGAAGTTATTGTTTTTTTGGCAGTTCCTTATAGCAGATAAATGATCAGTTTAAGCTAACCTTTTGTCTTTGTAAAGTTGTGTTACTTTTGTGACATTACTTGTCTAAACCTGATTTTTCCCTTCGACGCAGGACTATAAATTGAGCTCCTCTTATGAATAACGATTATTCTGATTAAGCTAAATAAAGAGTAAATAAATGGAATTAATATATACTTATTCTCATTTACAATACTTTGATATTTTTATAATATTTGAATAACGGCAAAAAAAATTTGTTTGGAAATTTTATTTTTATCAGTTACCTTTCGTAGACAAAACGATCATTTTGAGCTAACCATTTTTGCTTCGTAAAGCTAGCTGAATTACTTTTTTGACATTATTTGTCTAAACCTGATCTTTCCCGTCGAGCCCTCAGGGGCATACCTTCTATAGGTATGTTCGGGCTTCACAATTCCGGGGTACCTGAGTGATCTGTTTTCCCTTTCATCTTTCCCCTTGTGCTTTTTGCTTTTTTTCCTCCCTCATTGTGGTTGCCTCTTTGGAGATGAGGGCTCCCCTTGAGAAACTTTTCGTCACTGTTGCCTTCAGCTCCTTTTGGGGATTATATCACCCACGTGTTTTCCGTGCGTGGATACCCGTGTCCCTGGAAAGGAGGATCCAGGCAGTTGAGGGGAGATATACTGACTCAATACACTGCTTCGGCCTCTTCTTCAGGTAAACGGGAGGTGCATTGCGTTCCCCAATGTATCAATCGGCAGGTGAATTGACTTCGGTCATCTGCTAGGGCTCAAGTGATCGTTGCAACGACTAGCTCCTTTCAAGGCAGATATAGAGTAGTAATGAGAACGTATAGGCTTGGCTAGCACTGGTGTAGATGTCTACATCCCCTCGTTGGGCTCCATGGTGGGCGGTACGGTTAGGCCTGAATTCAAGTTAATTAAACATGGAAAATAAAAATGATAATCTTTCTCTTCAGTGGAGTACCAAATTAATGAAATTGATGACAGTAACAGAAATTGATGTAAACAGATTCTGTATAAGAAAAGTAGAAGGAACTCTGAAGAATATATCGGCAATCCTCATCCACAAGACGATTCTTGGTATGGTTGGGGATGTCAAAATATAAATAAATGTAACAACGGTGATATATTAGTGGAAATTACATCTCAAAAACAAATCCAACCCATCAAATTTGAAAAAAATAGGAGAATATGAAGTTACCGTTTCAGCTCATTTTTCCCTAAATCACTCCCGAGGTGTCATCTCTGAATCGGATTTGCAATTTGACTCTGAGAAAGATATTTTAGAGGCACTTAAAGACCAACACGTTTGCCAAATCCGAATAATAACATTTCGTCGAGACGGCCAAACCTTCCCAACAAAACACAGTACTTTCAAGGTCCCTGTTCTACCTAAATTTGTCAATATCGCTTACGTTAGATGTTCTGTCAGTCCATACATACCCAATCCCGTGCGTTGCTTTAAATGCCAGAGATTTGGCCATTCCATGCAAAATTGCAGTGGTAAAGAAACCTGCGCATGCTGTTCAATAGAAGGCCATGACAGTAAAACATGCGAATCTACACCAAAGTGTGTTAATTGCAAGGGCAAAATCATTCATCCTATTCCCGCACATGTCCTCGTTGGATCGAGGAAAAGAAATTCAAACCATCAAGATTACTTAAAATCTCTCCTTTAACGAAGCCAGGAAAATCGTTACCGATAGAACCCCAAGAGCAGGCATTTCGTATTCTACAGCAGTAAGAAAAGTTTCAAAATCCATAACTACACAAACAGACCCTCTAACTTTTGATCAACTCATTAGTATGCAATCCAAAACAGTTAACCAAACATCTAAAAACAATAGACAATACTAAACCAACGAATAATTTAATCCGTTCTAATGGTTCCAAAATACCAAAAGTAAACAATGTACCGAAACGTCTAAGTGAATTGAAACACCAAGAAGACTGAATCATCGAAAAGAAAATATAAAGATTCTCAGTCAAAAAATTATCCTAAGGAGGTAAGAAAGAAAAAAGATCTCGGAAAAATTTTAGATAATTTTCGAGGCAAAAAAGACGATTCACTAGATTATTTGTCTGATGAAGGTTATGTACAAAGGAATGAGTTGGATAAAGAAGTAACCTAAATAATATGGCTAAAAACCTCATTTCGTGGAATTGTCACGGTTTGCGAAGCCATACTGATGACATCGAAACACTTATTAACTCATTTCAACCCGCTTGTATTGGATTACAAGAAACATCTGACACCTGCAATAGAAACAAAAATCAAACAGTATAGCTTTGTAAGAAAAGATAATATACAAAATGAACGTGCTATAGGAGGAGTTGCATTAATGCACTCGCAATATTTCCCATCCAGACACAGATTTAAATACCTCATTTTGCAAGTAACAATTCTACAAATTCAAATCAAAACACCAATTAGAATATGCACCATATATCTTCCACCAAGCCAAAACATTCATCAGAGAGAACTTGATGAGCTTGTCGACCACCTTCCTTTACCTTTTATAATTTTTGGCGATTGGAATGGTCACAGCTCTCTTTGGGGAAATAGCAACAATGTCCGAGAGGTACAGATAGAAAAATTTATTTCAGGCTATAATTTATGCCTTTTAAATGATACAAGCAATACTTACTTCTACCAACCGACTAAAACTTCATTTCATAGACCGTGCAATTTGTTCCTTCTCTCTTCACTAAATGGAATTTTAGTGTCGACAGAGATTTGCACAATAGTGATCATTTCCCAATCATTTTAACATATTCTGCGAAAGACGTTACATTCCCTAGACGACCTATACGTTTTATTTTTGACAAAGCTAATTGGCCCTTATTTGAAGAACTTTCGGAACTTAGCGAAGACATGGTAGAACATCCAAATATTGATGCAGCTATAGAAACAGTTACGACCTACATAAAAAAAAGCTGCAGATGTTACAATTCCCAAAACATCGGGAAAATTTCCCAAATTATGGAAACTCTGGTGGAACGAGGAATGTGCTGAAGCCTACAAAGCTCAAAAGAAAGCCTGGAATCGATTTCGACGATACCCCACTTCTGAAAATTTAATATTTTTTAACGTACCAAAGCAATTGCTCGGTGAATCTCGCCAGAGTCAAAAAGAATCTTGGCAAAAATACGTAAGTACTATTCGAAATCAGGTATCATCGAAATTTATCTGAGACAAAGTTAGAAAAATACTTGGCACCAAAAACTCTAGACGTTCGTTATCATTTCTGAAAAATAACGGTCAATTCATATCGGATGCTAAAGATATAGCAAACACTTTAGGTGCAACTTTTGCAAAAATATCTAGCATCGATTCATATCCATAAGAGGAGAAAAAGTCTAAATTTCCGAAATTCTTCACCTGAAATTTATAACACTAATTTTACTTCTCATGAGCTAAAAAGAGCTCTTAACAAATCGCATCCTACTTCCCCTGGTCCAGATGAAATTCATCACCTTTTAAAAAACCTAAGTGAAAACACACTGCGCTTAATTTTATACCTTTTTAACAGGATTTTTAACGAGCTTGTCTCCTAAAGCATGGCGTAGAGCCATTGTTATTCCCATTTTAAAACCGGGAAAAGATTACCAGAGCTCCAGTAGCTATAGACCCATTTGCACTCACAACCTGCCTTTGCAAAATTATGGAGCGAATGGTCAACTCGCGTTTGGTCCATGTTTTGGAGACAAATGACCATCTCTCGAAGTATCAAAGTGAATTCCGTTATGGACGCTGCACAATGGACAATGTTTTAATGCTGGAAACTTCAATAAGAGATGCATTCGTCAGTAAAACACATTTGATGTTTTTTGACATGGAAAAAGCGTATGACAGGACATGGCGATATGGAATTTAAAAGACTTATACAACATGGACTTCCGAGGCAACTTACCTATTTTTATCCAGAACTTTCTTTCGACAAGAACATTTCAAGTTCGCGTTGGGGATGTTTTATCAGATGATTTCTTTCAACACGAGGGTGTTCCTCAAGGTAGTGTTTTAAGTGTAGTTTTATTTATCATTAAAATTAACGGAATCATTCATCAACTTCCACCATATATACATGGATCTCTTTTTGTTGACGACTTTCAAATTCACTGCGCAGGTGTCAACATGTCTTTCATCGAAATACAAATGCAAATTGCTATAAAAATTATCACAGAATGGGCGGACAAGAATGGTTTTGCCTTTTCTCCTCAAAAAACAAACTATTCATCTTTGCAGACGCCGTGGTCTTCATCCAGACCCAGAAATTTTAATGAATGGAACCACCATACCTATAGCACCAGCGACCAAATTTGGGGGAATTTTGCTTGATTCTAAACTGACTTTTCGACCTCATCCGAAATCTGAAACTAAAATGCAACAAAACGTTAAATCTTTTGAAAGTTTTATCAAGTTCAATGTGGGGAGCTGATTGTTTTTCACTCATAAAACTATAAAGCTTTAGTTCTGTCCAAGTTGGACTACGGTTGCATGATAAATGGATCTGCAGCTCGATCGACTGTACAGACCCTAGACCCCATCCATCATCAAGGCCTTCGCATATCATCTGGAGCATTCAGGACATCTCCCACCCAGAGACTTTATGTAATTACAAACGAGCCTTGTCTATAAATGAGACGAGAGAGACTAGCTCTTTAATATTTTTATAAAATCAAATGCAATAACCTTCACCCAATGCATGACAGTCATGAAACCCATTTTTGGCACTTTTTACTCATCTAAACCATCATAAATCCCTTCATTTGGACATGGGATTCGTTCCTTACTCCATTTTTACAATATCGACAATATAGAAATATTATCTAAAGTAGATGAACCTCCACCTTGGGGGAACATAGCTATATCTATTTTAGATGATTTTAGCAGATATCCCAAAGAAATAACATCTCCACTGGTCTATTTACAACTATTTTATTATCATAGACAACTTTATCTTAACTTTCATACGGCTTTTACGGATGGTTCTAAAAACAGAGAACATGTCGATTCTGCGGTAGTTTTTAATGAATCGGCTGTTTCTGTGAAATTACACAAGTACTGTACAGTTTTTATTTCTGAAATTAATGCTATCTATATGTCTAAAAAAATTGCTGATTCACAGGAAAAAATTTGGATTATTTAGACTCCAGAAGTTCAATTGAGGGACTTGCTAATGTTCAAGACAGCCACCCATTGGTGCTGAGTTCAATTAAACTATATTTTAAATTGGCCGACAGAGATCTCAATATTTTTCTATGCTGGATTCCAGGCCATGTGGGTATACCAGGGAATGAAGCAGCTGATAAAGCAGCCCAAACGGCTGATACCATAAGACCATCCGTCCCCTTCCAAGACGTGGATCATATCAAAAAGTCCATAAAAAATTCATGGCAGAATAAATGGGATATACAAATTCAAAATAAATTATATTCCATTCAACCATATATAAAGAGCTTTAAACCTAATAATTTTAGTAGACTCGAAGTAAAACTGACTTCGTATAAGTCACACCTATTTAACTCACAGGCATTTGCTATACTCGGAACAGCTCTAACATGTCCAACGTAGGATTCAATCCTATCTGTTGAACACATTTTAAGTGTATGTCCTGATTTTAATGCTATTAGACTCAACTACTTTGGTGCTACTAATCCTAATATAAGACTTAATAAGTGATCCTCCTCATCCAAATCTATTCTTATTTATATCAGACAGGTTTTTATCTAAAAATGATTTAAAATAATTTTTTTCACTATTTTATCTTTGTGGAATTTTGATTATTAGTATTGAATTTATGAATAAATGATGATAAAAATTTATTTGGAATTACCGATAGTTTGGCGCAGCTTGGCCAAACCTGGCCCTTGTGCCATAAAAATTCAATCAATCAATCCTTCCCGTCGACCAGAGGACTGACTATAACTTGAACTTACCTTATGAGCGGCTAAGTAATAGGTCGTCTCAATTTGAGTTCCGTTGCGCGTTGATTTGATTCATTAGAATAGTGTCCATTCGCTAGCACATTAAATTGGCTCGCCGAATCGTCTAATCATAGATAGTGAGTCCTTGCGTGTTTACGTGATCAAAGGATATTGCTCAGTAAGTTTATCAAGATCTGATTGGTGTATTAATTATATCTAGTTGCGGAGTGCAGAGTCGGTTCGTGTCGGTCTTTAAGTAAATCACACTTAAACTGTTTTTGTGGGATTTTGTTGTACATACAGGTGATGAACAAAATAATATGAACACCTGTGCCACGACACAAAATCCTTATTAGTATGGGATTGGTCCACTCTGCCTGAATTACAGCTTGTATCCAACGTGGGATGGATAAATACAGGTCATGCACAATATTCAAGGAAATGCACATTCATTCTTCGTGCAGAACATTTTCTAGTTCAGAAAGTGACTGGAGGTGAAAATCTTGAACGCACTTTGGCCACCAAACTCCCCAGGATTAAACTATGTTAACCCTCCAAGTGTTTTGACAATATATCTCGTTCAAGATCTGGTCAATTTTGCTAAGGACAAGATATCTCGTTGAGACAAAACTGCCCATTACTCCAAGGGAATGACGAAAGATCCAAGTAGAAAATACAAATTGTCCATAGCCCAAAACTGATGACAGTTTGAAACAGGTTTTCACACCAGAGACTGGCCACCACAGAGCAAATTTTTGACTTTAAGATAAACCAAGAGGGTTGAGATCAGGGGACTGAGGAGGCCAGACGAGAGGCTCCACGTCATCCTAGTGCTCATCGAGCCATGCTTGGACATACTGAGCATTGTGAATGGGGACATTCTCGTCTTGGAACACAGGTCGTTCACCAGGAACATAGGACAGAAAAGATCATCCAGAATGCTGAGATATTGCTTTGCTTTGATCTTTCTATGCAGGACTACAATTGGTTCCAGACCACGCCATGATATCGCACCCCACACCGTCATTGAGCTCCTCCATACTTAGAAGCTGGAAGGAGGCAGTCAACATGAAAGGCTTCTGTGGGCGCTCTCCAGACATAAGCATATTCGGTGGTCTGAAATACTGTAAAGACAGATTCGTCAGACCAGATTACCTGTCATCACTGCTGGTGTGCCCTGTCTTTGCTGTAGGTACCATTGCCATCGCTTCAAAGCATTACACGGTGTCATCAACGGTTTTGGAATAACCACTCTGCCATGAACGTTGGCAGCAAGCAGTTCCGGTTGATAGTTTGGGTTGATATGGGGTTCTGGAGATGGGTGTTCATCCTTGGATGCCCGGATCCTTGGACGTCATTTGGAACACCGTTGTCTTGTGCTTTTGGGCCATTATCCGCTTCAACACCCGTCTATTCATGTCGAAGATCTTTGGCTTTCGCTCACTGTTCTGTTTCGATGATGACGCCTTGCCATGTTTTTCGTAAGCTGTTATAACAGTTAATGCAGTGCTCCTTGCAACACGCATAAAGTGGACTGTTTTCGTCTCTGAGGTTCCAGCGAGGCACACTCGAATGATCATGCTTCTTTGGAAGTCTGAGAGGTCGGACATACCAGCGTTTCACTGCTATCGGAATGTTCGCATACAACCCGTAAGACTGCTGCTGATAGACTGATATTTCCGCCCTTATGGCCGCTATATGCGTGACTTTCTGTGCTCGGTGGCGTGACTGCACTACAAGGGTGAATTACGACCTGATTCCATGTGGGTGTTCAGATTGTTTTGTCCCCCACTTGTTTTTTGCCACCCAATCAGGTCTCATTAAGTCTGAGAGGATTAATAAAAGAAGGAAATTCAAGAAAGCCCGCCTAAGTAATATTAAAAATTAATACTTTTACATCGTTATTAGCGTGGTTGAATTACAGCATAGTTGATATATATTATAACGATTAATTTTTTCTTTGGTGTGTAACTTCAAATTAAATCAATCCAATACCCCTTTACAATAAAATTTTTGAAAAGTTTTGCAAAAATCTGTAGCTACTTAAAGTTTGAAATATCGGTAGAATCGGTTCTACAAAAAGCACCACAGCCTTACACCAGCTTCTGAATTACAAATAACTTTTTTACAAGCAATAAATTGTCAAAAATAACAAACCAAGTTATCTACCCATTCCATTACATAATATCCTCTGGTAAACAATTTACAGTAAATAAACACAAATAAGAACAATGCTCAAAATCATGAGAGAAAAATCAAACAATATGCAAATATAATTTTGTGACCTTGAATAAGCAAAATAAAACATAAAAATAAAAAATTATCGTAATGAGAACCTTCTGAAATTATTCAAATTCCAACAAATCGAACAAAGGATTCATGGGTATACTCTTCGTAATTTTTTATGAAACTGGAACATTTCACACATATATAAACTCAATTGCGTTAAACCTCCAAGTGGTTTCGACGAGATATCTCGTCCATCAAGATCTGACCGATTTTGAAAATGACGAGATATCTCGTCATCCAAGATATTGCCGAGTTTTTTATGATAACGAAATGAAGATCTGGTCGTTTTTTCTAATGACGAGATATTTCGTTCGTCAAGATCTTGTCAGTTACTAGATTACTAGATTTTTTCTGACCTCGCCTGAGATACCTAGCTTTTCAAATAATTCCGTTTTTCCACCGCCATACTTAAACTATATGTACGACCCTTTTGACGTCTTTCCCGCAGGGCGACGAAGAAAAGTGAAACACTTGAAATCGCTCCAAAAGTATAAAGTCAACGCGAATACTTAATATGCCATTAGACCGTAGACGTATCAAAGTACCTAACGGAACCGCTCCTGCCGCGTGCATCAGGTCATCGCAGCTGCGGCCCGCAAATCGGAGCCGTTTCTAACTGTCGAAATTCAGCAATTCAGTTACCACCGCTCGCTGCTCAGGACTTCGCGAACAGACCACATCTTGATGAACGAGATATCTCGCCATTACAAGAAAACTGAGCAGATCTTGATCTGGCAAGTAGGTAGGTATTTTAATTGCACTGGATTATACACAACGGTTGATGTAGTAATTATAAGAAAATCGGCAATATCTTGATGAGATATCTCGTAATTTCGTAATTAGTAAAATTGATCCGTTCGTGATGGACGAGATATTTCGTCGAAACCACTTTGTAGTTGAATCAACGTCACACTGGAGCAACACAACGGGCTATTGGTGACGGTTCGGGATTAATCAAAGATCCGAGGACAACACTTCGAAACTTATAAACACGTTTAGCTGACAACTGAGCTGGCACCCCACTCTTTAAATTCCATACCACGCCAATGTGAGGACATATGAGACCACGATAGATTTAACATGCACCACGTACACGACGGTCCAACTCTCCGTCGCTAATCCGCTTCTCTTCCCCGTATGCGCCAAAACACATGTTCTAGAATTGTAAAGGGAGTGATATTGTATATTCGCATATACATCTCCACCTTGACAACAGCCCTAAATAACTGACACTCATAATACATTCCAAAGCAAAATGCTTTCGTAAATGGCATTCATATTAAGAAATATGAATAACAACTAGAAAATTAAACGAACAAAAGGATCAGTGGTTCCATCCCTCTTTCTATGCACAGTAACACATTTCCCATCTCAGTCCATTAATGTCAACATTAATAATGATTAGAGCACAGAAGAAATAGTATTCGCTTAGTTTATTATTTAATGATTAGTTACTACATTTATGTTATAGCTTTCTTTTGCAATTTATAAAATGTTTTGTAAGAGCATTATATTTTCCCGTAATTCCATATTTCTCAGTCCGCTAAGGATCGTGATTTTATGGCTATGATCGTGTAAATTCCTTATCTCATTCTATGTATATACGTAGAATATTTTATTCATGTAGTTGTCTAGTACTTTTGAGTGCTTTTTATATATCCATTTACACATCAAGTGCAGTTAGTGCTACTCAAATTTGACTTAATATAGCAAAGAATGCTGTGAATCCATTTGTTAATCATTTAATGAAGATCATTGGCACTATTTCGCGTACAAATGACAATTAAGCCAATAGCCCAGTATGTATCTGAACAATTAATTAATGATAATGGTATCTAATTAACGTCGCACTAGAGCAGGAAACAATCTTTTATTCACCAGAATCAGGTTCCCCATGACCACTGACCAATTTCAATGTGCTGACCTTTATCTGCTGTGATTGCTGACCGACTCATTACGCTCAGCTGTAGAGCATGATGCCATTGTTGTACACCAGAAAGCATGTTGTAATCGGTCTATGTGGTGAATGGGAACCTGATTCTAGTGAATGATTCCTGTGAGTTGAATCCCTATATTAATTTGTGTCTATGGCCAGGTTTTTAAAAATTGGAAAGGCTGCAATTAATGGCTCTGTTGCTTAAGCAGTCAAAATTTAGAAAATCCATTTTGTCTGCGGGTTGCAGTTGGAAGAGCAACGGATTACCAACAGAAGGGTTGAGAGTTCAAAACTCGGTCCAGCCAAAGACCGTAGTGTACATGGGGGCTGGTGCACGTAAAATCTGTCGTGGCCTCAAATGTCCTCACGTTGGCGTGGTGTGGAAGTTTGAAGAGTGGGGTGCCATCTAAGATGTTGTTCTCGTCATCTGACCGTGGTTCAAAATTACGAGGCGTTGTCCTTGGCGAAGATCTGGGGTCAATCCTGAAAGACTTCGGGATTGATCCCGGACCATCACCCGTTGTGTTGCTCCAGTGCGTCGCTAATTAACTACCCTACTATCGGCGACTTTTGGTTCTAAAACTGTTTTTCGCTGAGTATATATCTCCATGTCTCCAAGTGTCTCAATATCAAAGTTGATTCCATTCCGTTTATTCGATTTAGCTAGATGCTTCCAAAGAGTGAAACTTATTTTATAGCCACCCTGTATTTGAATTGTTTTTAGTAATTCTTAATTTTTCTATTGCATTCAAAGCTGTCCTATAAGACTGGATCTTCCCTTCGCCATTGATTCCGGACCGTCTCCAATAGTCCGTTGTGTTCCTCCAGTGCTACGTTAATTCAGTTATCTGCCTATAAGGACTTGCAGAAATAAAACATCCTCAATTTAGTTACACTTATATGATCCCTGATTTTATTTCCATTGCATTATTACAATTATTCGGTAAATAAATGAATGTGTTCTACAAAAAAGAGTAATTTCAATATAAATTAAACATTTTGATTGAATTATTTTAATAGAAAAGAAAGATGGCTATTTCAAGGGCTTAGAAATACTGTCTTTTTTAAATATAGATTTGCAAATTCAATATTAACCTTAATTTTGCGCGGTAGAATAAAAAGAAAAGCAGGCTTAATTAACTTACTACACGGAAGAGAATATGTGAATATTTTTAAAACCTATTTTTCCCCGGGTAGAATTTCAAGAAATATGATTCATTACGTAATATGATTTAAAATGTCTTCCTAAAATGTATCAAGCATGAATTAAATGACACGAAAAATATATTTGCTGATTAAGTGAATAGTGAATATTTCATTTGTATCGAAAGATGTGTTCATTAAAATTTTCCCGCTTTTAATTGCAGTAAATCAGTTTTAATTTAATTAAAAATGTATGTTATTGGGATACTCTGACAAATCAACTTAACAGATCCAATTTGTAAATACTTTATTATTTTTCAAACGAAAATATAAAACTAGCGGTGAGCTTATGGATTGAATTATTTCTTGACACTCAAGATGCAGCAGAATGATTGGCCAAACACACCTGTAATTGTATTCGTTTTCAATTCTTACAATTCTGGTTTTCTAAATTTCTAGGCAGTCTAAATCTAGTAAAAGCAGTTGTTGATGAACATCAAACCACAACAAAAATAAATTTACAATGCAGTAGTATACAAACCAGTGCAATCTCCACCATGAGGTACTTTTTGGTAGACTAACACTGTGTCACGTCTTGCTGCATTGGTAATTGGCAGACGTGATTATGAACAGGCTAACTTTCAAAAACGAGTCTGCTCTTCTGAGACAAATACCAGATGGCTCTCGAAGCAATGACACGCACTTCCATGGGTGTTCCACGGTGGCAGTTGAATTGCCGATGCGATGGGAATCGTTTTCCAACAACTGTCTGAAGCCCCGTTAGACACTGCTTCTGTTCCTATCACGGCTTCACTCATCGTTCCCACTCAGCCTTCACACGACGCCTCACGCTCGGCTGCCAATGGCAACCCAGGACAGTTCACGGCTGTGATCATCCATTGCACGACCATGCATACGAAAGTAATCTAAATACAGCTCTCACGCAATTCTATCTATTGAATTCAGTCAATGCTAAATTCTGAAGGAGTATTAAACTTAACCCTGCAAGTGGTTTCGACGAGATATACATCAAGATCTAGCCAATTTTGCTAATGGCGAGATATCTCGTCAACGATAATGACAACTGAATTCCGAATGATGAAGATATCGCCGTTTTTGATAATGGCGAGATCAAGACCAGGTCAGTTTTTCTAATGGCAAGATATCTCGTCCATCAAGATCTGGTCTGTTTGGCTATTGACTTCGTCGAGACAACCACCAGGAGGGTTAACTTATAAAACAGTAGTATATGTAGCAGTTTAACTTATCTCCACCATCAAGCAATTTTTGGTTCACTGCCTTTCTCACGTCTTGCTAAACATTCGCAAAATTGACATCGCACACTGGCGTGTAAATCTTAAGGCACAGTAAATGTTTGCAGCTGTTACTTTTCAGTGAGGCTACCTGAATGTGGAAAAATGAGTAACACAACGGGCTATTGGCGATGGTCAGAAGGGAAAGTTCGAGTGAACCACGGTCAGATGGCGAGGCAACACCTGAGCTGGCACCCCCACTCTACAAACTTACACACCACGCTAACGTAAGGACATTTTAGGCCCCAGCGGATTGAACGTGTACCCCCCTTTGTACACGACGGTCTTTGGTTGGATTCGAACTCGCAACCCTCCTGTTGCTAAACATTTACGTAGAGAAAATGAGGTTAACGATGTGTTCCTACGGTAGAAGAACCCGTTCTCATGTTCGATCATCGACTAACTAATGAAGTAGACATCATGTGGGCGGAGTCGCTGTCGTTAGATCTCAGAAGGGTAAGTCACGTGGTTGACGAAACGACTTGGGTTGATTGGCTATCGAAGCGCAGACATGCTGGATAGCCACTTTAACCAAACAATGAATCGTCGCGCATTATAATTCGTGCTTTTTCCTCACAATCAAGTGACATCTTCAAATCAAGTAATCGGCAGAAATAACATGAAGCTGTGAGCACATCTCCGTCTATTTCAGTAGAAGGTCGGTGTGTTAAAGCCTCTGACGTCACGATTCCAAAAGCAAGTACCAGATTTCTACTGAAGTACCGTGGTTATGCAAATCGCCTCAGGCTGTTTCGTTTCATTTTGAGGTTAAAACCTTAAAAATAGTGGTTTTCCTTAAGTTTTGCACATCAGTTTGAATATAACTTTACATCGCTGTTATAATGTGTGTGTTTTTCAATCCTGTGTCTCATACATGATTTACAACGTGAAATTTCATGAACGTCATGTTCTATGATGAGCGAAATTTTCAGTGCAAATATTTGAGCACGATTAAATCTCTGGAATACGATTTTTTCAATATGTACTTTTAAAGTAGATATTTTACTGTAATATAGGTGGGGGAATGGTGTCTGTTTAAACAAGTTTGACAAAAAAATGCAACGGATTTGTTAATTTTTGGAACGTTCAATATACATTGAAGGAAAAAAGTATTTGTGTGAGCAAAACATTTTTCCCATTAATTTTTTTGAGTGAAAGAAATTTAACAAATTTTAATTCAGCATATATTTCTCATTAACTGCTGTAATATATGAAGGGTAAAGGAGAAAACAGTCCAAATTTTTCAGGAACTCCATTTAGAAATTTAAACTCATATCTCAATAGGAGAGAAAATTTCTATACCAAAGATAAAAAAATCCCTTTGAATACTATCAGCATTGTCATATGCATACTATGTTATCAGCATCTGATTTAATGAATTATATATCTATTAACGGACTGATTATTTTTCTTCTGTATATGTTACTGAGCCGCGGTAGCCCTCTTGGAAGAGTAGCGGATTAGCAACCTGAGGGTTGCGAGTTCGAAACTCGATCCAACCAAAGACCATCGCGTACGTGGGATCTGATGCACTTTAAATCTGCCTCAAATGTCCTCCCGTTGGTGTGGTGTCGAAGTTTGGAGAGTGGATGGCAACTCAGTTGTTTACCTCGACACCTGATCTGTTCGAATTTATTTTAGACTTGACTCTAATTGATTTATCTGTTAGTCTGTACCTCACCACGACATTGGCTTCATCGAGGGATTCAAGACTTGGTGCATCGTTGTCGAGATGCTGCCAATTTGTCTGCAGTCTCATCTGCTACGATTCCAACATACTCTAGTGTCAGATTCGAGTCATCTCTTCTGTGTCACTTTCCACGTATGTGCGTCCATTACTTGACGTTGTCTTGTGTGCGCAGCATGGCCAAATATGCGCCATAAAAAACCCCAACCAACATGCGCTGGCATCCACTGTAAAGTAGATCAGCTGGGGTTAATTCTGTCAAGATGGTGGTGACTGTTTTGTGTTTGTCTAGAGCAGTGGTTCTTAACCTGGGGTGTGTGCACCCCTGGGGGTGCGAGAAAGCATTTCCAGGGGTGCGAGACGATGGACGACAGCGATTTAATAAAACACGATCGTATTGAAATACGAGCCAATGCACGTATTCAAATGGAATTTGAAAAACTGGAATTCTGGTGTACACAGTTGGAACCATATCCACAGCTGGCAAAAGCAGCATTGCAGATACTTTTACCATTTGCCACCGCCTACCTGTGTGAAATGGGATTTTCATCACTTTTGCATATGAAAACAAAAGCTAGAAATCGCTTAAATGCAAGTGATGAGTTATGCGTGGCTCTTTCAAAAAAGGAGCCTCTCTTCAGAAGTATTATGAATAAACAGCGTAGCCATTAAAAATTGAGATATTGTTTGTTATGTATAAATGTATGTGTTTATTTTTCAATAAATAAATTATTTTGCAATAGAAGTAATTTCCTAAATAAAGAAATAGAAACACACTTTTCGAGGGGGTGCGAGAACTTATTTTTAGTTTCAAGGGGGTGCAGATCACTAAAAAGGTTAAGAACCGCTGGTCTAATGCATCCCTGTTATATTGCCTCAAGGCGGTCTTTGAGTCCCTAATTCCTCCCTGGTGTATTTCTCTCTTCTGTGTCAGTAAAACTTTCATGTGTGCCCATTATTTGACGTTTCTATTGTGTTTGGCGCAGCATGGCCAAATATTACCATTGCGTCATAAAAAACCAACCAATAGCCTCTGTGGATTAACTAATATATTTAGATCTTAATCAGCTGGTTAATTCTGTCAAGAAAGTGGTGAATATTTTGTACTAGTCTAAAGCATACCTGTTGTATTGCCTCAAGGCGGTCTTTGAGTCACTGAAGATTATTAGTCCGTAAGCTTGTCTATATCCATTAGTGAAACATGTATTCAAAGCCTCTATCAGATTTACTGTGGAGCAGTTAATAGAATAATATAGCTAGAACATCGAGAAGATTCCAAGCTGTTTTAGACAATAGTGGCATTTCACAACGTATTAAATCTTATAACAATTATTTTTTGTACAATTTTGTGTTCTAAAATTATGTTTAAATACTTTTTCCCATGAAGTTTTACTTATCTTGGTATATATGTGGTGAAATCCCTAAACATTTGCTTTGATAAACACTAGTTATATTCAGTGTTCATTTCTCGATCGGCTTCGAATCCTCCCTGGGTGTATTTCTCTCTCTTCTATGACTTTAAAACTCTAACTTGTGTGTATGTCCATTTGCTGAACATTGGCGCAGCTTGGCAAAATATGGCTCCTGCCCTATAAAATCCCAAGTCGATCGACATCCCAAACAGATTCATTATTTATTCAATGCCATTACATTTGTATCTCAAGCCTGTGAATCAATCTCTAAACTTGATCGTGCACATTCACGAGTTCTGCTTGTCATTTCGCACATACTTTTCTCTCCTGAGATTTTAAGCTCCACGTAGCTGGAACGTGGGTTCGTGTTCAACATGTTATGTTTTGTAATAAAACAGCTTTTTTAAGTCAACCACAAGGCTTATAGCTCACTCACGCTTTAATACTACATACATAAATTGTCACTCCCTACCTGTTCACTATTTTTTATGTAATCTCTTAGTTAATGTAAAATATTTGTTGCATGCATTTTGTTACGTAAAAATGTGTAGTATATTTTATTCACTCCTAAAAGTTACGGATGAAAATTCTGTGTTCAAATACTTTTTTCCTCCACAACATATATTATATAAATACCGAATCGTTTACTCATGTAACTGACAATAACAAAAGTAGTTTCCATTGAACACATTACTCCCCTTCGAAGTCTGGTCATTTAAAATCGCAGATAATGCATTCGAAATATTCAGTTGTGATTAGACGAGATAAATATTTGAAAAATGCTTGTATAGTGAAATCTTGTAACATTTCGAATTCTCTTACATCGCATTATCAGCACTGCATATATCTTCCTAAGTAATAATTATTCCGTCGAAATATTTATTTTCTTTGAAGACTCGGAAAAACTTTTTCAATATCCGAGACCTTTTTCCGACTAGAAGATCCGAAACAGAGACATTTCAAAGCACTTAATCGCTGTCAAAATAAATTTTTAAAGTTATTTTTCGCTGCATAAATGGAATGTCACTGGCCATTTTGAACTGAGGCCAAAGAAAAAATATTTTCCGAGGGAAAGAGATCGGAAATAAGGATGATGTTTCGCAGGAAAAAACGAACAGCAACATAAAAAGTGCTTTTTCTGCTCAAGGAAAATTAAACTGATTTCGGAAATCCGAGCCTGAATGTCCGCTCGAATTAAATCAAAAGGAACGATAAATACGATTTTAATACGTAGATTCTAATATTAGATGAATAAACTGGTCAAAGAAATTTTAGATCTCATCTATACTGTGTCTGGATTAATCTTTGCAGTCAAAGAAAATAGATACCAAGTCTTGAGATGAGGAATTCGCCCGAATGCATAAAAGATAGACTCGCATTTTTCATTTTAACATTCATCTGGAGTATTGCTCTTGAAAGAATATAGAACTAGGGATGGAAGCGGAAAGATTTTTCTGCAGTCTACTAGACTAATCTTTTCGTTTGAGAAATATTTCGTTTTGTTTTATAGTACAACAGTTATAAAATCAGATGTTTTATATTTCCTCTTTCAGGATGACGGCCGAAAGCCTATTGCCTCATACCTTTAAGACAAGTCTTTATTTTGGTAAACATTTTTAATCGGCTGATTTTGTTAATGCATTTGTAATTCTGGTGGGGAGCTCTTTCAGTCAAATTCTGAATCAAAGTGAAGTTTGCATTGCGTGTCAGTTTGGCTTGTCTTTGATAGGGTTTGGAAATTACCGACATTCACCAATACCGGTAAATTATCGATGCAAATTCTCATTGCAAATGCGGAAATGTTATCTGAAGGCTGCATACGGAAGTTAATTTTTACTATAAGGCGAGTACGTCATGCAAAATCAGTGCGTTTCTGACGTTTTATTGAGATTGTATCGAACTATATTAATATGCAGATTTTAACAAAGCAAACGCTCAGATTGAAAATTCGGGTAGCATGTTTCATAGTATGGCCGCAAGGTTTTATGGGATGCATTTCGTAGCGCATAGTATTTATTTGGGTGTAGTAATTGAAAGGACAAATTCAGTTAGTTCAGTGCCTATAGAAAGTTGACGAGTTGCTCTTCCGCGTAGACTTCGTCCAATGTATTTCGGCTTGGCTTTCCGACGAGTAAATGCCGAGGAAGACAAATCCAATAATCAGTTCAGTGTTTATCGAAAGTTGACGAATTGCTCTTCCGCGTGGACTACGTTCAGTGTATTTCAGTTTGGCTTTCCGATGAGTACTTGTCGGCGTTGTGGAATTTTGGAAATACACTGCTGGCCACCCAAATTGCAACACCAAGAAAGACAAGAGATATCACAACAAAATTTATTTTGTAGATAACATGTTGACCAAGTATCAAATGATTAAATTTATAGACTTCTGTGAAGTGTGGTTCCTGCCAAAATCAGTAGCCGCCATTGTTGGAGATCACCGCTGCCACACGCCTCGGCATTGATTCAAAGAGACTTTGGATGTGTTCTTGGGGTACAGCAGACCAAGCAGCTTCCACACGTTGCCAAAGTTGATCTGGTGTGGCAGCTAGGGATGTATTCTGGGTCAATCGTTGAGCAACCATGGACCACATGTTTTCTATCGGCGAAAGATCCGGAGAGCGAGCTGGCCAGGGAAGCAATTCAATCTGGCGATTGACGAAGAACCCTTGGACAATGCGTGCCACGTGTGGTCGCGCATTATCCTGTTGAAATATGACTGTGGTCAAGCCCTGAAGGTAAGGAAGGACAACTGGCTCCAACACCTCGGAGATGTAGCGCTGGCTGTTTAAAGTACCGGCAATGCGTACTAGAGGAGTGCGAGAGTGATATCCAATACCGCCCCATACCATAATACCCGGTGCAGGACCAGTGTGGCGGTGCATAACTCAGCTGTTCAGCATCCTCTCTCCACGGTGTCTCCAAACTCGAATCCGACCATCGTGGTGTTGCAGACAGAAGCGTGACTCGTCAGTAAAGACAATTTCATTCCATTCTGCCGTTCACATCCTTCTTTCATCGCACCATTGGCGGCGGAAACGTCTGTGGTTCTGCGTCAAGTGTAGACGAAGCAATGGACGCCTTGCGGACAGACCACTCTGCTGTAAACGGCGTCGAATGGTACGCGCAGACACTGGATGATGCGGTACAGACTGAATGTGCTGTGCTATGGTTCATGATGTGGCTGAGCGATCCGTCACTGCCATACGCACAATATGCCTGTCATCACGTGAAGTGGTGCACTGAGGTGGATGCGATCGAACACGTCGATCCGTCGTACCCTCCTGCATCCAACGATCACATATCCGCATTACAGTTGTTTGGTTTCGTCCGACACGACTACCGATTTCCCTGAAAGATAATCCATAATCTCGGTAGGCCACTATCCTTCCTCTGTCGAACTCGGATACTTGATCAAAAGATGATCGCTGTTTTCTACGAGGCATAATTGATCGTTTTTTTGAAAAAACCACAAGAAAAACACAATTGCCGTACTTGAAATCGTCGAAATCTCCAAGCCTTAAATAGCGCTTTGAAGTGGCGCCACAGGCGCGCGTGATGTGCGTCTGCGCTGAAATTCTAATCATTTGCATATCTCACCTCCGCTAATGCATGTTGTAAATTTCATATTATTTGCATGCTTCCTTCAGGGTGTTGCATTTACGGTGGCCAGCAGTGTATTTTCACGTGCGATCCAAAGTTCCCCAACCAACACGGTATTTGATTTCACTTCTAATATCTTAAATTGACAGGTATCGACTTTATCTTTCGTTTCAGACCAATTTCGACAATTAGCGCTTCGCATTCAAGAATTGTACTGATTTGGAGTTAGCGCGGAGCTGCGGAAAGTTCCCAAAACGCCTCTCCACCCTATTTATCGCCGCGCGTGAACTCAAGGTCACTAACAAATCCTTTTCCCCAAACTATCGAAACTACTAAGTTGGTTTAGTTCGCTTTGATAAAAAAAATGATCAGACCGAACTCGATGCCCATTGTTTTCGTAACGCTCAACTTTCCGTAGTGAACTATTCCACAAGCTATGTGGAATAGAATACGAACACCTACATGGCGCTATTGGGAACTTAAAAAATGAAAAAACAAATGCTTTGATGAACACATTGTTGGATTTAATTACTGCGAAAAACGTTTTTTGTCTCTGTTTAAAGCAGCATTAGAGGGGAAATGTGTTGGCTTCTGACCCTAATGCAGGCCTTACAACGTGCAGACATGCTTTCCACAAGACTGTTCAAGAGTTCCCGTGGCAAGAAGTCCCATTCGCACAATAGAGCACATCTGTTCTTGTGCGCTTTTTGGTGGTGTTGTGTAGGTTGCAACCCGACGAGACAGTATGCATTCCAAGCATGCTCTATTGGATTGAGATCAGGCGACCTTGGTTGATACGAATTTAATATTATCCTTATAACTTTTGGACATGTGTGTATGGCATCCTATAAACGAAAGATAATTTACACTATTCTGTTTCCAAAGCTAGTGCAAGTTCTCTTTAGTAAAGAAATAAATATAATTTGATTTCATTGAATCCGGTACGTTCAACAATAAGAAGACAGTATGTATATCACCCAACAGTAAAAATGTATAATCTATATTATTTCTTTTCCAAAACTATTTGGACGTAATGTCATGGTATGTAGATGCATCATGCCTATTGATGTCGGACCTCTGATTCAGTATAACCGGCATTAATCGTCTTGTTGGTTGTCTCGACGAGGTATCCCGTTATCAGTAAAACTTATCAGAGCTTGATGAACGAGATATCTTGTCCAAAAGAAAAAAAGCTGACCAGATCTTGATCTCGTCATTATAAAGAATTCGTCAACATTTTGATCACGAGATATCTCGTTATTAGCAAAATTGGTCAGATCTTGATGGACAAGATATCTCGTCGAAACCACTTGGAGAGTTAAGAAAAGATTTCTTTACAAGGCCATCTTTTAATCCAACCTATACACAAAATTACCAAGCTAATCGAATTTATGGGTAAAAGAAGCGATACGGTTTTGAAAACCTTGAAATATTCTCAACGGAGTATTGTAATATTTGGTATTTTCTTTACATTATATGCAAATTCACTTAATATGCGAAATAGCTTCAAAAGACTTGACCAGCATTAATAACGTCTCAGTTTTTGCTACAAAAGAAATTGCGATATTTTACTTTCTTGCAGTTTTGCCTTTGATGTAATTTCTCATAATTTATTTCACGGGGAACAAAATTTTCCAAGTACAAATGTGTTTGCGCTGGGCGTATCTCCGCGACTGTTGTTGGCGCCACTTTATAATTGGCGTAACTTTTCCTGTACTTGGCAGGCGCCAAGAACGTTGCCAACTTCTCAGCTAGTATCTGATCTCTTGAGGCGATAGGATATCGACAACGTTCCTTTCCAGGAACCACTTTTTGTGTACTTAGGGATAGAACAGTAATTATCTGTGTACTTAGGATAGTACAACTATTTGAATCAATGTCAATATAGTTACAATCTACTGAAGCTTTGTATTTTTGTGGGAGCCACGATAAGATGCTTGGTTTAGTATACCACTACTGTCATTTGTTTGCAACCCGAAGTCTAATTAGACCAAATAAAGCACAAATTATTTTGTGATAAACGAATTTGGTTTTGTCAAAATAATTTAATCGCTGTTGTGTATCCGAGATTCTTATCCTCAGGTATAACGTGTCTAGCTTACCCATAAATATTTGATATACTTCGATGATTATTTTCAACTCAGTGCTATCAAATTGGGAATATTGCTGCTTTTGAATGTGTCTAGCTTTTTAACAGTCTGGTTCTATTAAAAGCATCTAAACTAGGAAACCTTTTACGACCAAACTTAAATTACATTTCACAGACTATCGCTAACATTTTGACGAAACTTCGGAAAGTAAATAAAGCGATAGTCAGAATGGAAATGTTGAATGTGACTTAGCTATTACATTTCAAAAACCACCTGGTGCCTCCAGTGAGTCTTGGAACTCAGAAGAGATGAACGCCCAGTTTTCAAAGTGAGCGGCTTTAAATCCTATCGAATTTCAAAACCAAGGGACTTAGAAAGAAAGCTTTCAATGTATCCACGGAATAAAACCCACACAGTTGCTTAAACTTCTGCAGAGTTATGTAAAATAAACTCAGAAACGGAGGTTTGTGATCGAATGAGGTTATTGGAGGAACTTTTAAACTTCTGAAAGATTAGGTGAGATTGTTAGTCGAATTCGCTGTTTTGACTTTCCGTGTGGATACTATTAAAGTAAAAATCTTTATTTCAAACTTATTCTGTCGGCGAGATAGAACTTGAGTACTAAGGAAGTTACGAAAGCCGCTCTCAAAGAAGTCATGTAAGAAATTTCTCCCTTGAAAAATTTCAAATTATCGTACTAAGTAGTATTGCAACTAAACAGGATGATTTCGGAAGATCGTTGCTGTAAAATATCTTTAATGTCATGCATTTCTTTGGTGCCTTAGTCTTACATTGCTTTATTTCATACTACTTAGAGTTTATTTTTCAATCATTAATCCTTTAAGGGGATCACGCATATATCCGTTCTACAACCAGCAATCTTCCTTTCCTGATTTCTAACCAATTTTGACCTTCTTAACCAACAAAAACTTTCCTAGGATTCTTTCAACCAATAGATGTCGTTATTTACTCATTTTGTATGTTGAAGGAAAAATACTGCACTATTTGCGCAATAAGACCCTACCAACTAACTATAAATTTACTTTTATTTTATTTGGTAAGCAACTCGAAAATCCCTTTTGGGCAAACCCCCAAAGCCGGGTGATCCCAAAAGGGATTTTCGAGTTGCTTACCAAATGAAATAAAAGTAAATTTATAGTTAGTTGGTAGGGTCTTAGTGCGCAAGTAGTGCAGTATTTTTTAGTGAGTAAAAATAGAGTGAGTAATGGTAACCTTTTTATGTGTCCAGGATCATGTGGAAATGTGACCCTCAGACTTTCGTTTGTTGGGAGGAACGAACATTCCCCTCATCTGATTGGTTCACGGGACGGGAGAAGACTAACATCCACTGATTCATCATCTGATTAGTAAGCGCGACGTAGTAGACTTTGGCGATTTCATCATTTTTGTCGCCACTCTATAAAGATGCGCATTCACACCTACTCTGTCATAAGATGTTATCACCAAAGATGGCGATAAGATGCCACATCAGCCAACCAAGTCAATTTTTCAGAGCAGTCACTTGACTACTAGTCGACATGTGGATCACACTTTTTGTAGCTCCTTTCAATAGCATTGCGCAGTCTCAGTATTTCATGTTTATGGTTTGATCACTACACTAGCAACCTGCACTTTGTAGGCAGCGCAGGTTTGATTCCTCCCTGGGTGCATTTCTTTCATTTGTGTCAGTAAACATTTCCTCATGTAAGTCCATTTCGTGATGTTGTCTGTCTTGTGTTTGGCATAGCTTGGCCAAATATGGCCCCTGCGCCAAGAGAACTCAAAACCAACCAAAGATCCTCTTAAAAGCATTAAAATATGATGCAGAAAATACTTCAGTCCCGTTTTAAAGTATCTAAATTCCCAAATTAAAGCATCACTGTAATGGAAAAATTTCATTCCTCGTTTTATTTTGCATTTTGTCGCGCATGGAACTATTGAACTGGAAAACATTTTATGGTAAGAAGTTTTTAAAATGCTTTGAAAATAAAAATAAAGTTCAATTTAGAAAAAGAAGGAATGAGTTCAAGAGTACTTTACGGATGTTAAGTTTAAAAAAATAAGGTAGGAAGAGGAAAGAAATTCTATTATAGTCTAAACTTCCTTTCGAGGTAGTATTTCCGTTTTCACTGGAAAATAGTTTTTAAAAGCGTAGAGGCTAAAAGTGCTAGAAAAACAACTTCAAGTGGACAGAAAAGAATGTAGGACATTACTTTGTTGAGAGAAACAAATGGTGGCCAAACTTAGGACTTTTTTAATTTACTCGCTGAAATGTTTTCAAGTGTTTATTCTTCATTTTCCTAATATACAGAGTGGTGCAAATTTATTCGTCGAATAAAAAGTAATACCTGTTACTTAATACTCTCTTGTCTTATCTACTGGAATTAGTTACCATATGATTAAACAAAGTTTTTATGAATTGTGACTTTTCAGACTCAACTTCTGTTTTTGGAAATTGTTTTGAAATATCGAATAGCTTAAAAGCTTTTCTGTTTATGTTTTTTGCGAAACATCACATGCGATTAGAGTTGTTTTCGAGGGATTTGTTTTTAATTGTAATGTGTGTTAGTTTTATTCGATTAATATGTTATCCTCTTATGGAATTCATACCTCATTTGCTTTACATTTTGTAATAAATACGAATTTAAAGTTTTATATTTTTCTGCGAATATCCCTCATTATTATTCTAGATTACTTAAAAGAACCACAGAATCAATTTAAAGGAGGATTTTTTCAGGCGCGTTCAAAAGTGTTTTAACCAAAATAAAACATTTTAAAACTGCTGAATGAGGTTATATAGCATGGAATATAGATTAATTACATCTCAAACATTAAAAAATAGTTTATTCTATAGGAAGAAATAGTAATAAACTCTTCAAATCATCATCTCACACACGAAGTCAACATCTTTATATTTAATCCATAGTATTAAGACATTGTTCTTTGCGATATTATAAAGTGTGTTGTAGAGTAATTTCATAACATATCCATCCTTTGTTTCTATTCTACTTCAGCAATTTAAACACATAAATGAGGATTAAAAATAGTCTGGATTTTGCACTTGCAGTCGTAAAAAGGAAATATATTTTTGAATTGTTTAACTGACTACAAAACAATAACATGAATAAGTTATTTTAACTTTCGGGTTAGGTAACCAGGTACCGTTAACCTTAGAAGAAAGAAGAGAACACACTGGTAATAAGATACCCTGTAACGAGAAGAGTAATTCTTTAGTACCTCTTAGTATTCCTGCTGTATCGTTTATTTGGTTATAGAGAGCAGTTGCTACTGTTTTAAAATGGTTCTTCGTGGATGAAACTGAATTTTTAATGCCAAACAAGTGCTTCTTTTACGCAAGAGTTATCCGTAACTTATCCGAGTCACTGCTTCCCTTCTCTTTGTACTTGTTTCAAGAAGATAGTTTAAATGGTAGGGTTTTCTCTGATCATATATGGTCTTTCTACTGAAATGAAGTAAAGCAGAACTCCGATTTCTACTTAAACTGCAAAGAAATAATATCTTTGAAGTCATCTATCAGTCATCCTCTAGCTTCGGGATGGAGAATCTTTTGCGATTAGTGTGTGTGCACTAATGTGCACTAAATACTTGTAAAAACGCAAGGAAATTCTGATTTATACTTAAGCTGTAAAGAAATATCTTTGAAGTCATCTATCAGTCATCCTCTAGCGTCGGGATTGTCTATTGTGATTAATGGGTTACTTAAGGTTAGTGTTATTGTTTTCAGTGTCTGATGTGCATTAGATACTTGTAAACGCAAGGAAATTCTGATTTCTAGTTAAGAGCTGTAAAGAAGTAATATCTTTGAAGTCACCTCTCAGTTATCTAGCCTCGGGATGGTGAACCTTTTGCGATGAGTGTCATTTAGAGTTAGTGTTATTGTTTTCAGTGTCTAGCGTGCCCCCTCTTGTCTGCGGTTTTTCAAATTAATATTTCGCCATGGATTCTTCCTTCAAGTACCACGAAAAAATGACAAAACGCAAAACTGAAATGCCTCTGATATTAGCAATTTTGTTCTGTTCATAACCCGTGCCTTTAACATCACACAGGATGCACTTAAATCGGAATCAAAACAGCTTGACTATTGACCTTCAAAAGTTCATTGCAGTAAACAGTTGCTCACAACCGCATGTTGATCTAAACGAAGTAAATCGGGCTCCAAAGTTGGCAGTAGCAAGTCTCTTAATGGCCGACAATTTCAGTAGGAAAATATGCCACTATTTTCAAGTATCAAGTTCCCTGTTTTCTGGCCATCGTTAGCACAATATTCAGTAATTTCTATTAAACAAATATATATACTATGCCTTTGCAGAAAAACCAAAGTGACCAAAGCAAAATTGGAATGCCTTTGGTAATGGCAATTTTGTTTTGTTCATAACCCGTGCCTTTAACAACACGCAAGATGCACTTACATCTGAATCCAAATGGTTTGACTTGTTCAAAAGTTCATTATATTAAATACTCACAACCACATGATGATATGAACGAAGTAATTCGGGCTTCAAAGTTGACAATTGCAAGTCTTTTCATGGTCGAAAATTTCAATAGGAAGCTGTGCCACTATATTCAAGTAC
Organism: Meta bourneti; assembly: GCA_933210815.1. Classification (NCBI taxonomy): domain Eukaryota; kingdom Metazoa; phylum Arthropoda; class Arachnida; order Araneae; family Tetragnathidae; genus Meta; species Meta bourneti. The sequence continues at coordinate 7,651,376 of OW119933.1, forward strand.
CAAGTTCCCTAGGCTTGGACAAATATGGTCCTTGCGCCATAAAACACAAAATCAACCAAGTTCCCTGGTTTCTGGGCATCTTTTCCACAATATTCAGCAATTTATATTAAGCAAATATATCTATCTTTGGTAGAAAAAAGGCCAATGTCCAAATTCGTTGATTTCGAATTGTCTACCAATCACTTCAAGGTAATGAAAGTTACAATAGGTGATGTCCCCAAGTTAGTACATTCTGAAAGAATCAAAACATTGGAAAGTACTTTTTGAACAACGTATTAAAAATTAAAGAAAATAAAGTCGCTAAATCCACGTTTACCAAAAATTTGTGAAATGAGTATTGGCCCTTCTTCTACCAAAGTACAAATATATTTCTGATTCTGATGTATACCAAGACTAGTTAACTTTTTCGGTGAAGCTTTTTAGTGTATTGTGCTATTTTTCATTCCCAAATTAATCTAAAACCAACATAATTTACTGTTTATACAAGTACATAGTATATGTAGCAAACAATCGACGTCTTTTAATATCAGTTAGATGCATTCTATTTTACTAATTCCAAAGACAATGTTTCTTATGTCATAAAATAATGGTCCACTAAGCTTCCTAGGGGAAAATTTTATTTTATGGCAATAAATAAATTTCTGCTATTTATTGTTTGTGAATACCGAAGAAATATGAATGTATAAATTGTTGAGAACAAAAATAAAGGTTGAAAGCGTTTTCAACTGGTCTAATTAAAAAATGTAATGAATTATGTGAATATAGGTTATGATATTGAGTGGGGTATACCAAATGATTTATATCAAACTGATACTTTCTTCATATTTCTAACCTGAATCTAGGTATTAAAAAATGCGTATGGTATCAGGATTACGTCTCCAGATATTGATCACTGATACGTGTAATATTTTCATTGTGTTTATAATAGTGGAGGGCTTCACATGCAGAGCAAAAAGGGAAAAAAATAAGGCCATAAAACACATCTCTTTGTTTTGACTTTATTTTCAAATCAAAGAAGTAAACAATTTTAAGTATAACTAATTTTCACGTTTGTTTTTCTTGTAATGATGTATATGGGCAAAATTTATTATTTTCGTTTTCAAAAAAGTGAGATGACATTTTTCAAACCATAAAATGTATTGCACCCTCTTACTACGAGTAAGTTACCCTGGGAGATTAATGGGATAAATGGTGTAACTCAATTCTACATCTACTGTTCGTAATTTTTGTTACAGATTTAAAGATCCTTAATTCAACAACAATGGCGATTTTTTCAAACGTTTAGTCAACGCACAAACACGAACCATTCTTTACATCTTAATTTAATATCTTCGTGTTTTAGTTGTTTGTATCGTATTCAAACATGTCTAGAGCATCACGTATAATTGTACTCACTTTTAAATAGGCTCATCGAGGTCATGTATTTCCTCGTTCTAACATACTTGGTAACTTTCACGCGAAAAATGGTAGAACTTGTTTCTCCCACTTCAGTTAAGGCTAATGATTCATTTGCATAGGGACAAGGTTGAATCCAAATACAGTATGCAAGTGAAGTGGGAAAAGTGGGTTTAGGCACTTGGATAGCGGATACTACCATGGTAATCAGAAAGATAGGAAGGAGATGGTGGGATGAGACGTATTTTAAGGAATGCTTTGTATTTTCAATTCCGCATTCGTAATTTAATATATAGATTGTGAAAAGAATGGTATATTGTGAAAGAATATCTTGAATCATATTCGATATGACCATATCAGTTGCGTAATAATTTTGTGTGTGATTAAAAAAGGAAAACATTGCCACAAAACTGGAGAAAAGTCTGGAAAACCAGATTTATCCTATACATTTTCACCATTTTTAGAGGGACAGTTTTTTCTTTCTGCATAAAGAAGATGGCTGAATACGCTCTCATAAATCCCAAGTGTTTTCATTTGATGAGTCAAAACAAAAATGATCAAAAATGGATGCAACTAAATTGTATTGTCGTTTGATACAATTGAGTTTAAAAATTCGGAATGGAAAAGCCTATCAGTTTTTCTTTACACATAACAGCAATGGTTTCTGATCGAAAAACGATTCTGCAGCACTGTGATCAGGTAGGTAGTTGAATTTACGCAGCACTGGATCAACGGTCCGGAATCAATCCCAAAAGAAAAGATCCGAAACCAGTGGTCCACCAATCACAGTAAGAATTAAGTTACTTACGCATATCAAACTAGAACAACTAAATTTTAGTTTAACATTCAAAGTCAAACACATAAATTGACGCTAATCAGATTTAATTGACTAGATCAATTTAATAAATTGACTACAAACTAAAACCCAAAGCCAAACACAAAGTGGTGATACCGGCAAACGCACCTCACGAAGACATGATTTCAGCATGCTGCAATCTCAAATCCAGTTTCCAAAAATATATTTAAATTATGCGAACTCACGATGCCATAAACATGTTTTCTATTCACCTTCCAAAATTCCCCTTGCAGATCAATTTAAAGGACAACTTTCTCCGCGATATGCTAAACAAGCAACTGCGAGCTCAAGCTTATTACAATTCCCCAAAGTCAACGTCAATCCGTAGATCTACAGGTCTTCCCTGAAGCCAGAGCAGTAGCAAAGCCAGATTCCCTTTAAATTTTCCTTAATAAATCCCCCGATCATCCCGAGCGTATTGCGAGAGGTTATAGCATCCACACAAAAGATCTCATGACAAACGAGCCTGAAGATTCTGTAGCATATCCAACTGCGAAGGAATGCCGATGTCTACTCCCTTTAGAGTTCCTCGGCCCTTGAAATTCGACCCTGCTGGTTGGTCTGACGGATACACGACTCGGCTATTGATAATTTAGGGAAATCTCTACTGGGATAATTCAACCGGATCCCTTTCTCTCTTTGCCAAAAGGTAAGATGGCCTGATTTTCAAGCGGGAGTGGATGTTATTCAGTTTCGGTCTAGAAGGCCGTTAAAGCTAGCGAGTGAATGACGTAATTTGGAGTTTAGTCCATGCTTTCTTATAAACCGCAGTTTCTCAAAGTGGGCGTGAAAGAGTGGAGGAAAGTTGTTCTCGATCATTGTGAGAGCTCTGCTCTGTAAATTTTCTATAAAAACGATCCCAACAAATTTACTCTTATACCTTTCTGATTTTTTAAGTTCATACATTAAACCAGGTGTGCACAGACTTGTCAAGGGCCATATGAATTCACTGCGGCTTATGGGAAGGCCGCCAAAAAACATGAACTAATCCATCATATATGTTATTTATTTTATTTATATTGATACTTATTATTTATATTATTACAAAGAAGATAATAAAAATAAATAAATAATTTAATTTGATGCGTGACATTGCATTGGTTTAACAATTGTTTTAATATTTGGTTGGATTTTTGTAGTAGCCAAGCGGCAAGTTGGTTCGAAATTTTCATTAGTCAGGCGGTTCCTACTTTTCGCTTTGTTAATATTCATGGCTGAAAACGTTTATTCACAGATACATGTGAACCCAAAGAGGCTTGCGCATCTTAATGCATTAACTAGCAACGAAGATTTGACCGAAGTTATCTATGGTGTGACTTGTTAAAGTTGAAATAACACATGCTGAGGCGAGCCGCCAGCAAATCAACGGAGGGCCGCATGAGTCCCGCGGTCTGTGCATACCTGTATTAAACTAACAAACATTAATTACAAAGAGTTAAGTATCAGAACCTTGTTATTCCCGTCGCTGGAGCCGCACTAACAAACCTTCCAGGTGGTGTAACTTTCGGGTAGTGAAACAGTTTAAATTGTGTTTGATTTATTTCACTTCAACGGCATAGTTTTGAACTCCTAACAAGCGTGTTCACAAATAATTTCAAGTAATATTCGTATTTTTAATATCCGTTTAAATAATTGTTATAATTATTTTTTACTACAAATTGCCATAAATAAATTGTTTCATAAAGATTTCTTAAAAATCCACTTTGAAGTAAAATGTGTAGGTAATTATCATCATTATTTATAAATCAAAAATATTGTACCTATATTTTGTCAGATGGACAAAAAGTATAATATATTTTTGGTGTGCCATAGAATTTTAGTAATTTCTTAATGTAGCCATAAGATGAAAAAGTTTGTAAATCGCTACAATAACATTCTTTGTTAAATCGGATCATTTCAATAGGAGTTCAAATTGTCTGTCTTGTGTCCGGCGCAGCATGACCAAATATGGCTTGCGCAATAAAAGAAAACCTAAAACAACCACACAATCAGCCATAGTTCAGATTATTTTATGGCTGGATATTCAATTGTATCTATTTTTCAAAATTATCGATGCTGCATAATTAGTCGAAGGTGTAAAACGTCTCAGGTTTTAAGTATGAATTGGCATATGGAGATGGCGTATTTTAGAATAAGAAAACAATGAGCCACAGAATATATTTTAATTTCTTGTGCTGTTTTAAGACAAGGCTCTATGGCAACTTTTTACAAGCAGTATGAAAATTTTTATACACTGCTGGCCACCGTAAATGCAACACCCTGAAGGAAGCATGCAAATAATATGAAATTTACAACATACATTAGCGGAGGTGAGATATGCAAATGATTAGAATTTCAGCGCAGACGCACATCACGCGCGCCTGTGGCGCCACTTCAAAGCGCTATTTAAGGCTTGGAGATTTCGACGATTTCAAGTACGGCAATTGTGTTTTTCTTGTGGTTTTTTCAAAAAAATGATCGATTATGCCTCGTAGAAAACAGCGATCATCTTTTGATCAAGTATCCGAGTTCGACAGAGGAAGGATAGTGGCCTACCGAGATTGTGGATTATCTTTCAGGGAACTCGGTAGTCGTGTTGGACGAAACCAAACAACTGTAATGCGGATATGTGATCGTTGGATGCAGGAGGGTACGACGGACCGACGTGTTCGATCGCATCCACCTCAGTGCACCACTTCACGTGATGACAGGCATTTTGTGCGTATGGCAGTGACGGATCGCTCAGCCACATCACGAACCATAGCACAGCACATTCAGTCTGTACCGCATCATCCAGTGTCTGCGCGTACCATTCGACGCCGTTTACAGCAGAGTGGTCTGTCCGCAAGACGTCCATTGCTTCGTCTACCCTTGACGCAGAACCACAGACGTTTCCGCCGCCAATGGTGCGATGAAAGAAGGATGTGGACGGCAGAATGGAATGAAATTGTCTTTACTGACGAGTCACGCTTCTGTCTGCAACACCACGATGGTCGGATTCGAGTCTGGAGACACCGTGGAGAGAGGATGCTGAACAGCTGCGTTATGCACCGCCACACTGGTCCTGCACCGGGTATTATGGTATGGAGCGGTATTGTATATCACTCTCGCACTCCTCTAGTACGCATTGCCGGTACTTTAAACAGCCAGCGCTACGTCTCCGAGGTGTTGGAGCCAGTTGTCCTTCCTTACCTTCAGGGCTTGCCCACAGCCATATTTCAACAGGATAATGCGCGACCACACGTGGCACGCATTGTCCAAGGGTTCTTCGTCAATCGCCAGATTGAATTGCTTCCCTGGCCAGCTCGCTCTCCGGATCTTTCGCCGATAGAAAACATGTGGTCCATGGTTGCTCAACGATTGACCCAGAATACATCCCCAGCTGCCACACGAGATCAACTTTGGCAACGTGTGGAAGCTGCTTGGTCTGCTGTACCCCAAGAACACCTCCAAAGTCTCTTTGAATCAATGCCGAGGCGTGTGGTAGCGGTGATCTCCAACAATGGCGGCTACTCTGGCTACTGATTTTGGCAGGAACCACACTTCACAGAAGTCTATAAATTTAATCATTTGATACTTGGTCAACATGTTATCTACAAAATAAATTTTGTTGTGATATCTCTTGTCTTTCTTGGTGTTGCAATTTGGGTGGCCAGCAGTGTAGCATGACATGTTGAGAAATCTACAACACTTGTTAAATTGATGTTTAAAAACAAGTCTAACCACCATTCTAAATGAATAAAAAATAATTTTAACTGTTTGTAATTGTTTTCTTGGAAAACAAGCTTTATACGATTCCCTAAAACTCTAAAAATACTTTAACCTCAAGGGCATCTTAAGTGCAATCTTTTACCAGAGCTGACCCACTCACCATCTTACTGATAAAAGTTACACCGATATGAAAAGAGGATAAGCAAACCACACTTTATCAAATAGAGCTGATTTTATGTTTACTTAACCAGGTTTAATTATTTTTAGTGCTTCTGAAGTCCGCTATTTTTTGTAAAAGCTAAAACTGCTTTTATCTAAGTAAAAAAACTAACCAGTACCGAGTGAAATGAGTTCTTTATTTAATGAAATACACTCACTCACCCAAAATATTTTCAGATATATTTCGTGTATAAGCTTTAATGAATCCATTAAAGAATGAAATAAACAATGCATACATAAAAAATTCATCAATTCATCATTTATTAATGTTTCTCTAAAAACAGCATTCGGATATTCATGGAAATTTGCTATCGTATATTAAATACATTAAACCGCATTCGGATTTTCCTCTGGAAAAATAGTCCTCTCTGAATCCAAAAGGAAGCAAAAACTAATGAATCTTCGGAAAATTATTTTTTTTTGCTCTCGGGCATTCCTAACAGTCAAAGAAGCCATCGTACTGGTTAAAAATCTTTCCTCATTATCCAACAAAAATTCATATGATTTCTTTAAGTTTCTTTAAATACAGTTTCCTAATTTTCACGGAAACTCATTCTTCTATTAAACTGCATTCGGATTCTCTGTAAAAATAGTCCTCTCCCTGAATCTAAAAGGAAGCAAAAAACTGATGAAGCTTCGGAAATTTTTTTCCTTACTCTTGGGCATTCCCGATAGTCAAAGGAGCCACCTTACGGTTTAAAATATTCCATGATTACCAAATAAAAAAATTAATGAAATTGAAAAATTCTTTTATTTACTCTTGGGCATTCCCGACAGTCAAAGGAGAAATTACGTGAGCTAAAAATATTGATTATATAACCAACAAAAAATCATCGTTTCTTTAAGTTTCTTTTAAAAACAGTTTCCTGATATTCATGGAAACTAGCCTTCTTCTATAAAACAGCATTCGGATTCTCTGGATAAACATTCCTCCATCTGAATCCAAAAAGGAGGAAAAAAGTACTGAAGTTTTGGAAAATTCTTCTATTTACTCTTAGCATTCTCGACAGTCAAAGGAGTCATCGTACGGGTTAAAATATTTCTTGATTACCCAACAAAAATTAACCACTTTAAGTTTCTTTTAAAAACAGCTTTCTGATTTTCATGCAAACTTGTAATATTCCATTAAACAGCATTCGGGTTCTCCTCTGGAAAAATAGTCCTATCCCTGAATCCAAAAGGCAGTAAAAACTAATGAAACTTGGGAAAATTATTTTATTTACTCTTGGGCATTCACGACAGTCAAAAGAGCCATCGTGAGGGTTAAAACTCTTTCCTGATTATCCACAACAAGTAAAATGAGCGTTAGAAAGTAGGCGCTACCACACATCTAAGTATACAACTTTATATAAATAACCAATACAGATTAGAATGATTTTTCTTATTTAATAAAATATACCCAGTGCCTGCAAAATATATTTCATTCAAACATCATGCATAAACTTTAAAACCCATTGCAGAATGGAATGAACAATGCTAAGCACACAAAAAAATCATCATTGCTTTAAGTTTCTCTTAAAAGCAGTATTCGGATATTCATGGAAACTTGCATTCTTCTATTAAACCATTAAACCGCATTCGGATTCTCCTCTGGAAAAATAGACCTCTCCCTGAATCCAAAAGAAGCAAAAAACTAATGATTCTCTTATTTACTCTCGGGCATTCCCGACAGTCAAAGGATCCATCGCGCATATTAAAAATCTTGATTATCCAACAAAAAATTCATCATTTTTTTAAGTTTCTTTTATAAATATTTTTCTGATATTCATAGAAACTTTCATTCTTCTATTTAACCGCGTTCGGATTCACTGGAAAAATATTCCTCCGTCTGAATCCAAAGAGGAGCAAAAAGGTAATGAAGCTTCGGAAAATTCTCTTATTTACTCTTGGGCATTCCCGACAGTCAAAGAAGCCATCGCGAGGGTTAAAAATCTTTCCTGATTACCCAACACCACAAGTGAAACGAGGAGTAATAAGTAGGGGCTGCCACACGTAATATCAAGAAAATTAAATTGGAACCGTTCCTTCGCCTTTTATCGTAATTTCATTTAAAGAACTGTTCTTAATGAGTTTGCGTTAGCAGGGGCAACATACAGGGGGGCGAATGCGTCAATAAAAACATTCACACTACATTTATCTTCCCTGAGTGAAAAGAAGGGGATACATTTATGGTTGGAAATGTATTCATAATTCTTGACAGCGATGAATTTCTATTCTCCGCTGGGGCGACACCCTTTTTCAGAAGATTTAGGTTTTTAATTTATCGCTCTTGATTGAGTTTCGTATTAACCCTCAGAGGGGTTCACACGCATAATTCCGCCTTGCAACATGTAGTATTCTCTGCATGAGTTCTAAACAATTTGGATCTTGACCAACAGAATCTTTCCAAAGGATTCTATTCTAAGGAAAAGAACAGTAGAATATTTCCAAAGGATTCTATTCTAAGGAAATGAGCACCACAATCTTTCCAACGAATTATATTCCAAGGAAAAGAAAATAGGATCTTTTCAAAGGATTCCTATTCAAAGGAAAAGAAAATAGGATCTTTCCAAAAGATTCCATTCAAAGGAAAGGAGCCATAGAATCCTTCCAAACGACTATTTTAAGGAGAGGAACACTAGAATCTTTCGAAAGGATTCTATTCCAAGGAAAGGAAAAGTAGAATCTTACCAGACGTTGCAAAAATCCAAGGATTGTTTTAACCAATAGATTTAGTTATTTAGTTAAGTGTGTTGTGTGGGGCACTACTCTGAAATCTCTGACCCTCAGAGGTTTAAAGGAAAAAATGGAATCTGATCAAGAAACATTGAACTCCAGAAATAAATCTTCGGTTCCAAGTTATTTGGAGATTATTATTTCATGGGTCTGTAAGTTCGTTTGAATGGGGCTTCATTTTATTTCTCGGAAAGAGCAAGTTCCGTTCAAAAAGTGCGGCGGATTCAGGAGGAAGGGTTCAAAGCCTTACTCTCGACTTCGCCGTTTACAAACATAGAAATGAGTAACGTTTTAGCGTATATTTCTAAATTGTGGAGGTATTAACCCTTCTGGTGGTTGCCTCGGCAAGGTACTTCGTTATTAGCTAAACTCCCCAGATCTTGATGCGAGAGATATTTTGTCATTAGAAAAAACAGACCAGATCTTGATTTCGTCATCATAAAAATATAAGCAATATGTGATCTCGTTTTACTAATGACGAGTTACCTCGTCGTTAGTAAAATAAGTCAGATCTTGATTGACGAGATATCTCGTCAAAACAACTTGGAGGGTTAATCATGAATTTCAAGTAAAAGTTTTAAGACATTACTTCCCCTTTGTAACAGTATGTGAAAGGAGTATTCATTCGCTGTATCTGTTCGTTTGCTCTTTGATGTTTGATGTTCATAGTGGTATCTATATGCCTATATCTTTTAACCTAGTATATCTATATATCGATCTTAATAATTATAGAAAACTAATGACTGAAACATAATTGTCTAATCGGGCCCTAATAGCTTATTTTGTAGATAAATGTATAATCATTTTTGATGTATTACACACCCCTTTGAGTGACTTTTCAATTGAAAGGTAATTCAATTTAGATCATGAAGTTCGAATAAATGCATTTATCAGTTTTCTTTCAAGCATTAATTATTATATCAGATTTTTTAAACTGAAATTGAAATTAAATTACCTTGAAGTCAAAAACGCCACTAACAGGGACATGTAATAAATAATAAAAAGGTTATAATTTATCAACAAAATAAGCTCTATTCGAGACCGGTTTTACATTTAGATCGAAAAGTGTTATCGTTTTAGTGAGTCTAGAATCATGAACAATGCCTTTTTCAAGTTTTAAATTAATATGAGCAGAAAATGATTGCAAGTTGAAATGCATTCCGAAGGCTCGATTTGGTGGGCTTTGCCGATTTGATAGGGAATATCTCACTTATTCTATAAAAATACAACAAATAAGTTTTTATTGGTAAGTCATCCGTCAAAAATATTGTACATTATTGGTTTTTAATTTTATTATTTAAGTGCATTTATTACTTTATTTTAATTCATGTTCCCTGCTTTTGAGTTTCAACAATCCATTGTAGCTAAATTGTGGCAGAGGCGAATTCTTGTCTCAGTTAGCCCTTGAGTAAATCACTGTCTGTCAACCACGAAAACAGCTCCAGACAGGAAGCCTGTATCTGTCTGTTGCCATAGATTTGCCCATTTGCGCAAGGGATTCTGGTAGCTTTAGAGTTTGTCACATTGGCGCACTTTGCTACTGTTTGGCTCTCCAGGAGTTTGTGAGATAAGCGGATATACACACTCACCAAACCACCCACTGTCCCTTCGCCAAACCAACTATTGCCAAATTTGCCAAAACCACGCCGACTCCCTTCTCAAAATGTACGAGGCCTGTTTCTGTAGTGACCGCTAGTACCTAGATTTTGAGTCTGAAGCAGTTCTTCCGATTGATAGACAGTATTTGATTCGTCCCAGTTAACCTTGAGTAAGCTATTATCTGTCTAACACGAGAACAGCTTCAGATAGAAAGTCTGTACCTGCTCTGTTGCCGCAGATTAGCCTATTTGCGTAGGGAATTCTTATAGCATTCAAGTTTGTCACATTGGCACACTTTGCTACAAATTGCTCTCCAGGAGTTAATGAGATAAGATATCCCCACCGTCACCAAAACCCCCATTAGTGTCGAATTCGCCAAAACCTCACCGGACTCTTCTCCACTCAAAATGTACGAGACCTGTTTCTGTAGTGACCACCGTACTTAGATTTTGTGTCTGAAACAGCTCTGCCGTTAGATAGACAGTACTTGATTCGTGCAAGCAAACAGCAAAGCCATTTTCACTCTAACGCAACGGTCAAATGCGCCAAAAGTGAAATCCAATTACCACACGCAATACTCCTAGGCAAAAGGACTTACTATCCTAAAAATATACGATGAATATACTAAGCGTTTGGATAAGGATGTTTCGTGGATAACTCAAGAACCGAATAACGATCTTTCTTGTATATATAACAAGAACCGAACAAGGAATCTATTCAGTTTGAATCTTTACCTCTAACAAAATAAAGACGTCGGAATTTTCGTAATGTGTGGGAGAAGTATGTTAGAAATCTTTGGAGCATATATAGAAAATAGACATTTTCCTAGTATACTAGACTGTTTCGTGGACAGTTTTGCTGTTTTATACTAGAATTTGGATAAATATTTAGGCGAGTGAATTATGTTTAGTGAGCGATATTTAGCTAAGGAAGGTTTTATTAAATTTTAGTGTCTTCTGAGGATACAGTCGGGTATATTCAGATGCATAAACAAAAATTAAAAGGCAGCTCGTATGCATGTAAGAGGCACGGAAACCATTGCAAGTGTCGGTTTACGTGCTCTTGAAGGTTTTGGTGATTTCCACCATTGCGTATTGCGTTTGTAAATCCTCCATTACTTCCGTTATATCGAAAATGTTGTATGCATTTAGGATAGGAATAAAGGCAAATTTATTTCTTTATTTTCTAGAAATCCCATTTTGCACATTGAACGCTAAATAGTTCATATCTCAAAGAAAACCGGGCAAAAACTGGCTTCGACGCGTATTATTCCTGTTAGGTCGTTCTAAGGTAAACCCATAGACGTGAAATATAAGTAGACTGAACATTGCTATTGAGAGGAGCTTCAAAACGTAAACAACATGTCGATTTGCAGTCATGTGACTGTTCTGTGAAAAATTTACTTGTTTGGCCGATTCAGTATCTTTTCTCCTCGTTTGACGATATAACATAGCATGACAGGGTAGGTTTGTGAATGCGCATTTCTAGAATGGCGACAATAGGGTGAAATCCCCAAAGTCTACTACTAACAGATGACCAATCAATGGACCAATCAGATGATGAATCGATGGATTGCGTCTCCTTTCCCGTGGACAAATCAGATGATGAATGTTAGGTTCCATCAAGCAAAGTAATCTGAGGGTCACGTTACTACTAGTTTTTGGCTTGATCCACATAAAAAAGGTTACCATTGCTCACTCTATTTTTATGCTTCTATGGGTAAACCCACGTTATATGATCACTTTTCGAAAAATGGGCGAAACTTGGTTAAATGTTTGACACTAATTGGACTATCTAAACGGTTTTACGAGTTTCTACGACTGAAAATCATTACTTTAGGTTACTTTAGCAATGCACATGTGAAAAGACCCTTGGCTAAGTGATTTCCAGCAGTGTCTTGCCGGACTGTAAAAACGCCAGAACTCGAAAACTTCAACCGCGGTCTCTTCACTAAGATATTTTTTAATATAGAAGAAATTAACAGATATGTTCAGCTGAGGTGGGCTAACAAACTTTTTTACTTTTGGAATTTGTTTCAGCGAGATTTGATTTTTTCAAAACTAACCAGGGCCGGAAATTTAATGCAAACAAAGTACAACAGCAAATGTGTCAGAGGATGTCCGTACATGAAGAATACAAAGTGGAAGAGGTTTCAATGTTCGAATTGGCCTACCTCTGTGGTCGAGGCCCATTCTGATGCGTTTGTGCCAGTTTGCAGTCACTTGAAGCAACGTGTCCACTGTGATGGCATTGATATGCACATGATGGCATCTTTGAGATCTTGCAGATACCACGTGTGCTTCTGGAAGGAACAGGATTTCGGATTTCTCCATAAAGAAGGCAAATGGATTGAGATCGGGTGATCGCGGAGGCCAGTCTATCGGACCTTTTCGTTCCATCCACCTATTCGGAAGTTCTTGATCCAATCATGCCCGTACGAGAGTGGCGTAGTTATCCAGTGAATTTCAACAAACATTTCCTAGAATATCCGTAGTCGAACCATAAACCGTCCAAACACGCGCAGTCAACTGGCTTCTAGCCTCACGGCACGACTTTTATGCTGCGTTTATTTGCATACAACAACCGGTTCAGTATCTGACATAGCAATTATTGTATTTATTTTGTTTAGTGATCCTTATTACGTATTTTATCATTCCTCAAGTTTCGTTCTGTATCGCAGTTCAATTTTTTTTCCAACTGAACTTAGTTACTTATAAGTTTTATTTGTTCGATATTTTATTGTTTATTTCAGATACTAGCCTAGACCTAGCAGTATTCCATCAATAAAGACATTGAGTCGCACATTTTTCAATAGAGCCAAAACATCAATTGAAGTTCAGTATCGGAAAGCATTAATTACTTTCGGTTAATGCGAACACGGCTTAAATAATATATATTCGTTTCCCAATCGTTTTGTTTATCGAGTAAAGTTATGGAAAGTACCAAGTATTTTGTTAATCGAAAAAATATCTTTAAAATGAATGCATTTCTCTCTGAAGTGGCATTACATTTCTCTCTATCTGGATTTTAATACTTATACCATGTATCATAAACATTTCACTTTGCTTTCGTATATCGGTTTTGTTTCCCATGAACTTTTTGAGAATCCTTTGATGGTTTTGGACTTTTTAAAGACGAGTGGTTACATGGACTTGGTCAAGCATGTGCTAGACCAAGAGGAATTAGAAACAACACATTTGACTTTCAAAAGCTATCAAAAAATAAACTAGAATACCAAATGAAGCATATTTATAAATACAAAATATGAACAGCTTTGGAATTCATTTGCAATTTTAAGAAGTGTTTAATTTAAACGCTTCAACTTTAAAGTCTGTAAAAGGATGGTATGGTAGATCTTGTTCATTCCTTTTCAAGTCAGATGGGTTTTTTAATTACACAACACCGCCTAACTGGTATAGTGGTACTAGCGTTTGTCTGTTGCCCGGTAGGTGGAGCCGCAGTAGTCCAGTCGTAGAGTCCGCGTTGGCGTTGGGTGCCAGCTCAGGTGTTGACCTCGTCATATGACTGATTCAAATTACGAGATGTAGTCCTCGGATCTTTCTCTTCGAGATTGATCCCAGACCGTCATCAATACCGCGATGTGTTGCTCCAGTACGACTTTAATTCAACTACCTACCTACCCTAATTTCTTATTCTATAAATATTGATTTTATGAAGCTCGTGCGATTTCAATCTTCTGTTTAGCAGTAAAGGTTATTCAAACTATTATTTTCATTCCAGCTTTTCCTCACTTTGGGGTTCATACAACCACATCATACATCTCTGCTCATATGAAAGATTACCATCAACATCTGTGTATTTTGGAACTATGTTTCTAACTATTTTCAGCTTTATGGGTAAGTGGTTATTTTATTTCCGTGATAGCTTTTTATATCTTGCTCGGGGAGTTCATATAGTGTTCAGGGAGTGCTGGCTTCTGGATCGAAAGGTTCCTGATTCGCTTCCGGGGAAAGGCATGGATGTTTGTCCTTCTGGAATTTTGAATGTGGCCTCACTATAAATGGGTTGTGCCTAAAATGTATGTGAGATGTAATGTAACCTTCCCCTTCCCAAGGTGCACCAGGGTAACGCCAGATGGTTCACAAATCCACTTTTGTAGTTCCATAATGAATAATCTTGAATTAGCCGGGCATTAGGCAAAAGATTTTTAACATTTTTAAATAAACTGTTAAACTTTTTTCCTTTTCAAATTCATTTTCTCAGAAAGGCTCAGTGTGTACAAAAAGTTTAAAGCATTACATAATAGTAATTCAGGCTATAAAATTATAAGAACCTTCTTGAGTCTTTCAAGAGTTTACTTTCATCTTTCTCAGAATTTAGAGCTTAGGATTTATATCTAGGCTTAAATAGAGTTCCTACCATTTAAAGCGCTAAATAGTGCTTCACTCTATCCAAAAAAATGAAAGCTTATATTCATTCACTCGGACAAAAAATTTAAAAAGTGTGTTTTAATCCTCCGGAATATTTTTTCCCCAAAAAATGTGGTTGAGACTGAAATAACTGCTGTGTGGTTTATGCTTTTTTATGAAGACCTCCGGTAAAAAAATACGAGCAGCGAAACGGAAATCCTTAGTTTCCATCGTTACCTTTTAAGTTGAATTACGGGTACAGCTACCTAAAATAAATATCCGTAAGGAAAAATTGTTCCTAGGATTTTAGTTATGCAATATCTGTAAGAGTATTGCGTTGAGGTTAACACACGTAATCAGCCATAGGGGGCTCTGGGAGACAATCTCCCCCTAAAGTGGTAGTTATTATTTTTCTATCTTTTAAAACATAGTGTTAAAAATGCATCAATAGATTAATTGCCATTCATTGGATTAATTACAGGATTTTAGATGAATTCAAGTTTATTAAATTTGTAATTTATTTAATTAAAGAAGCACGAATATTGATTTGCTCACTGGCGTAGCCATCACATACAAATAGCCAGAGGGGACTTATGGACCAAGCTCTCCCTAAAATCCTAAAAAGTGAGTCGTCCTTGAGTTTTAGTTTATTTTTACATCTTTTTAAAATAAATATAAAAATATGACTGAATAGATTAATTAACATGTATTAATTATAGTTTATTAAGTTTATAATTTACTAGGAAAAGAAAACAGAATATTAATGTACCCATTGGCGTAGCGATAGCATGAATACACTCACCTCATATACGTCAAACACAAATTGTCACAAGGGACTTTGAGGCCAATCCCCTAAAGTACATAACTATCCGAGCGGTTTCAACGAGATATCTCGTCATAATGTTGTACCAATTTTTGATGATGGCGAGATCAAGTCCCGGTCAATATTTTTCTAATGACGAGATATCTCTTAGAAAAACAACTAAGAGGATTAAGTGTTAGTTTTTGTTTTTACAGCTTTGTAAAATAAATATAAAAAGATGACTAAATAGATTAATTAACATACATTAGAATTAATTCTAGTTTATTAAGTTTATAATATACCAGGAAAAAAGAAAACATGGCAATTATTTGTTTTAAAGTAACCATAACATATTCGCATATCTGCAATTGCTTATACATATATACTGTGATACGTCTGGGGGGAATGGAATAAGTGTTGTGATGAAATACATGAATTATTTCCATCAGGAACGACTAAAATGAAATGCGAATTTTGAGAAACAAGGTTTGAATATTTACTTAATGGCCTTTAATGGTGATAAGCCATTTGGCGAACACAATTATTTTCAAATGCTTTGGTACTCGGATTATCAGAGATGCGTCACTTTTATGCTTACGTTGTCACTTAATTTAAAATTAATCTGGCGACTAAATGTAAGATGCAGACTTTTAGTACAATATTTGAGAATTCTAATAAGATTCAGATCTTTATCTGGCATGAAATTGCGCATCCAATTGTGATCCCCTTACAAAATGAAATTCTGGCTATACCCACTGCAGTAATATAAAACAAAATTCAACGCATGAGCAATTTTTAAGGCGAAATCGTGTATAATTACTAAACTCCATAATCACGCAATTATAGAATTCTATGAATCACGTTACGGTTCCTACGATCCAATACAAGTCCAGCAGATTAGTTAACAATTTTATTAATTCCAAATTTTAATTATGGTATTACAACGAGTCATTTTTAATTATTGCATAGATAAACGCAAAGAAAAAAATATTTTTTGAAGTATAAGGAAATACTTTTAACCACATACTATAAATTAATCGTGATTCACACACATAGTAATAACAAATCTAAAAAAACTAATCATTACATAAACTGTAATAATTATTAGTTACACATTTTTCTATTGAGTGAAAGAATTTAATCTAGTTTTGTGTATTACTTCACCTATACACAGTATTATTTAGTATTAGTCATTAAACATACTTAATAATACTAAATTAACGCATTCAACTGTAAATGATTTTTTCCACAATGGAGATAATTCGTTGCCATGTATAACTCGTAATATTGTACTTAGATAAATCGTTCATTTTTCTTGTTCCACAATGGTTTTTAAGTTTCCTAGCAACAGAGGAAATCGTAATATGCTTCTTTAAAATTGTAATCTTAAAGGTCACCTGTTTTAACAGCCTTCTCTCGTGGGACTTATAAAAATTTTAAACAATTTTTATGGAATTTTTCCCAATAAAATGAAGTTGTAATAAAAACTCAAGTGATATCTATTAAAAAGTTCAAAATTAAAATATGACGAATAGTAGAAGGAACCACCCATCCATTACACACAGGGGCACGAACTGAAATTATTTCTATGACAGAAAACTCATGCTTTTACCTTTGAAGTCTAAACTGAACATACTAGATGCACCTCCCCCATTAATTAGTTAATATTTACTATTCCTAAACTAGTTGACGATGAAAGAGATCTAATCAAAGTCCTTCTGTCGACCCGGCGACTAATTAAACAAATTATTTTTAATTATTTGGGGAACATTTTTTGAAAAATATCTGCTAATTACCCATCGTGGTCTTTATGTAGTGATTTAGTGGAATGAAAGTCAATTTGCTTTTAAATTCTTGTCCCTTGTCTTCAATTATTAAAATTTTAGGCAGTGCAAATTACATGCAACATCAATAATTTTAACAAGTACAATCCTAAGGAAATTTAACCCATTAATTTTCTGCATTAGGCGTATGTTTGGAGTTGTATTATGTAGAATATTTGATGTGTAAATATCCTTCTAAAATCAAAATCAAAATCAACACTTCCATTTGCTATCTGTATATTTACAAGACTCGTGTTATTAGTATTATATTATGTAGACTATTTATTGAGTTTACTAGATATTCTATTAGTTATCTATAGTCTTTTCTGTAGAGGCCATATTTCGATTTCCAATTACCTCGACTGTGTGTTTCTATTTTGTATGTTATTGGGTAAGGGGGTTTAAGGAATATGGACTGACTTCGTGTTGAGCAATATGTAATTTCGAGCGGCTTTTTCTGTCAAGCTAAATGTAGGTAGGCATTTAATTAAGGTCGCAACACAGCGCGCTATTGGCCCGGGATCAACCCAGAGTGGAAAGATCCGAGAACACCTCGTCGTTTTGAACCGCAGTCAGATTACGAGGTCCCACCTGAGCTGTCACTCCACTCTCCAAACTTCCACACCACACCAACGTGAGGGTATTTGAGGCAGATTTAACGTACACTAGCCCCCTTTGTACACGAAGGACTTTGGATTCGAACTCCCAACCCTCCGGTTGCTACTCTTCCAAGCTAAATATAGATGGCGGTAGTGTTTCTGCGGTGTTTCCTGTACGTATTTCAAACGTGACGTCACTTGACTGATTTTCCGAATAGGAATTCAACGCGTCTGCATTAAAAAATTTAAAGAATTAATTTCGGATTGATCAATGACAGTTCATTGGTTTTTAACCAATTAGATTAAACGCCAAACCGGCGATAAGCTACATCTTAAGGTAATCTCAATGTATATCATGCGAGGGCATTTGGGTAGAGGAAGTAAAATCTTCGCTTTCTGTCTGGTTTGTTTGTTTACTCTGAGTTGTCAAACTCAAACATGCATTTCACTTGGATAATGGTTAACGATTCCGTTGGGATTTAAGTAGAATTTGCTTCGATTATTTCAATTCGCGACATTAGACCAGAATGAAATTGGAACACAAAGCTTCTAAAAACCTTTTCCAAGTGACTGTTATGCAAAAGAGAAAAATAAAAAATAATTCTATATAAATCGTAATTTGTTTCTTTTTCACATGTATTTAACGTGCTCAAAAGCGATACAAAGCTCATGCGAGAGGCTTTTCTCTAAAGCAAATGTTTTTGAGGCGGAACATAGTGACTTCACTTGGCTACATTTTAAGGTAACTCAGTTATCTTCTGAGCGAGGTGGATAGGTATTTTAATTAACGTCGCACTGGGAGCAACACAATGGGCTATTGACGACGGTCCGGGATCAATCCCCAAGGGAAAGATCCGACAACAGCACCACGTAATTTTGAACCACGGTCAGATGACGAGATAACACCTGAGCTGGCACCCCACTCTCCAAACGTTCACACCATACCAATGTGAAGACATTTGAGGCCCTGACAGATTTAACGTGCACCAGTCCCCTTTGTACACGACGGTCTTTGGTTGGATTCGAACTTGCAACCCTCCAATTGCTAATCCGTTACTCTTCCAACCGGGGGCTACCGCGACTCATCTACTGAGCGAGAGCATTGGATAACCAGAAGAAAAATCGCCATCTTCCTGATGTTTTTTTTTTAATTGAAAATCTCTCTAGTCTTGGTCTAATGAAATATCGCAAATCAAAAATGACAGTTGAGAGACAAACCAGACCCTTATGATTTCAGGGCCCGGCCCCCTATGTAATAAAAACATAGAGGGGACGAAGGAACCTCTTGGAATTGGTGCCCCTATCTCCTCATATAGACAGAACCAGACAACGAATGACCAAGAATATTTGACTACCCCGGTTTTTTATATATTTTAGATTTATCACTCATGTTTGAGAGGACTAAAGGAGTCGGACCCCTTGGAGTTGCTGGTGCCGCTGTCTCCATCAGCGAGGACGTATAACCCAGAATATTTGGTAACCCCTGTTCTCATTTATCCCTCATGTTTGAGAGGCCCCAACATTAAAAACATAGAGGTGACAAAGGAGTCGGACCCCTTGGAGTCTTAGTTGTTGGTGCCCCTGTCTCCTGATGTATACCGAATCAGTGAGGACGTATGACCCGAACATTTGGTTACCCCTGTTCTCATTTATCCCTCATGTTTGAGAGGACCGGGCTCCAACAACGAAAGTTTCAAGAGGCCAAAAAGAGTTGAGTCCCTTGCAATTACCCCCCCCTCCAATTAACACCCTTGACTAGAGACCACTTGAAATCCCAAAGCCAAGGAATAATGAAATGGTTAAAAGTATTATCTCTAATACAATACGACTGGATAATTTATTGAAACTGAATTTAAAATGCTTTATGAAGAATTTATTGCCAATTCTAATCTCAGCTACTGCCTCATTCCATTGACATCTGAAAAGGCAAGATCTATTGTGTAACTGCTCGAATAAATACCCATTGGAATAACCCCAAAGGCCCACAGAATTCTGGAAGGTGACGGATAAGTCTCGATCCTCTTACAACCATCTCGGGTAAATAGATTTTACGTGCTTGTACTCCGCGTGGACATAACGCTTTTTTCTTCATTAATCGATTCGGTGACGTCAGACTTCTATTCCTCATTGTTATTAAGTACATGAGCTTTTGTCCTGCAAAACTTATTTACCAAAAAGTGGAGCAAAACAACATTAGAAATCTATTTAAAATTAAATTGTTTATCCAGAATTTCCCTAATTATGTTTCGTATTTTAGTCTCATTATCTATGGGAAAGGTAAATATTGATACATAATTTGGATCGTTTGTTATCGTTTTATTTTCATTTTTAGGATGTATTGAATGTGATCTCTAAATAACATGTTGCAGGAAATTTTGTTTACGAAATTATCTATGGAATAATAATCTGTTCAGGACAGTCTAATTAGGTATTGTCTAGCAAGAAATGACCATAGATCGACAAAACAAACCACCAATCAGTTCAGGGATAGAATAGACCCTGCATAATTAAAGGGTTGTTGCAATGTTGCCAAGTCATTCTACTTTTGGGGCCGCGGTGGCCCGGTTGGAAGAGTAACGGACTAGCAACCGAAGGGTTGCGAGTTCGAATCCAGCCAAACACCGTCGTGTACAAAGGGGGCTGGTGCACGTTAAATCTGTCGTGGCCTCAAATGTCCTCACGTTGGCGTGGTGTGGAAGTTTGGAGAGTGGGGTGCCAGCTCAGGTGTTGCCTCGTCATCTGACCGTGGTTCAAAATTACGTGGTGTTGTCCTCGGATCTTTCCCTCTGGGATTGATCCCGGACCGTCACCAATAGCCCATTGTGTTGCTCCAGTGTGACGTTAATTGAAAATACCAATACCAATACCATTCTACTTTTGCATACGAATCTACATTTGGCAATTTTGATCTTTTCATTTGTTTTGACAAATATGTCAATTTTTATATTTTAGATTTCATTGGTTGGGGGTAGAGAAAGGTAGTTGATTAGCGTCGCACTGGAGCAACAAAGTCCAACTGGCGACATTCCGAGATCAATCCCGAAGAGGAAGATCCGAGAGCAACACCTCATAATTTTGAACCGCAGTCAGATGACGAGGTCAACATCTGAGCTGGCACCAGGTTATTCAAAACTTCCACACCACGGCCAACGTGAGGGCATTTGAGGCCATGACAAATGTAAATTGCACCAGCCCACGTGTACACGACTGTTTTGGGTTGACCGAGTATGGTATAGTTTTAAAGCTCTCGACGTGATTTATTCAAGTGTAAGGACATATTTCAGAGTGGTTTGAACTGAACAATTTAAAATGTTGTAATCTACCCTAAATTGTTTGGCGCAGCTTGGCCCAAAACGACCCTAAAATGGCCAAAATGATCCTACCCATCAACCTACCCTTCAAATTGACGGCTCAATCAGAACTAAGCCTATTTATTATTATTTATATTCTCACTTAAATTCGCCAATACCCATGGTAACGCGTATTAATTTCGTCAAGCGAAAGACATCACTCTCGTGACAGCATTTTTTACGTTGCTTCTGCTTGGAAATGTTTCTGGGATTTCTGGCGCCTTTTGAAATGTTTCAACTCACGTTTTGGTTTTCACTTCCGGTTTCTTCTTTCGGGGAAAGAAGCAATAAACAAGTTAGTTCATATAATTAATATCAAACGAATCACCTCAAGCGCATTTAACGAGTCATGGGCATGTTTATTATAGGCATTGCCATGGGATTTCACGTTCTGGAGTCTAATCGGTATTTCTGTTTTTCCTCAAGGATTAACTTAAAAGAATTGACTTTTGTAATTTGTGCACGATATACAAGTGTATATATATATATATATGCCATGCTATGTCTGCTGCATCTGCGCGTGCATGGACAGTTCTGACTTTAGGCTTATGTTTGACTAATGTTTATACCCGGTATTTTGGCTTTTTACTTGTTTGCTTTTTTAGCTCTTAAGATTTTTACATGTTTGAATTTTTGATTATATATATTTAATATAATTGTAAACTAATCTCGATCAATTTTTTTCCTTCTAAAACATGGAAAATAGAAATGATATACAACAATACAGTTGTTGTTACAGTGTTTCAAAAGTTTCTGTATACATTTTAAGGGGACATGGACTTTCAAAATCATCCAAATCGATCGAAAAATCGATTTTTTAATTTTAGCGATACAAATGAATTTATATCAAAATTTGTAGGGAGCAAATATAATTTTTAATTGCTACCATTTTGACCGAGTTGCATATACAGTAACATCAAAGATATAATAGGTAAATATCGTAAAATCTACTATAAATACGCTTTCTTCGATTGAGATTTTTTTTGACATTTTGATTACAAAATGCACCCTGCGCATCTGGTTTCAATTGACTTGACTGAACTTCTTTTTGGATAACCCTTGGAATCTGATGTATATATCTATGTGCGAATGAGAAATTCATCAAGCTTTCAAATTTGAAATTTTGGTTTAAAAAGTTGCTCAATTAATGTTTTTTGCAAAACTTTAGGTGTTAATTTTCTTTGCTTACAACTAAACGATGCATTTACCAAATGGTGTTAATTGGATTTAAATGTACACAGACTATTACGTAATGAAAATTTTGACAATATATGAAGTATTAATGTGCACGGGACCTATCAATTTTGGTAATATATTAAAAAACGTTTGGCCACGTTTTATGCAATAACTTCCCGCATAATTTAATATTTTTAGACCAAACTTTATGTATACGCTTTTTAGTAGAACACAGTTTGTAAATTCCATAACAATCGGAAAATAACTGCAAAAGTTTGTTTTGAAAGTCCACTGTCTCCTTAGGGCTGGTGTACGTTAAATCTGTCGTGGCCTCAAATGTCCTCAATTTGGCGTGGTGTGGAAGTTGGGAGAGTGGGGTGCCAGTTCAGGTGTGACTTCGTCATCTGACAATGATTCAAAATGACATGGTGTCCACGGAATTTTCCTTTCGGATTTGATCCCGGACCGTCGCCAATAGCCCGTTGCGTTGCTCCAGCGCGACGTTAATTAAAATACCTACTTACCACTGTTTCCTTAAGGGGAGATAGGGAACACAAAATTAAATTGTATTCACTTGGGCATGTATGTCCGCAAGCGCTACCTGGATGTCCTAGGGCGTAGGACAGCCAGTATGTGGACACCATTTTTACTAGCCTCAATTTTGCTGACTGACAGTATTTTTACAACATTCCGTGGAATGTTTTCATTTCACTCAAAGTCTGCAAACGCTCAAGCATTTGTTGACACGTCCGCTGGTCAACAAATGTTTGAACGTTCACCGTACAATTCCGTCGCGTCCGTGGGGCCATCGTGGTTCAGAGGGTATGTCCTCTGCGCTAGCAACCTTCGAGTTGTAGAGGGCTCGATTCCTGTTAGGTGTATTTATATTTTCTGTGTCTGTAAAAACTTACATTGTGTGTGTATGTCTATTGCTTGATATGGTATGTCTTGTGCATGGTCAAATAGGGCGCAATAAAACCCCCAAAATCAACCAACCCGTCGCGTCCGTTTCGATTGGTTGGCCAATACGTAGGTACCATCTCAGCATTCATGAAATGATAAATGTTACAGTACGAAAACAAATAGCCCATTGTGTTGTGACGTTAATTCAAATACCGTACGAAAACAACGTTTAAAATGACGATACTGGACAACTACCGTGTTAGAAGGCTAAGCAAATACATTTGAAGTTGTACATTTCTGAGTGAATGGGTTTCATTTTATGCTTCCTATCTCCCTTTAAGGACTTTCAAAACAAACTTGCATTTATTTACTATCCAATCGTTTGGAAATTTGCAGACTGTTTTCTGCTTAAAAGCCTTATATAAAGTTTGATCCCAAAGTCATTCGGAAGTTATTAGACAAAACGTTTCGCAAATTCTAATAAATATCAAAATTGGTAGGTCCATGTGCATTAAATTTCCATATACTATCAGAATTATTTTGATCCACATAATAGTCTCATACATTTAAATCGAATTCACTCAATTTGGTTAGTGTATCACTCAAGTGTAAAGCAAAAATAACAATTTATATCGAAACATCCAAAATTTTACATAAAAAAAGTGTAAGTTAAACAACATTTGAAACAAAAATTTGGAAGCATGAACTGATATGTTTATATAAAACGTTTTTGTGTGAATACTTATACTTAACTATTATATGTTTTATGTTTTACTCGTAATAACTTCGTCCAAAACGATCGCAAATGAGAAATTCTTTTTGCAATCTACAGAATTTGATAACAATTAATTTTTAACGCTAAAATTTAAAAAATTAATTTTCGTACCAACGTGAGGACATTTGAGGCCCCGACATATTTAACGTGCACCAGCCCTCTTTGTACACGACGGTCTTTGATTGGATTCTAATTCGCAGCCCTCCGGTTGCTAATCCGTTACTCTTCCAACCGGACTACTGGCGCAGCTTGTCCGCTTTGGACCTTGCGCCATAAAATCCCAAAATCCAATCCAACCTTTTTTGATCAAGAACTTAGCATGAGCCTACTTCAAATGAATGTTACTTAGCATGACTATTACTTTTAAGCTACATTACGGATTGCATAGGGTTCGGCATCTTTCACAATTTAGTCATAAGAAGTGTACAAAAACTGAATATGAGCGGGAAGGAATGGATACGGGCCCCAAATATTCGGTTGAAATGTACGGCCTTCCGCGTGGACAACAGCTACGCAAACAGCAATTCCAGCAAACGACAACTACGGGCACAGAACTACCGCAGATCCAACTTTAAGGGGTGAAATCATTTATATCTTAGAAATCAATGATTCCCGGAAAGAAATGAAAAACAAATATTGAAAAGTGCGGGTTCTAAACTTCAAGTGAGGGTCGTATAGCGTCAGGCCACCTAACTCATCTGTGCGTTTGAGATTCCTAAAATGTTTCACACATTGGTAGGATCCTCAAAAATGGGCACAGAACTTTTGAGTCAAAATATTAAAATTTCTTTGGAAAATACATTAAAGGGAGTTAGAACTCAAATGTTTTTAAAAATACGATTATGAGATTTTTGGATAGCCTGCTTTTTTTCTTTCAAGTGATACTCCCATTTTTGCTTCGTGCAGCGGTAGCCCGGTTGGAAGAGTAACGGATTACAACCGGAAGGTTGTGAGTTCGAATCCAACGAAAGACCGTCGTATACGTGGGTGTGTTAAATCTATCGTGGCCTCAAATGTTCTCAAGTTGGCGTGGTGTAGAAGTTTGGAAAGTGGGATGACAGATAAGGCGTTGACCTCGATGTCTGTACATTGTTCAAAATTACGAGGTGCCGTCCTCGGATCTTTCCCTTCGGGATTGGCCCCGGACCGTCGGGTTCAAATCCAGGTTTGAAAGTGCCTGGATGTTGGTGATGTTAAGAGTCGAAGCGGTTTGGCCACTGCGTGCACAAATAGAGGTCAGTGATCAGCCCTTTGGGAAAAAACATTCTTAAATTATTGGAATAAACGATTATTCTGTAAATATTTTGATTTGCTATCTTTCATCACCATCAAAATATCGTCTTTATCATCAATTGGGCTAAGATTTTCGGGCCAGATTCAAATATTCGAGTGAATAGGATTGTGTTGAACGAAGAAACTGTTTCATTTAAAAATCCCTTTTCACTTTTGCATCACTACTGAACGGACTGATGCGATTTATAGATAAACGAACAAGATATTTGTATAAGCGTAGATAAAATAATTCCATTGTCATTACTTTAATATTTCATTATGAATAACTCATTTTTAGCACTAGTTATTTCAATAATAAAATTATTGAATCATGAAAACGTTTTAAGCATTTTATTAAGTTTTAAAATAAACAATTTCAGGGGTAGATAGGAAGCCTATAGTCGGGGTAGGCACTGCTGAAGTTTTTGAAATGAAGTGTCTTCTAGTAACGGGGGGGGGGGTAGCCAGGATTTTATTTTGAAGAGGGCTCACGTTTAAAATTGAATTTTGTTTATAAAAGTTAAAATCTTTAAGCTCTTTCTATGTCATTTTTGGTTGCCATATTATGAACTAAAGGATAATTGCGATAACAAATATTAGTTGAGTTCGGTTAGCCTAATTACACGAATGACAGACAGCACATAGGAGTTCCATAACTATTTACAAAATAATTTACATTGCATAGCATTGAACAAGTATTCAAACCATCTTCCTGAAAAGTCACTTTGCATCACTGTTGAGACTATACGTGGATGTGGAATCAGGTGGTTGAATCAATGCAGAAAAATAATCTGAAATGAGTGTGGTGAAGCTACTCTTTCTCACTACATTTATTTTACACTTAAAAAAACAAATGCTTCCTTTCAAATAATCATCATATCCCTCAATTTCCTGCCAATGATTCATCCTAAAACCTTTAGATACCAAAATATGTTGACAGTTGCATCCGGCAGGTGTTTTCATACTTGTCTCCAAGCATATATTTAAACATGTTTCGATTCCATTCAACCAATTAAAATCACAATGTCCCGCCAAAGTTGTTGAAAATAAGTAAATATGTATGCTTATGCTTGTCTTGATCTCATACATGGACTTTTTGCCTAATTTGCCTCCCTACTTTTGTTTATTATGGTATTTGGGAAGGGGGCAATTTTGGCGTACTGCTGCCCACTCGCAGAAAACACCATCTGAGTCAGGCTCCTCCCAGATGATTCCCTGATCCACCAGCACCGCTTCATTTTTTGAAATACTCTTAAAGTATATACATATATATATATATATATATATATATATATATATATATATATATATATATATAATGGGGGGGCTGGTTTGTGGGCAATTGGTAAAATGATGAAACGTTTTAAAGAATAATTAAGTTTAATGAATATTTACAATTAATTTGGCCAAGACAATTAAAGTTAAACTATGTTCTGATAAGTGCACAGTACAGACATCGATATCACAAACTCCATCGGCGCTCACTGCCCGTCAACAACGCACCGTCCAACGCTACGTCCTACTCGTAGCTACGTCGTACTACTTCTGCGTCGCTTTTGGCTCTACGTTCCTCCAATGCGCGGTATGGCTACGCAGTGGTCGGAGATGAGATCAGCGCGGAGGTGCCCTCTAGTGGCAGGCTGGGAACCACACACACATATATATACCCCACATCCTTCTCTCCCCTGAAAATTTAAAACAAGTATTTACAAGATTGTAACAAATTTAGGCTCTCTCTCTACATATATATACACTGCTGGCCACCCAAATTGCAACACCAAGAAAGACAAGAGATATCACAACAAAATTTATTTTGTAGATAACATGTTGACCAAGTATCAAATGATTAAATTTATAGACTTCTGTGAAGTGTGGTTCCTGCCAAAATCAGTAGCCAGAGTAGCCGCCATTGTTGGAGATCACCGCTGCCACACGCCTCGGCATTGATTCAAAGAGACTTTGGATGTGTTCTTGGGGTACAGCAGACCAAGCAGCTTCCACACGTTGCCAAAGTTGATCTGGTGTGGCAGCTGGGGATGTATTCTGGGTCAATCGTTGAGCAACCATGGACCACATGTTTTCTATCGGCGAAAGATCCGGAGAGCGAGCTGGCCAGGGAAGCAATTCAATCTGGCGATTGACGAAGAACCCTTGGACAATGCGTGCCACGTGTGGTCGCGCATTATCCTGTTGAAATATGGCTGTGGGCAAGCCCTGAAGGTAAGGAAGGACAACTGGCTCCAACACCTCGGAGATGTAGCGCTGGCTGTTTAAAGTACCGGCAATGCGTACTAGAGGAGTGCGAGAGTGATATCCAATACCGCCCCATACCATAATACCCGGTGCAGGACCAGTGTGGCGGTGCATAACGCAGCTGTTCAGCATCCTCTCTCCACGGTGTCTCCAGACTCGAATCCGACCATCGTGGTGTTGCAGACAGAAGCGTGACTCGTCAGTAAAGACAATTTCATTCCATTCTGCCGTCCACATCCTTCTTTCATCGCACCATTGGCGGCGGAAACGTCTGTGGTTCTGCGTCAAGGGTAGACGAAGCAATGGACGTCTTGCGGACAGACCACTCTGCTGTAAACGGCGTCGAATGGTACGCGCAGACACTGGATGATGCGGTACAGACTGAATGTGCTGTGCTATGGTTCGTGATGCGGCTGAGCGATCCGTCTCTGCCATACGCACAATATGCCTGTCATCACGTGAAGTGGTGCACTGAGGTGGATGCGATCGAACACGTCGGTCCGTCGTACCCTCCTGCATCCAACGATCACATATCCGCATTACAGTTGTTTGGTTTCGTCCAACACGACTACCGATTTCCCTGAAAGATAATCCACAATCTCGGTAGGCCACTATCCTTCCTCTGTCGAACTCGGATACTTGATCAAAAGATGATCGCTGTTTTCTACGAGGCATAATTGATCGTTTTTTTGAAAAAACCACAAGAAAAACACAATTGCCGTACTTGAAATCGTCGAAATCTCCAAGCCTTAAATAGCGCTTTGAAGTGGCGCCACAGGCGCGCGTGATGTGCGTCTGCGCTGAAATTCTAATCATTTGCATATCTCACCTCCGCTAATGCATGTTGTAAATTTCATATTATTTGCATGCTTCCTTCAGGGTGTTGCATTTACGGTGGCCAGCAGTGTACATTGTTCAAAATCCATCCGGTACCAGTTCAGTTGGTGGGAAGGTGTGTTCACGAAGTCTTGGGTCGTAGAAGGCAATTTCCATCTGTCAGAGAATATCATAGGCTGTTGAAAACGACATCCATTGGTTGTAGGTCTTAGATCGTTGAAGGGGTCAGGCTATGCTCCTGTTTTCATCTTTTCACTGCAGCTGGAATGTTGAATAGAGGCAGCCAGGTTCTTTTGAAACAAATTGTAAAAGAGAGAAAATATTGCGGTTACCTGACCATATACGCGAGCCGTGTAGAGTCAGTGAGTGATACAACCGGGCATAACAACAAAACCTAGGTCACATCCAAAAATCTGGAAAAGGGGCAGAATAGACCTACAATCTACTTAAAACTACTACCTACTTAAAAACCTACTAAATTACAATCTACTTAAAACACCGACGCTAAAAAAGGAACTAGCAAATAAAACAATACCTAAGGGAAGAAATTGAAAAAGAGGACCAAGATTTAGTACCTTGAATGAGTGGTATGTATGAGAGGTGCGAAGTTGCCCTCCGTAATGCACCAGAGTGTAACACTAATTCCGCCCTTGTAGTAATCGCTTCCAACAAGTTAAAGTTAGCCGGCCATTCCTTCAAAAGATCGGGTATGCTATGTTGAAGCACGACCGCAAGGATTTACTCGAATGTCTCTAGCCAATAGTAGCCAATTTGGGTGAAGTAAATAAGACACAAATTCAGTCAATTCAGTGCTTATCGAAAACTTTGGATGCTCTTCCGCGTAGACTATGTTCGATGTATTTCTGCTTGGCTTTGCAACAAGTTTCTGTCGACATTGTGAAATTTAAAAATTGTTCTACTGCGATCGGATGTTTCATGCCCACTGAGCTAGCAACCTCCGAGTTGAAGGCGGCGCAGGTTCGATTCTTCCCTGGGGATATTTCTCTCTTCTGTGTCAGTGAAAACTTTCCTTGTGTGTATGCGCCCATTACTTGAAATTGTGTCTGGCGCAAAATGATCAAATGTCCCCCTTTGCGCCATCAAAAAATCCCAAACCAAACCACCCCAAAACAAAAGTTTCGCAACCAGCACTGTGTTCTATTCCACTTTTGATGTCTTAAAGCAACAAAGACGTTAGGTTTCGTGTGAGATCGACGTCGTAGCGCTTCGCAGTCTCGAGTACACTGATTTGAAGTTGGCGGGGCGCAACCGAAAGTCCCCCAAACGCCACGCTTTCTCCGCTTATAGCGGCGCGCGAACTCAAGGTCACTAGCAATTCTTTGTTCCCTCAGATATCGAATGACATTAGGTTGTTTTGGTTCGCGTTGATAATATCGAAATTGTTAGACGGAACTCGATGCTCATTTTTTCGCTAAGCTCAACTTTCCTTACTGACTATCTAGTAGTGGTTTCATTTTAAAGACGTATATATTCACGTCAAAATCTACTATATTATAAGTATTAATTCAAAAAATTATTGCATTACATAATGTAGAAAATAACGGTTATTTTAAGAATAAAATAGTTATTATTTTAATATAAAATAGTTATTATTTTAATATAAAATAACTATTATTTTAATATAAAATAACTATTATTTTATTTGAAGAAAGCAAATTTTTTTGTCCAGTTTAGTATTTTATTTTAGATACTTAAAAATAAACACTTTGGAGACTCCGACCTCGATATCCCTCCTCTATGTCAATGTTTCATATGAAAAATATTTTAAACATTTTTTTAGAAGTAAAAACATAAACTAACATTTTCAGAGATGACTCTGGTTCTAACCAAATAAATTATAAAAAAATGGAAGAAACACTCTTTCATGTTCTTCAAATAAAACAATAGTTATTTTATTCTTAAAATAACTACTTTATGAATTAATATTCATAATAAAATGTAATATTTCATTGACTTAATATTTATTTCGAATGAAAAGGAAAGAAAGCAATGATTATGGACATTGTCTTCTGCTTGATTTAACCATTCTCTCAAATATTTGTGTTTTATACTGCTTGTATTTATAAATTATTTTATGGAAATTTCAGCATATGCAGATGCGTTCAATAAACTGAATTAGTTTGATTCGATTTGGTTGGTTGCCTTTGAATTTTATGGCGCAAGGATCATCTTGGGCCAAGCAGCGCCAGACAAGACAGACAACACAATGAGGAAGGAAGCAAAAAGTAGAAGGGTAAAATTAAAGGGAGGAAAGATCCCTCGGGTACCTCGATTCGATTTGAACAGCCTTTAAATGACTAGAATGAATAATAAAAAATCGAAGGAGGCTCGAAAGAAAAACCTCGTTCTCTTCAATGAGTAAATATGCGAAAAAGACAGTTTTAAAAACCCGATCTTAATAAAATTTTTAGCCCCATCCTAAATAAATTTCCGCCAATGCCACTTGCGTAAATATTTGAAAAGGAGTGTCCTCGCCCAAACCCCACTTGTCTTCTGCGAAGCGCAGCAAAGCGCGAGGCAGCGTCGTCCGGCGACCGGATCGTAGCTTGCCTACCAGCTGCGAGCAGTCCCTTCAAACTTTTGCGCCCAACTTTCCCATCGGCCGTTCTCACACTCACCCCTGTCGGAGACAATGAACTGCGCCGTTGGATGGCGTGCTTGGCGGAACTCGAAATTCGCGCACATAAAACCCGTTGCCGATTCAGTCCTACGTTCTGACCGAAGTTGAGCAGAAGTTTCTTCGCAAACAGTCGCCAATGCAATAAATGTGTGAAAGGAATAAGTAGTATTGGTAAAGTGCTGGAATCGCGTCGGATTTTGAGGGCGATAACTTTACGAAACTGCAGAATAAACATTGGAGTCTTTAATATCTAATTTGTCTTTCGCCTCCGAACTTTGCCGCAAAATAACGCCCGACTTTTTCCAACTTGGTGTATATTTTTCTCGGACACTTGTGCACATTGTACGGACTTCACCGGAGTTCTCAAATGCTGTCGACTTATTATGGCTGTTTATTTCTCCAACTTTGAGGCATGTAAGTATGTGAAGTGTTCGTTTAATTATCAGCGATTTCAATCGTTTTAACATGTTTACTTTCCTGCAAAATTAGACGTAGTTTCCTTTCATCTCTGACTAATTACATTAATGGTTGCTGTTCTTGTATTTTCACATTTCAGTTTTAACTCGGAGGTTTTCTAAAACAGATATTTGTAGTCTTATTTGTAAAAATATATTGAAATCTTTGTTATAAAAAAGTATCGAGATTCTCCACGGCCGGTTTTTGCCCGAACATTCATTTTGACATAGCTGTATTTACGGAATAAATGGAATGTCATTTGACTTTAGTGATTATATTTCTTGCATAAATGAATTAGTTCATTGTATCTGACTCTCTTAATGACCAATTAATATTTGTTCAGTTCGTGTAGAAAATTATTTCATTGGTCTCTAGATCCTTAACAATACCGAGGTGATAAAGTTTTCGAATGTAATTCTGCGTTTATAGACGTCTTAACATTTCTGGGTTGACTCGGAATTTCTGCAGCTCTTCGAAAATACACAGTTGTAGTTTTATTGTTTGATGTAGATTTATATTAAAAAATTGTTTATAAAAAGGATTGGCATAACGCTCTGTGCAGAAAAAATGTTTCGTCATTTGACTTTTGTGATGATATTTTTTGCATAAATGAATTAGTTCATTGTTTCTGACTTAATGAATTACTATTAGTCCAGTTTAGATAGAAAATTATCATGATCTAGATCTTTAACAGTACCGAAGTGATAAAGTTTTAGAATGTTATTGTCTTGTGTACCTGGAAATGCATGAAATTTTTGGGAATAATTATCTGCGTTCACTTCATCGGATTAAGTTTTGACACAATAAGTGCCATTGTTTTTTCAAATTGAAATTTACGACTGACACAAGAGTAAACGCACTCGAAAATTGTATTGTCTTTTAGTTCAATGTAGTTAAATTTAATCATGTTAAAAGCACGTATGCATGGTAAAATTATCAAATATGATGATGCGTTTGATAAGAAGTTAAGAATTTGAAAAAGAAAACAATGGGTATTTTCGTTTTATTTTCATTTAACGTTCCGTTTGGAACGATCTTGCATATCCGGGATTCCGCAAGTATTTTCTAAGTATTAGTCACAGTAACTTTTGTTTTCGAATTGAATGTTATTGCGGTCAAGTGTAGCTTCTGGAAATATTACACTTGATTTTGACTGATTAAATTTCGTTCAGAGCGTTTTCATTAAATTTGTTTTGAAAGAATTTCGCTTTTGTGAAAGTAACGTGAATCTTATACACATTCTTGTTCTTATGCTCTTGAAATACTTATTAATATTTATTTGAGCTCACAAGTTGAGCTTTTCTTCAATTTTAGTTTATCTTAGGTTTGTTGGAAAATATGGACTGTTGATATCTTGCACCACTGATATTTTATCTAACTTAACGCCATATATATATTCTATAATTGGATTCCTAAAATAGAGAACGAATGACAACTGGATATTATAAAAATGAATTTTGGGAAATATTTTATTTCATCAATGGATAAATTTGATTATAACTATTTTATTCCTATCTGATTTTTATTTTACCATCACAAAATCGTGTTTAGTATAATGCAATACATAATTACGTGAAAGAGCTTATAATGGAGTTATTTTTTTGCAGTTAGGTTTGAAATTTAGAATGTTGAAATGAAAAAGCCGATTCAGCGTTTTTAGGTAGAGGTCTAAAAATATCACTAGTGTCAAAAACGTTTTGCATTTTCCAATTGGTTGTTTGATTATATAATATTCAAAATGCAGCGATATATATATATATATATATATATATATATATATATCGCTGCATTTTTAATATTTATAATTAAATGTCCCACAAAAAATGAATTCCCATGTCCAGTGAGCTTAATGCGTCAAAATTTAGGTATTTTCAAGTGATTGAAAATTATAAATATGAAACTAAAAAATTTCGAATTCTGCTTTTTTTAATCATAATGCAGGATTAAATGTAAGTTGATTAAGAAAAATTTATACAAAAGTAACATTTTGTTGATATTAATTTAAGGTAGATTTTCAATACTCAAATATTTTAGACTTCGCATTTCCGGTTTATCATTGAGATATTTGCCGTCCTATTTAATATTTAGCTTTGAAATACATTTTCCAATGAAAATGCCCACACCACTCTTCAGACCAAAAGTGTAGCATAACTCACTTGCATGATTCGTAGAATTCATCTCCTTTATTAAGCTTCTCGAACTCACAAACTATTCAAATACTGTTTTCAGACAAACCGGCTGGGTATTTTATTCCCAGGGATAGGCAAGTTGTCAAATCTAAAGATGACGACATTTTACTTCTGGATATGATGCATTTCAGAAAGTGTTTACAGTCTTATTGCTGTCCTTCGCATACCAAATACCATTGACGTGTCAGTTGATTTGATGTCTTTGACTCCAAATATTCCTTCGCGAAGTAGATAAAGAATAAATATGTATATATGCGGATCATCTTGGATTACCCATGGCTTATTCAGAACGAAACTAAGCAAACAATTCACTCCAACAGTCGGCATCCACTTTGCCATCAGTTCCAAGCCGTGAAATGAAACTAGTGTCGTTGCTCCTTCAATAAGACTAGGAACTCAGGAAAATAACGCTTCCGTGTATTGTTTTCTAATACTTTCCTCGGTTCAGAAGATAGTAATAACCTATTGCTATTATTAATATCGTATTGCTTTTTGGAGATTTGAAATGGTAAAACATTTTAGTATTGGACATGATCTCGAGTTAATGTACCTACCGTATTAAAGAGAATATCACGGGGGGGGGGGGAGAAGATATAAAAGTTTCTGTTCTTTCGTACGTAAATGTCGTACTTGGCTAGGAGCAGACTTGCTTCCGAAATTCATTGGGGAGCATTTTCAAGTGGCCTATATCATAAAATTCATATAAATTTTTACTTAAACATTTTCGTTAACTTCTCGTTTAATTAATAATTTGTAATTTATTTTTTATAAAATATTTTTAGTTAAAATTTTAATTATGAATTATTGAAGCGATTTAGTCTGGATAGAATTTAAAGAATGCTGAGATACCATCAATGTGCCGGAAACGGCCTTATTTGTAGTGATTGGGAAGAAAGAACAGGTTAAATATTTTTATATTTCTGCATATACACTTGTGATGATTTCCTAAAAAGAGCATAATTGCTTTAAATTTGATGAAGCAATGTTAAGCTAGATAGAGCCGATGAAAGAGCCAGATAGAAATGATAAATGGTCTTTAACAGCCTGTTTTCTTGGTGTTTTCTATTAATTGGAAAAGCTACACCAGTGGACGAGCGGCTAAAGGCGTCGCTCCTTAGAAACTTGTATACTAAAGACCAATTTAAATTCCGTGTTTGCTGAAGTCGGGTTGACTGCTCGAAATTTTCTGGTTTCTTCAAGACACGTAAATGTGAAACAGCTCCCCAAAGTTCTGCACTAAGGCATGTCCCCCACAGTTCACGGTGGGTGCGATGTGGCAACCTCCCATGATGCCCCGGGGTAATGCATAGATTGCCCCTTTCCCGCCAACTGATGCTTCTAAGATCATACGGTCCATAAGCTGGCATTGGGAAAAAGCATTGATTGAAAATTATAAATTTTGTAAATTTTCTGATATTTTTTATGAGTATGCCGTCCCATTTGATCTCATACGCTGGCTTATGTAGGCTTATTAGTTATTATGTATTTTCCACATCCTCTATGTATCTTCCCCGCATTTGGTCTTGGCCTTCTGGGAAGACATTAGCCCTTCTAGTGGTTTCGAAGGGTTATCTCGTCCATCATGATCTGACCAATTTTGCTAATGACGAAATATTTCGTCATCAAGATATTGCCTAATTTTTGATGATGACGAGATCAAGGTCTCGTTAGTTTTCTTCTATGGACGAGATAACTCGTCTATAAAGATCTGATCAGATTTGGTAATGACTGCATTTTTTATGAGATGTCTCATCGAGACAACCACCAGGGTTAGCATTACTCGCTCGCCGACATAATTTGTGGTCGTTCGCCATTATAGCTGAATCAGCAAAAACTTAACAAGAGAAAATGCTTTGTACCGAATTTAATTTTATTTCGTGGACAATTTGATAATTGATAAACTATCTGAATATTTGAGCCAAATCTTTTGCGAACATGCAACTCTTTCAGGAATTCAGATTATAATTCTATGAAAGTTGTGCGATACTCGCATTAAACCATCTTTCACGAACATGGAACTCAGCAATTCAGACAAAAGTTCTTGAAAGTTGTGCAATATTTACATTAAACCACAATACCCATAATGTTGTCTATATCCCTGTCAAAAAAAATTCATGTCACGTTTCTGAAACAAACCTATTCAACTTCTTTATTCGTTTTACAGTTTCGAGTAAAGGCATTAGCTACTTAATCTAACTGCAAAATAAGCAACATCGTTAATGTATTAACATTAATTGGTTAAAAAATTGCTAATCGCATCTATTTTATCTGGGTTATTCTTCCAGTTTCTTGGCTTCTGGGAGATCACTAAATGTTGTAGTCGTCACTTTTTTAAGAACGGGGAACGCTAACTGAAATTAAGATCATAATTTTATTTGAAACTTGTGTAATATTCGCAAAACATCTTGGCAATAATAATCATAACATTTGCAACATCCGTGTCAAAATATTTCGTGCCCGGGTTAGCTAAACTGATAATCTTTTTCAACCTAATATATCCGATCTCGTTTTACATTTTGAGTGAAGGCATTTCGCTATTCAACCTAATTATGAGAGTTCTAAAATTTTTACATGTTAAATGTTCAATTTGAATTGGTTTAAAAGTGCTAATCATATTTTTTTTATCTCGATTAATTATATAAGTATGTATCAAGTTCCTAATTTTTTAAACATATTCTGTAAAAATAATAGTTGAATTAATCTTACTTTCAAGATGAATTGCATAAGTTTGGTCCTCATTATATGCTATTGTTTTATTTAACTCGTCTCTTAGATTTTTCTTATACTTATTTGTATTTTGATTAAGAAATTTAGCAAATATTTTGTTTTGAACAATTAAGGGATTCGTTTAGTCGTTTTTGGAGAGCTAATTTAAATCCCCATGACTATCCTCTACTGGGACACAAAATAACAAATACGACACATTTCAGAAGAATGTTTAAGTACTACATTCGTTTCTAAAGCTCTCTACCGATTGATATAAGAAATAAGGACGAGTTTCAGAGGTTTTTAACTTTCGATTCGGGAAGAAACTTTATAACACTCGGATAATGTTTTACACTTGTTTCAATGAATCAGCGATCATGGTTCAATTCTTAAATTCCAAAATTTTTAGTTTTTTAATTTTAACTATTGACTATGGAGTGATGCATTAACTGAGGTTAAGTCATTAAGGGAATTGATGTCCACGAAAAGATGGCATTATTTCTTCAAATTTGTTTTAATTGTCACGTTTGCAATATGCGGCAGTAAGTAAATCATGTGGAGATATGCAAAACAGTTGACGGATAAGTTTGAATAAAAGCATTTTCCTTGAAAAGTATGCTACAAATAAACTATTAGTGACAAGTTCATCGTGTAATTAATTTCACCAGGAATTTATTCATATGTAATATACTTTTTGGCTCATTATGGATTAAATTTGTAAAATAATAGTAAAAAACACATGTGGAGACTCTTCGTTCAGCCTTGCAATATGCTACAATAAGCAAAACTCGGTGGAGATAAGCAAAACAGTTGGTTGACAATTTTTAATAATAGCATTTTTCTTGATAAGTATGCTACGAATGAACTACTAGCGATAAGTTCATCGTGAAAGTTGTTTTTACCAGGAAATTTACTCTTACATAATATTCTTTTGGGCTCGTTATGTGTGTGTGAATTAAATTTGTAAAATAATACTAAAAAACGTGTGCAAGTTTGTTTGGTCTTGTAGTAAGTAATGTTGGAAAGTCCGACAAATAAACCTTTTAAAATATTGAACCTGTCTAGCTAGTTTAGTGGTCAAGCGTTTGTCTACCACCCAGTAGGTCCCGGATTCTTCGAATCTATTCGTAAGTGCATGGATGTTGGTGATTGTCCCTGTTTTGAGTAATGACGACTTCAATCAAAATGATGAAATCAATCAAAATTATATTATCTTTTTCAGATCGGAAAAACAGAATATATTTTTGTATGGCCGCAGAATTTCAGCAATTAGTTTATGTGTGGCATGGATGAAAAAGGTTGAAAATCGCCAGCCTGTTCTATTCGAACTGTTTGCAATTCGACACCTATTTTATATTTAGGTGAAACTTCTCGCTCCCTTCGAGCATTTTCTCATCTGCTAAAAGATCTGCTACAAGATCTCATTAGTCCAGTGATTGATAACTAATTTAAATGTAATTTTATATTTGTCAACATACCACACCGTATACTAAGTATATTAATACTCTTTATGATTATGATGTAATTCAAAATTAAAACTTATGTTGGTTTAACTCTCCAAGTGGTTTCGACGAGATATTTCGTCCATCATGTTCTGACCAATTTTGCTAATAGCGAGGTAGCTCGTCATCAAGATATTGCCAATTTTTTTATGATGACGAGATCATCTTCTAATTCTTGATCGTGTTTTCTTTTAATGATGACGAGGTATCTCGTCCAACAAGATCTGGTCGGTTTTACTAATGACGAGATATCTCGTCGAGACAACCACTAGGAGGATTAATGATGTAATTGTAAAAAAATTGGAAAGATATTTAATAGTAAATCTGTTGGGACCAGGCCCTCGTCTTGTAAAAAAGAATTTAGCTGACCGCGGTTTCACAAAGATTAAGAATCACTGTCTTAGAGAACAATTGGGTCTAGCTTCCGAGCTACATTTTAAAAGCCCCCTATTATCAATCAATACATAAATATTTCCCTCTCACTTAACAGGATGAAGAGGAAATATGTTTATCCGTGTGCGCGAAGTGACGTAACAATAACGTGGCCACGAAAATCGCAAATTGTGTGACAATGTCACGCAGGGCACTTGACCTAGAAGAATCCACTTCTGATAGAAACCGTGTCGAGGTTTACCGATGGGCCGGCTGAAATAAAATTATGGAAACGACGTGAATATTTCCCTCGACCACTGTTTCCGTTCCTTCGCTGCTTTGCTGTCTTGGCTTTCTTTTCCACTCTGGAGGTCTCTTTTATTTGCACCTCTTTCCTTTCTGGGAACGACCAGTCTATCTATAGATATTTAAGTTTTGCAAACAGTGCCTTTGATCAATGGGAATGTTTAGCACATGAAAGGGCATTTATTTTGAGAATAAAAGATTCACGCGACGTCTTTATGCATTGGCAATGCGCTGTGATTTGAAGCATGTCATGACTGGTTAAGGATCAGTTTTCCCCTGCTTCTTCTGGGTGATTTCTGTAACAAAATATAGAAGCCACCTCC
Organism: Meta bourneti; assembly: GCA_933210815.1. Classification (NCBI taxonomy): domain Eukaryota; kingdom Metazoa; phylum Arthropoda; class Arachnida; order Araneae; family Tetragnathidae; genus Meta; species Meta bourneti. The sequence continues at coordinate 7,690,505 of OW119933.1, forward strand.
GAGAATCTCGTTTGAATTATTAACCCTTCAAGGGGTTTCGACGAGATATCTCGTTCATCAAGATCTGACCAAATTTACATAGGGGAGATATCTCGTCTCATCAAGGTCTGACCAAATTTTCTAAATGTGATATCTCGTCATCAAGATAATATCGATTTTTTGATGATGACTTGATCAAAATATGATCAGCTTTTTTTAATGACAAGTTACCTCGCGTCAAGACAACCAGCAGAAGGGTTAAGTTATAGTTGGCTTATAATCTGCGTAATGTATGTGCATTGTTATGATATAAAAGGAAGGTTTCGAATCTGACGTACGTGGTGTTTTTGTTGTTGTTTACATAAGACTACGTCTAAGGCAGGACACACATTGGTCCAACATCAGTCCTACGACGCTAAATAGGTAGAAATCCGTAACGACCTGTTTTCTGTACAGAAACGGAGTATGCATTGTGAATGTTTTGTCGCACATAGGATCACATGACTCACTCGTGGATAGCATGGAGCGACATACGGTCGACCACCTGTTTAAAAAATAGGCCCCAATTGAAATTGTTATGTCGTTAAAACTTAGTGCTGCACAGCAATCGTGTTAGCATATTCTTAAACAGCGCGGAGACCAATTTCCATATTGCGCAATACATCTTGATCGTGGACGGGTAAATGATACAATATTTCTGGGTGTGCCTCAGCGTTTTACTCAATCAATCTCGGCAACCGTGAACGCAACACGACTGAGTGTGGTATCGTTTTATAGAAACTTTTGGAAGCGAATTATTTTTTTCTATGTTCTGCAACAGTGTTTAAACTTTGAAAAGCTCATTCTTACCTCTACTGAAATGAAAGGAGTACATTTTAAACAAAATACGTGAATTCGTCGTCTCCTAAAATTTCGCAACATGAAACGTTTTTCCTTGACAGAGGTGCTTGGTTCGAGATTACGAGGTGTTTCCTCGAAACTTTTCCTTCGGGATTGATCCCGGACCATCGCCATAGCCCGTTGTGTTGCTCCAGTGCGACGTTAATTCATCTAACTACCTTGACAGAAGTAAAAAATGGGGAAATTAATTTTAAAAAAGCGCCAAAATATGCAAAACTAATTACGCAAAATTTGCAAGAAAGAAAAAAATGCGTGCAAAAAATGCAAATCACGAATTATGCATGAAGGTACCCTAATAAAGGCACTTAAATCAGCTTAGTTTTTGATGAAGCACACATTTCTATTCACTCAAAAATAACGTTTTAGTCTTTTCCTAAAAGAGATGTAAAATCATCGGAATCCCTAGACTTAGTATTACAATACATATATGATTAATTTCCTACACTCATTATTTAGCGCTTTATCGTATTATTGCAAATTTCAAACAGAAAGCATGCGCTCTTTTTATTGCTTATACAGTCACATGTACATGGTAATTATATGCTTTCTTCATTAACATGTCATCAAACAAGAGAACTCTACAAGGAATCATTGATTTCCCTGCGTTGTCGCGTTGCAACTTGTGAATTCCACTCCCATGTGGCCGAGTATTTTTCTTCTCTTGTTTTACATCATCCAAAATGCGCAAGGAGTCACGCACCACTTCCTCCTTGGTTCAACTTCAATTAACAGGGCTATAAAGTATTCAGCGTTCTTTCGCGAGCATTCGTTAACCTTTCTTTTGTTTCCTCTGATTATCTCTAAAGACAATGAGCCGCGTTTGAAGCTCAGATACCAGCACGTTGTGGCCACTGCTGATGATCGGATCTGTCGCAGTGCCGATTTTCTCTCGGAGACTGCTATTTTTATGCTGTGAGATCGGCGATTGTGAGATAAGCCTCGAGCAGTGGGCTCTTTTGTCTAGATTCAGTGTTTGTTACGATAGCGTAAGCTCGATGTTGAACGTAATCGGTTATCTCTTAATACTTTGAGAGACAGTGTTGAAAAAAATTTAAAAGAACCCAACTTAACCCTCTTGGTGGTTGCCTCGACGAAGGTACCTCGTCATTAGCAAACCTGAACCAGTTCTTGATGGACGAGATGTCTCGCCATTAGAAGGAAACTGACCAGAACCTGATGACGAGATATCTCGTCATTAGAAGGAAACTGACCAGATCTTGATCTCGTCATCATCAAAACATAGGTAATATCTTGATTACGAGATATCTCTTCATTAGCAAAATTGGCCAGATCTTGTTGGACGAAAAATCTCGTGGAAACCACTTGAAGGGTTGATGCGTAAAGACTTATCACCTTGTGTGAATCGAATTTGTCCAACAAAATTTAGATGTTTTAATTTTTATATCTAGGATATTTATATACCTAAGCATATTTTATATTCTTAGAATCTTTACATACCTAAGTTGGTTTAATATTGCTGGAATATTTATATACCTAAGTAGACTTAATATTCCCATAACATTAATGTACCTTGGTTGCCTTTAATATTCCTAGAATATTAAAACCTATCAACCTTAATATTCCTAGAATATTAAAACCTATCAACCTTAATATTCCTAGAACATTTATATATATACTCAATCAGACTTAATATTCCTAGAATATTTATATATTCAAGCAGACTTAATATCCTAGAATATTTATGTACTCAATCAGACTTAATATATTCCTATAATATTTATATACTTATCCGTAAACTTTCCATGTAGGTAGGACGTCGTATGTCCCATCGCTTGACAAATGCGGGTTGTTTTTATGTCGTAAAAATTTCTCACGGATATTTTTTCTAGGAGATGGGTAGAAATGTGTGAGGTATATATTTTTGTTTATAGTACGATTATTTTTGCATATAGTATAACTCTTTGAAAGAAAACTGTAATGACTTAAAACCGCCGATGCTTGTTTATAAGACACGGTTTTTGCTTCCGTTAAAGAACCCGCAGTCAATCCAAGTCCTTCGAACAAATTTCATAGAAGTATTTGTCTAGTGTCGAACGGTAAGTTCTAGGCGGGATGATTATTAAGAAATTTCTTTCACCGAATAAATGCCGACCGTAGCTTTTTGTGATAGTCGTAATGGAGATAAAACCAGATTCTGAAAGTTGACAAGGTTTTTTTTATTTGCACTCTCTTTCTAACATTCTTTTTAAGCTGATGGCCTTGTAATATTTTTGAAGAGAACAAAACTGCTCGAGTTTTTTTCTTTCGTGGTAGTATGTTACGTGTGGAAATAGTCTTCGTGGAAGCTCACTGGAAGTCGAATTGAATAAATTTTGTTCTTTGTTGGAATGAGGATTTAGGTTATATTTGAGATTACTAACAGTGAAATAAATTACGTTTTCCTCTGATTGAGCTGATTTAACTCGCTTTCGTGAACCGTTTAATATATCGGGGTACTCAGTTGTACAACTTTAAGCGCTGTTTACCGCTTTGCTGTGTTATTTTCTAGTCACTGGATTTCATTGTTTTAAGAATGTGTGGCCATTGTTTTCAGTTTTATCAGACTAATCTCTTCATTTGCGCTATCTGTTCACAATTTCTTATTTTATTTATTGAAAAGTAGTTATTATTAATTATGTAACGCATTTGGAAATTAACGTGTTAAAATTTCTGTAATTAATTATCCTTAAAAGTCTGATGCGCATATATGTGCCTATGAAAAAAAAGGCCATTGTCCAAATTGGATGATTTTGAGTTATGTCCACAATATATATATATATATATATATATATATATATACTTCAAGGTAATGAAAGAGTTACCATAGAAAAAATGCCATTGTTCTCCTGTCCATACCTTATGAAACAATCAAAACATTGGTACTTTTGGTACAATCAGTACTTTTACTTCTCTGTGTATTAAAAAAAAAAAAAAAATACTAAACCAGGTGGTTATCAAAAACTTTCAAAATTTACATTGGCCCTTTTCTACCTAGGTCATCACAATCCTGTCCTTTAAGTTACATTTCATGTCTGTTTTCGTTCATGTTAATACGTGGACTTCACATTGACGGCAGTATATTCAGTTCCTATGCGCTTGACATGTGATGTAAGCTGAGTAATTGCACAGCTTAACATATTTCTAATCTAGCGAAATCAGCTGAAAATGCAACGATTATGCCACTTTCATTATCTGGTCTGAAGAGTGCAATTCAAAAAGTTTAATGGGAAGCTGGCAAATATCTCGAGGAAGAAAAAAGAAATGAAATTATGTATTTTAAAACAAATATTACTCTTTGAGTTTATTTTTACCCAGATAGGTAGGTATTTGAATTAACGTCGCACTGGAGCAACACAAGGATCTATTGGTGACGGTCCGAGATCAAACCCAAAGGGAAAGATCCGAGGACAACACGTAATTTTGAACCACGGTCAGATGACGAGGTCACGAATGAGCTGGCATCCTACTCTCCAAACTTTCACACCACTCCAACGTGAGGACATTTGAGGCCATGACAGATTTAATGTATACTAGCCCTCTTTGTACACGACGGTCTTTGGAAGGATTCGAACTTGCAACCCTCCGGTTGCTAATCCGTTACTTTTCGAACTGGGCTCACGCGGTCCTATTTTTACCCAGAAGACCATTCGTTTTAACTCGCTTAAGAATGAAGCAGTCGTTTTACTGACCAACATTTGTTACAAAGTGCAGATGTCACTGCCCCATCACAGTAATGTACATCTTCATTGAATGCGCCGCTTTTAAATATTTTAGAAAAACAATTTTAATTCGCACTTTTTAAACTTATCAGACATCAAAAGAAAACCTATGATCTTAACCTTGACTTCTTACAAAAAATCAATGCTTTTAATCTGCTATGAATTTTTATCTGACATGTAACTCAAATTGTTATTTTATCTTATAGATTTTGCTTTTGTTGGAAAACATTTTTTGCCGTAATTTTAAAAATTGTATCGGTGCAACTTAGCCAAAGTTCCCTTACGAAAATTCCTATTCAAATCGAACGGCCGCGGTAGCCCAGTTGGAAGAGCAACGGATTAACGGATCCCAACTGGAGGGTTGGGAGTTCGAAACTCCGTTCAGCCAAAGATCGTCGTGTACGGGTTGGGCTGGTGCACGTTAAATTTGTCGTGGCCTGAAATATCCTCACGTCGGCGCAGTGTGGAAGTTTGGAGAGTGGGGTGCCAGCTCAGGTGTTGTTCTCGTCATCTGACGCGGTTCAGAATGATTGAGATTGGATCTTTCCCTTCGGGATTGTGTGACGTTAATTAACACACTACCTACCTATTGCAATCGATAATTCATCGGGGAACAAGTAAAAAAGAGCGACACACTCGATGGCCTCTACGTCATTGGTTATAAGAATCAGAAAATCAAATTTGTTAAACGTAAGTGATTTTATTACTCTTGGTTGTTGTCTCGACGAGGTATCTCGTCATTAGCAAAACTGACCCGATCTTGATGGACGAGATATCTGATTATTAGGAAAAAAATGACCACATCTCCATCTCGTCATCACAAGAAAAAAAATCGACAATATCTTGAAGACGAGATATCTCGTCATAAGCAAAATTGGTCATATCTTGGATGAGATATCTCGTCGAAACCACTTTGAGGGTTATGCGGTACACACAGTAAGATAAATCCCTTGATACTAGCTATGAGCCGAGGTTTGCAAATCGTTGATTGATTCATCGACGGTTAAAAAAATCCTCTTTTATTGTTCCAAATTCTTAATTTATGTTTCCTGTCTGTGTCAGCTCATTGTGTTCATGAGCTTCCGATCTCCAAGTAGAAAAATAGATGCGCTAGGAGCTTAGAAACGACGTTCATAAAGTAAATTACTTTTACCGGCGTTAATTATCTTCCCTTCAAACTGCCGCTACTTATTTGCGGAAGAATAAATTGCCTGGCAGCTACTTCAGATTAGAATGTGTCAGAGGTAACCACATCAGTAAAAGCGTGCGAAACGCAGAAGCTCACATTGCAAAAAATATGACACGTTTCCTCCGTTCATACAGCAATGGACTGGCAACGATATGTAAAAAGTTAACAAAGACTTGAGTTTTCGCTACCCCTCGTTGACCTTCGAAATATTTTAATGAAAAAGTCGTGACTGGCAACATATGTTCAATTGTTTGTTAACGATCTTGGTGTCAATACATTCGTTTGAAACATAGTTTCACTGAAACCTTTCACAATGCCTGATACATCTGGATTTGTAACTTGCTCCAGGGTTGGAAATGAAGGGTAGAAAGTTAGGCATCTAATCATCTTTCCTCAGTTGCTAAAATGTCAGACGAAGGTGCAATTTCATTTTGTTTACATGGACGTGAATAAACCATCGACCTTCTAATGAACGTTCCTACGTATTCCGGACGTGACGTTGCTTGTTTTTCGAGTACGATTTCAGTACGTTGCCAATAAAAATTTCAAAGGATGAATTCCAAATTGAAAAAATAATCTGTTCCAGTTCAACGCTAATTCAACTACCAAATTGAAAAATGATAGTTGTTTGATTAAACGCCAAACCTCGCCAAACTACATTTAAAGGTAACCCCCATTGTGTATCATGCGAGAGTAAAGCAGAAGTAAAATCTATCACTCATCGCCCTTCTAATGAAATCGACGACGCAGTTTCATGTTATTTCTACCGATCGCTCGGTTTGAAGATCTGTAACGTGTTGTGGTAAAAAAGCATGAATCCTAATGTGAGACAGATTATTGGAAGGTTAAAGTGATTATCCAGCGGATTAAAAACACCAGTCGGTGCTTTGATAGCCAATCGATTCGTAAGCCCATTTGACTTACCGCTCACATGCTCTGTCTATTTCCTTAGAAGGTCGATGTAATAAGCACGCATAGAGCCTGATACGACAATTTGCATTTCGACGGTTTCTTTTCTTTTTGTGGGAAATAATTTTGGGGTCATTATTTAGGGCCAGGACTAATTGCTTTTAGTCAAATTTTTTTCATCAAAAATCAAGGACACAAGTTCACTAAGAGTTGATGTTTTGTAAACTGGGTTCTCGTGATACTCAAACTTAGCACTTGTGAACTTTTCTACGTGTGCTCTCACGGGTTAACCCTCCTAGTGGTTTCGACGAGAAATCTCGTCCTTCAAGATCTGACCAATTTTGAAAAGGACGAGATATCTCGTGATCAAGATATTGCCGATTTTTTTATGACGACGTGATCAAGATCTGGTCAGTTTTGCTAATGACGAGATCTAGCCAACCACCAGGAGGATTAATCTATCGCGATGCATGTAAAATGCAGCTTTAAAAATGGAAAATAACCTTAAGGTCTTAAAAGAGCCCTAATTTTCTTTCCCTTAAAAAATGGGAAGCCTAGAATAAATGGTTTGATCGTTCGAATTTGTGTCATATAAGCGAATAAATTCTGAAAAATTAGTCGTGAAAAATGACGACTGGACCGAAAAACTCAGTCGTCAAAACGAAATTTATGGGTGCAAAATACGACTAACGACTGCTAATTTCGAACCCTGCTTCCTCACTTGCTTTAGAGTCCTCCGAAAAACATTTTCGGAATACTTCTCAATGTATCATTGTTATAAATGATATCGAAATGGCTGGTATTGTTATTTAAAATGATTACTTTATTTACCTCTCCGAATAAATGAAGATAATTGGAACGAGTCGGGCAAGGCAAATATTTTATTCAAGCTTATTTAATATCAATTGTTTATCTCCCTTTGAAATTAAGTTGACGTAGGTCATAGTTAAATAGGTAAGTAAACTTAATACTCGCGGAATATTTTTCTTATTTGCTTTTCATTTTGAGAGAAGCGCCATTTTTCTTCAGTAATTAAGGCAGGAAATTTCAATTGAATAGCCTTTCGTATCCCCATAATTTCCCATGGGACTTGTTAACCAGTGAATGTTTTAACTCCTTTTATCTGTATCAAGTTTGCTAATTTTTTTACATTTGCATGTTGTTTTGTAATGCTAAATGAGATATTTAAAGCTTATTTGAAAAATTAAATTGACTCTTTGTTCAAATGATTCTTGTTTTAAGCTGCGATAGGGTTGAATTCTTATTTACGTTGTTGCTGGATTAAGTATTTATTAGTCTGTGTAAATAACCGAAAATGAATTTGTCTTCATGTACTTACAAGTGTTAAACCTAAATCCTAAGGTTGTCCGGATACACTCTAATCGTACACGAGGCGGACTTTAGTTACAGTAACTGAAAAAAGTATTGGGGCACAGCAAATATTCAAAACATTTAAAAATTAGTAAAGCTGAATTCAAATAGGATGCGTGCAAGACGCAAAGCGTCACGCGCACCGCAGACCAATCAGAGGTACCGGCGCGAGCGGTGAAAAACTCTTTGATTGGTCTGCACATGTCGCTTTTCGCTTAGCGCTTCCTATTTTAATTCAGCTTAGCTATTACTCTATAACTATGCGCTTTTTATCTCATCAGTATCTTAGGAGTATACTAAATATACTTCTTAAAGCTTAATATTAATATTAATTTAAATTAATAAGCAAATAAAATATTTTCCACTTTTTGTATTCACAGTGAAAGTGGTGGTCATAAAAGTCTTGGATCAGTCTACAAAAAATTTAATAAATTGGCGAATTTCTAGGAACAATCTGTTAAACTATACTTTAAAAAAGACTAAACACGAAACTGTTAAAAACGAGTATTGACAAAGTATGTGCCGAAAAAAATTAGATTTCTTCGACGTTAGAAAACTTATAATTTTATCCTGAAATGGTGGAAAATCTCAGATATCAGTGAAATATTAAATGCAAGAACTACAAGAAGTTTACTGGTTCATTATATAATTTTCAAGTATCAGAAGACAATTTTATTGAAAATAAACCAGAAACTGAACATCCAAAGTGGGTCAGTGAGCGTGAAGAGAAGTGTATTATCCAAATATGAGTTATATCAGAAAAAAATTGCGACGACATATTACTACTGCATCTGAAAGATTCATAAATCTAGGAATAAAAATAATCTATTCTCGGATTTGTAATTTTGTAATTTTAATTCTCGTTCATTTAATGTGCAATTTTAAAATAAATCTGAACGTGAGTTATGTACCTTTTAAACTCTCGGAAAAAGTCTGTCTTGTTTGCAGCACTTTCTCATTACAAAAATAGAAATGAAACATGTAACTCTATCAGCACGGACACAATTTTATTTACTGCGTCAGTAACATCAATACCACTATTGAGGTAGGTTTCTCTCATGTTTGAAAGGCCACACAGAATGTAAGTTGGAGAGTTTGACAAACCAATTCGGTATAAATGATTTTGTAGTTTTGTACTATCTTTAGTATCGAAACAGCATTTCATTTTTCCTTCTGACGATAGCAGTAATTTTCTCGTTAATCCTCCTGGTGGTTGTCTCGTCATTAGCAAAACTGACCAGATCTTGATCTCGTGTCATCACCGAAAAATTGGCAATGATGAGTATATCTCGGCATTAGTAAAATTGGTCAGATCTTCATGGACGAGATGTCTCGTCGAAAGAACTTGGAGGTTAATTTCATGAAGCGATTTTTCGGCTTTCTATCTTCCTTTACCCAATGTGTGCACTTTCCCTCTGCAGTTTCTTATACCCTCAAACGTTTCATTCACCACTATTGTGAATCGCGTTCTCTTCCATAGACCTCCCTCAACTTGAAGGGATGCTCCTTCACCTCAATTCACCCCACTGGGGGTGAGCACTGCGGCGGCTTGTTTTTTTTCTCTGTGGTGGGATCATAGGTGAAGGTGAACTAACTCCGCCGAAAAAAAATCTGCGTATTCATTGCCCTCGCGTACTCGTTTACACCCTCCCTCCCCGAGTGGACTGCTCCTAGCTGTGAGGAACCAATGAAACTTGTTGAAAAAGTTTCGGAAAGTGCGGAGAAGAAAGTGGCACAGTTGCAAAAAATGTGGTAATGAACAAAACCAAAAACAAGACGAGTGTTTTAGAGGAAGGTGGAATCTGGAGAAGTTGGAAACCTGTTGACAAAAGGCGAAAACTTGACTTCGTCGCGTCGGCTGATTAAAAGGGAGAAATGAAAGTAGGCTTGGTGTTTGTGTACTGTCTTCAGTGCTGGGTCTACTATGTGCTTGCTTGCTCTCCTTGCGACACCTAGCAGCTGTTGGGCGGAGTTAGTTTACTGTGTAGGAGATGATTATGATAATATGCTTGTTCAAGCTTGGGTGAAGGTAAGTCGGCTCTTTAGCGTCACATGAGGTATTTTCGCCTGGACTGCACGGTTTTATTCTAATGCGATGAAATTTTTAAAACGGTGGGGAACAAACTTGTTTCCTCTCTGCTTTCCACGTCAAGTACTTTAACTTTGCTCCATGCCTTTTCCTTCGAGTTTATTTAGCGTTGCTTTTTGTCTCACGAAAATTGAGAGTAAGTTCTAGTTTCGCTTTGAAATGGAATTACTTCTTGCTTTCTTCGTTTAAATTAAGAGCTATGAGTCGAAATTGACTTTTTCGGAGAGCTTTAACACGTCGTGTACAGTTTATTTGTTGTTGATATCATCAAGCTATGAATGTAAAGATTAACGACTTTAGTCAGTGGTTTTATTATTAGTAAAACAGTACAGTATTTATTCCTGTATTAAACAGGTGACAGTATTTATTCCTCCTGGTGGTTGTCTCGAAGTATTTCTTCACTGTCCACATCGTTGGACGTGATATGTCACCATCAGAAGAAAACTGACCAGATCTTGATCATAAAAAATCGGTAATATCTTGATAACGAGGTATCTCATTAGTAAAATCGGTCACATCGTGATGGACGAGATATCTCGTCGAAACCACTTGGAAGGTTAAATATAGTGAAATTTCATAAAAATTAGATTGTTATATATTGCTCATCTTTATTTAAAAATGTAAGATTCCAAACTAAAATTTAAAACGTTAGCTTTGTATTTTTCAGTAATTTGTTAAAGTAGTTTTGAGTGACCGTTATTATAATACTAATTGATGGATCTCCCAGCATAAATAATGTGCGAGCTGAAAATGGCGCAGGTTCGATTCCTCCCTGGGTGTATTTCTCTCTTCTGTATCAGTAAAACTTTCCTTGTGTGTATGTCCATTTAAGTTAACGTTGTTTGGCGCAGCTTGGCCAAATATGACCCTTGCACCAGAAAACCCAACATAAATATTCCTACTATACTTTTTATTACGTTTTTGTGTTTTTACGGCGCATAAAAATGAAGTAACCTTTAAAGAAAGGTTAAGAAGGGGACCTGGGATTGGATTAATTTATAATAGATGTATGTGTTTTCATAAAAATAAAGTTAATTAAGCTTTAAAATCAAAAAGTATGAGGAGGAAAGCATTTTTTTTCGTCTTACATTCTTCGTAAATAAAGTATTTGAGTCTTGGTATTTTTTATTCCGTAATGAAACTTAATCCTTAATTGTTTGAGTACTGCTCTTTACTTGTTTGAGGGTATACGGAAAATCTTTAGGTAATAGACCTTTTGTGGCTTTGAATTTTTTTCGCTTGCTAAAGGGGGCATTTTAAATATACCGATTAGTTATGGGTAAAAATATTTCAGAACAGAAAATTTTATTCGTACCCTAAATATTAAGTACATTTCAGAAATACACACATTTGGTTTTTCAAATTGATGTAGGAATTGTTAATTTTAATTCTGGAATAAGCGGGAATGTGTGTGTAAAATCACCTATAGTCGGCTTAGAGCACAAACTCAACCGACATTTTTTCAGATAATAAATGCTTATTTTTATGATGAGAAATATATTGCCTCATTGTAATCTGTTTGGACGATAACACTTCAAAATGATCGTTATTTTAATTTTTTTAATCTAAAAACTAATGCCTCTAACCCTCCTTTGTCTAACCCTCTAACCCTCGGTTGTCTCGACGAGGTATCTCGTCATTACAAAAAATTACCACATCTGATGGACGAGACATCTCGTCATTAGAAGAAAACTGACCAGGACTAGATCTCGTGATCCTTAAAATATCTTCAATGTCTTGATGACGAGATAGCTCGTCATTAGTGAAATTGGTCAAATGTTGATGGACGATATCACGTCGAAACCACTTGGAGGAAAATAAAATTTCTGATAGTTAATCAGTTTCTGCTCTAAGCCGATGATATATTTGATATTTCACTATCAGTATTTACATATAAGTATTATGAATGTTAAAAATTGGTATTCATGTTTCTCAAAATTCACATCAATATGGGTTGAAATGGATCGACACTTAATAAAATATTTCTTTTGATTTTTAAGGAAGACATGCATTTTTCAAAATGCAGTCTTTAATTTTATAATTTTTGAGCCTTGCGTGATTATTTAATGTAATTATTAATTTTTTCAGAAAGGAGTATTTCCTGTTTTCTAGTAAGGATTTTTCAGGAGGAATAAGCACTTTTCTGGTCTTTGAAACATTGGCTCAACTGGCATTAACCCTCCTGGTGGTTGTCCAGACAAGGTATCTCGTCATTCGCAAAATTGACCAGATCTTGATCGACGAGATATCTCGTTCATTAAGCTCCCATCGTCTCAAAGAATCTTTCTCATTAGAAGAAAACTGGCCAGATCTTGATCTCGTCGTCATCAAAAATTGGTGACATCTTGATGACGAGATAGCTTGTCATTAGCAAAATTAGTTAGATCTTGATGGACGAGATATCTCGTCGAAACCATTTCGAGAGGTAATTTTGTTTGAAAGTAATAGCTGAGACTAATTTGTTAGAACTCTCTTTCGTCTTGTTCCTTTGCTTGATTAAACAATCAACGAACTGATCCACTGAGTAATTTCCTTGACTGCCTCCATCACATGGATAACACTGCCAATTGCGTCAGTTCCTTGTGTAATACTTGAATCTCGCAGTTGAAAGGGTAGGGTATTGCTGTTAGCAAGATGCTGTCGTTTACTTGGTAATTTTCTGATTAAATCCAACTGTTGGTTTCATCCGGATTTTAATAACCAGTCTTTAGCCCAGCTGTTTATGAAGTTTTTTACGCCTCTCATCCTATTATCCTATCCAATAAAAAATGTCTATTTTTCATTTTTTTCGGTACGGAATTCTTGATACAAATCCATTCAAAATTAAAAATTAACACTCGTTAGTCGTACTTGAAACTATAAATTGAGTTGACGATCGGGTTTTTAAAATCAGTCGTCATTTTGTATGAAGTCGCCTAACTTGTACGAGTTTTTTCACTTGTTTGGCCTTACCGATTCCTACCGATTACTTTATTCTTTCCTTCTAAAAATCAATGAGAGGCTTTGTAAAGCTAAATGTAGGTGGCGGTAGTGTTTTAGCGGCGGAACGTGTCTCCTGTGTGCATTCATTCCTTATGTGACATCACTTGGCTTGTTTTCTTTAATGCAATTTCAGTTCGTCGCCAGTGAAAATTCCAAATGAATTCCGAAGTGATATATGATAGTTGATTGGTCTAGATTGAACACCAAACGTCGCCGATTTTAAGGTAAGGTTATTATGCGATAGCTTTTGGGTAACATTAAGTAAAATATTATTTTCCCCGACGGAACGTGCTTCCTGTATGTATTCCAAACGTGACGTCACTTGTTCTTTTTTCGAATACAATTTCAGAACATCTCCAAAAAAATTCCAAAGACTGAATTCCGAATTGGTATTGTCGGCTTGCAAGTGAGACACACAATAAAAATTTTCAAATATGAGGTTTTTAGTTTTTCTAGATCAGATCTTTAGACTGGTTAAGTCCACTAAGTCATTTTTTCTTTGCATGAAGGGTAGATTTCTTGAAAAACACTTACTGAGATCAGCTTAGTGTGTAGAATTACTTCCCCTTTGTTTCCTCCCAGAACTGTTTTTTGACTTAATATATTTCATACCGACAATATGATATTTGTTTGGTCAACGCCAATTGGATTAAATGCCAAACGTCGCCAGTAAACTACAATTTAAAGCAATCTCAGTATGCTATGGCAACCATGAAAGAAAAACTTAAGAATCTGGTTGCTAGATTGTCATGAAAACCTTAAAAAATATTTAGTTTTTACTTCAAAATTTAAATTTCTTGGAGAGCGTCAACGTCTGTTTCATACTTTTAACATATCTTGGGTTTTAGACGATTCATTTTGTATCTGGCAACTAAAATTGCTACTAAAATAGGGTTTAAGAGGAGACTTGCTATTTTTACAAACTTATGCTATTTCTCAAGTGCTTTGGCCGTGGCAATCTGCAACAGACATCACTTCCGGAATACGTACAGGAAGGGAATACGTCCACCAAGGAAACACTTCCGCCACCTACATTTAGCTTGACAGGAACAGCCTCTATTGCTCATCCACGAAAACAAAATGAATTTTAAATTGCATGCAAGTAGACAGGGAAAATGTTTAGGTGCCATCGACGCTTGACTTTCTGCTACTAATTTCTAACCTGGTCTAAGCTATCTTTGGAATGGTGGAAAAACGGGTGTTGGGAAATGGAATTTTTTGGACGCTGCATATTTATTTCAACATGTTACGCCTCGTGATTCCTCTTTTCGTCTTTCTGTATCCGTCCTTTCGTATTCAGAATTTTTCTTTATCGGTGCATTCAAGTACGTTACGTACCAATTCTTCCAAAATAGATTTCACTTTTTCCTTTCTGTCATTTGAAAGTCACCTCACCGCCACTGCATTGTATTATGCCTTTGTCTACTATACTGCCGTCTGCAGCGCAGAATACTCCAAAATCCAAGAAATAGGTAAAGCATTTCCGGTCACTGGAGAATCAGGACGCAGTTGCCGTTTTTGAATTTTCTGTTGTGAGATCGTCGTCGAAGTTAAGATTTGAGTATCCGTTTGATTTGTATTTGCTTTATAAATTGTTATTGCATTTATTCGCCTGATTCAACGTGTTTGCCACTAATACTTTATGAAGGGTGTAATGAATGATTGATGATTATCTAATTCCTTCCACCACGACAGATCGACTGGGCACCATACGGAAATTATTTTATGTGTTGTGTTTGTTTGAAAGAATGCAACGATTAAATACAGGGCATTATTGATACTTAATTTGATTGATTTATTTTCTTTTCTATCTTTTATTCTTCGGGTTTGATCCCGGACCGTCACCAATAGCCCGTTGTGTTGCTCCCGTGTGACGTTAATTAAATATTTACCTACCTCTCTTATTTTTTTCTTGTAACATGAGCTACTTTTAACTTCTTGCAAAATTGTGATTGGCCGATGGATTGCGACTTGGTATTTTGAGTACCAAAAAGACGATTATTTTACTCAAATAATAGGTTCGTCATCGCCGGCAACTTTTTAATAACTATAATTTAAACTTGCAAGATGATTGGGGAAACATCCCATTCAAATCTTTTAAAATTTATACTCAGAATTGCATTTTTAACCCTCCTAGTTGGTTGCCTCGACGAAGTATTTCGCCATTAGCAAGACTGGCCAAATCTTGGTTGACGCCATACCTCGTCACTAGGAGAAAACTGACCAGATCTTGGACTCGCCATCGTCAAAAAAGCGACAATATCTTGATGACGAGATATCTCGTCATTAGCAAAATTGATGAGATCTTGATGGACGAAATATCTTGTCGAAAAACCACATGGAGATTCTTTTGTGAGGCTTTTTTTGTCAAGCTAAATGCAGGTGGCGGTAGTATTCTTGTGGCAGAACGTGCTTCCTGAACGTATTCTGGACGCGTCGCCACTTGAAATACGATTTCAGCACGTTGCCAATTAAAAAAAATTGAATTCCGAATTGATATACGATTAGATTAAACGGCTATATGCTTTATTCATTGTGACATAATCCTTTTGAGCTTTAGAACTAATTGCTTCAAAAATCATCTTAGGTTAACTTGAAGGGAAGGTTAAGTATATACCTTTTTTCTCCACACCATTAATTTAAATGAAATTAATTTCAAGTATCTAATTTATGTAAAGTGCAATTTATTCGAATTCAATCTTTTATACAAACTGCTGATATTCGAGTTTAGATAACGGGAGCCATGGACAGAAAGGTTTGATAAAAGGTTGCTCTAGACGGTCAGATTACAGGTGGTATACTTCCTAGAGGAAGGTAAGTTCATCTTCTGTTAGTCCTAGGACCTGGAAACAGGAGGCACCTGAAGGTAGATGTCTTGACTTAGCCTCTAATGACAAGGGTGCTCGGCTGGAGGACTGTCAGGGGAGGTGGAATGCATTTGCATGGGTCGCCAGGTGTGAAACTAAAAATTCCCCAGGCAATCACCCGACCCAATAGCGGCAAAGATCAAACTCAACCCAGCGCTTGCCTGTCAATCAGTCTTGTAAAAACGGTGTTTTTCAGCCTGTCAACCGTTGACGTCGTTTTGGGGCAGTTTGTTAATGATACGACAAATGACTCCATTTATATTATATCCTAATACGTTCAAAATTGTCTTATAAGGGGGTATTGGGGTCACCGAATTGAAACATTTTTATGTTGGTAGTTAGGTTTTTTAATTAACGTCACACTGGAACAACACAACGGGCTATTGGCGACAGTCTGGGATCAAACCCGAAAGGAAAGATCCGAGGACAAACCCACTTAATTTTGAACCACTGTCAGATGACGAGGTCACGCCTGAGCTGTCATCCCACTCTCCAAACTTCCACGCCAACGTGAAGACATTTGAGGCCGCGACAGATTTAACGTGCACCAACCCCCATGTATACGGCGGTCTTTGGTTAGATTCGAACTCGCAACCCTCCGGTTGCTTATCCGGTACTCTTCCAACCGGGTTATCGCGGCCCAATTTTTATGTTGGATAGCACTCCATTAAAGCAATACAGGTGCAAAGGGACTGGGCGCAAGCCTTTTTCGAGAAATTGATTTTAAAAATACACTTGCTGATATGATACACTATGGTTATACGAGTTTCGAGTAGCAATTCCATTCAATTTTCGCAATTTCATTCAATTTTTAATGATTTTTTGTGTGTGCAGCTTCTTTGCAAGTGTTTATTAGAGAATCAATAGTTCACTTTTTCTTCCAAAATTCACGTTGAAGGTATTCTTTCATTTCATTATTCTCTCACGAAGGTGTATTAAGTTTTTGATAGTCTACCACCTTTTATAATCAATTTTACTTATATGCAGGTAGTTCAATTTACGTCGTATTGGAGAAACGTATCGGGCAATCGGCGACGGTCCGGGATCAATCCCGATGCGAAAGATCCGATCTTTTTTGGGATGAACCAAATAAACAGACGTGAATTCCCATTAAAAAGTGAAAGTTGAGTAAAAGCCTCTTCGAATAAACATTTACAGTACTTATAAAATATAAAGGACTGAATGAAAATGGGAATCGAATCCAGGATACCAGCGTGACTGTCGGCGTTTCTCTAAAAGGCTCGGTCTAGACTTTGATGACATTTGCATTAGGGGTCCTTTTCTCTTTGAAGGTTTTTTTTGGATTTGGATGATTGTTGTAATTTTTTCAGGGGACTTTCTCTTCGAGGTTTCATTGCGTATTTTATACAAAAGACAGAATTCTAGTTCAAGACTGTCCAAGTTCGAATTTGCAAAACTTATAATTTTGAAAAAAGAAGTAAGTGTTAACTTCTTTCAAACGTAAGGACAGTTTTAAAGACATTTATTGGCCCGGGTCCTAATAACGTAGTCCTAGTAGACCTAAAATGAGAGAGCGCGTGACTTTGATGCGCATATTTAAAAGTAATAGAATATAGATTCTTAGATGAATGATGGTGGAATTCGCTTCTAACAAGCAACAAAATTCAGAAAAGTTTGGCGTCCCAAACGACGACTGGATCCAAAACCTCGGTCACCAAACGAAATTTACAGGTTCAAAATACGACTAATGACCACTAATTGCGAACTCTGGCACAGAAAATTTCCAAAGATTAGCGACAAAAATGCCGACTGAATCCAAAAACTTGGTCCTTCGGGATTCATCCCAGACCATCGCCAATAGCCTGTTGTGTTGTGCGACGTTAATTCGACTACTTACCAAAAACTCAGTCATCAAAACGAAATTCGTAAGTACAAAATATAACAATCGACCTCTATTTTCGAACCCTGTCACAAAAAAGTTTTCCAACGAACAATGCATGATGTATCAAATAGTTAAGTTAAAAGTGTGCACAGAAAAACAAATGTTCATACAAAATTTCACCTCTCTGTATACACCTCCAACACTAAACTACAACAGATGATTCTCAAATTATGATATCCTAACTTCCAGAATAAGGTCTTATTTTTAAACAAAATTTATATGTACAAGTGCGACAAACGACCGCTATTTTCGTAGCCTGGCAGAGAAATTTTTTTCCATCGAACAATGCTTGAAGATATATCAAATGGTTTAGTCGTAAGTGTTCACAGAAAAACATTCTCACACTATATTTCTCCACTCAGTACACTTTAAAACTGAACTTACAACAGTTGATTTTCTAAATTACGCTATCGTAACTTCCAGAATGGGGTCTTATTTTCAATTCGGTCATCAAAACGAAATTCATAGGTGCAAAATACGACAAACGACCTTTATTTTCGAACCGTGGTACAGAAAAAAGTTTTTCAATGAACAAGGCATGAAGATATATGAAGTGGTTTAGTACTGGCATTGAAAAACAAATGCTCATACAATATTTCTCCTCTAACACCTCTAAAACTACAACAAATGATCCTCCAAATTACGATATCGTAACTTCCAGAATGGGGTCCTATTTTCAATATTATCTTTTTTCGCATATCATGGTACTACGATTGTTTTACTCCGAAAAGCTCTAGCCGCGCGCGCGAGTTTTTCTTTGCAATAATTCAGATTTCTTCCATAGATGCATCGCGGATCTCGCAATTTATTAACCCAGCGCAAAGTAGACATCCACTTCGTCACGACCTGCAGCGTGACCCTCCAATGTCCCTATACAGGGGCCCCTTTTCAGGTTCTAATAAACGAGATAGCTCGGGATTCATAAAATAATGATTCCCCGCTCTCCACGTCATTCCGGCGTTTGAACATCTGCTTATACGAAAAGTCGCCCCTTGTTCATTTGCTTTTCGCGCTTATATCTCCTCTGAACCACTTTTTCTTCGCCTTCCATTAACTAGAGCCCTCAATTCTAATGTTTACTAATCTCGGAAGACGCAAGTCAACAACGCAGCAATGAAATTACTGTTTCTTTCGGATTATGGAGCAAACATTTGTTTTCATTTCGCACTGCTTTCCCGCTCTACAAGGCGATCCTTATTTGACGAGAAAACTGCGATTTACCTGGTTTATTTGATTAACTCAGATTATTGCAGCAGAAAGGCTCGACGCGATTTCTAGCTGTGCATATTGCTGGCTGTTTGCTCTGGAACGCCTACAACGAATTGGCTGATTTAGGAAAATAACTTTTCGCTCGGGACAGCGGAATGTATTTGTGATGCAGTCCTTTCTCGAATATCGCAGCGGGTTCGATAGTAGTGGAAAGGGCAAACTGAGTTTGATTCTGCTTCAGCTTGAATTGCGATCTGTTCCGTGTTTTAATACTTGGATAATGCCGAGACTAGAACTGCAAGCTTATTTCAGGAGCTCGAAATCCATCTTGTTCGCTACTACCTCGTTTTACGTTCATGTGCACTTATAAATTGCATCACGCAAGGGTTGGTTGCTTGGTTGGGGAGGGTTTTAGGGTGCAAGAGCCATATTTGGCCAATCTGCGCCAAACGCAAGACAGCGTCAAGTAATGTACATCTCAGCGGACTCAAAAGTTGTGAACAAAGCAAACCGAGTATGGTGATTCTGTTTCAGTTTTTGAATTAAGATCTATTTCGTGTTTTTCCTTCCTGGTGGTTGTTTCGACTGTGGATATCTCGTCATTAGCAACTGTCCAGATTTTCATGGACGATATATTTCGTCATTAGAAAAAATCTGACCAGATCCTGATATCGTCATAAATAAATCGGCAACATCTTAATGACGACATATCTCGTCATTAGAAAAATTTATTAGGCTATGATAGACGAGATAACTCGTCGAAAACACTTGGAGGGGTAACACTTGGATACTAATCGGGTAGCCTACTTGAGACGATTTAAGTGGATGTTTATTTCAATAGCTCGGAATTCGTCATGTTCGCTACAACCTCGTTTTGGGTTTACGTGCACATACAAATTACATCACGTACGGATTGGTTGGGTAGGGTTTTACTGCGTATGGGACATATTTGACTAAGCAGACACAAGGCAGACAACGTCAGTTACTCTACATACACAAGGAAATTTTTACTGACTCAAGAGAACTACACCAAGTTAACATCACTCACGAGAAGATTCAATTAATATCAAAGCAAATTTTCATCTTAATCTGCACAGATACAGATCGAAATACTTTTGAAGCTAGAAAGGAAATAAGTCCTGAACGAAGTATAAAATTAAGAAAAATGTGCGCAAGACAGCTGTATAGAAAATCTCGCAACTTATCCATTATCTAATATAACTATTATCACTAAAACATACATGCTATGTACAAAACTATTGCCTTTACTATTCAGCTTAAATCCTTTAGCATGATCTACTTTTGCCTTTCATTTTTTCCTTTATACGTATATGAGAGATACAAGAGATACTTTAAACCTTTCAAGATAAAAGATGGAAAATACAACATAAAAATTATGATTTTTAACAAGCTTTTAACAGATCTGGAAGAAAAATGATCGAAATATCAAGATATTTTTTAAACTCAAAATGACGGAAATGCCGTTTTAAACGGGCAATAGGATAGCATATTATATAATGCCTTGTAATACATGACGTCATTATGAGAACGATGTAAATACAAAAATAACTGATTAGAAACTGAAAGATTAAATTATGAAAGAAATACTGGATTTTTTAAAGCTACATTAACCTAATTAAAATTAATTGATTGTTACCATTAAAAATTAATTACTTTTTTGTTTTTAATTGACCATTTAAAAACAGAACAGTGTGCAATGAGAACGACTTATATATATAAATATGCCATTACTACATCAAGACATAAATATGGCGTGAAAATAAATCAAGCATAATTTGGATTTCAGAAACAATTTGCAGCAACAAAAATGGCGTGTTTAAAAGTCTGGAAACACAAAAAATTCAAGTCTTGACATAAAAAGATAGCCATTAAAAAATTCCAGTCTGCAGCAGATCTTACAAACCTAAGCGTTAGAGTGAGAAAACTTAGCATCATAATTAAACAGCAACAATCAACTCGTATTTTCTTTGCTCTTCAAAACACCCCGGGCGCAAATTTTCATCAACATTTTCAAAACCTCGTCCTGAGTGTATATTAAAACTAAACGACTTTAACAGATTTTACGTTCATCCACTTAGGCCTTTCGTGTTGATAGCTTCCTTGCACCTATAATTGAGATTCAAACATCAGCTTTGCATCCTTTGACCTCAGGCAGAACTGAAGGATGCAGCGTGAATAACACTTTGGGGAATTGGGAGCTATTACCGCATCAGCAAAATTTCAGATCCCCGTAAACACAACTAGGTGCTGCTGAAACACTACTTGTGACGTGTTAGGAATCTAGCTCAGATCACATTGAGCAACCATGCGTTTTAAACCCTCCTGGTGGTTGTTTCGACGAGGTATCTCGTCATTAGCAAAAGTGAAGGAATCTTTGGTGGCGAAATATTTAGTCATTGGAAGAAAACTGACCAGAGCTTGATCTTGGCATCTTAAAAAATGGTCATTATATAGCTTGATGACCAGATAGATATCTTGTCATCAGCAAAATTGGTCAGATCTTGATGGACGAGATATCTCGTCAAAACCTTTTGGATGGTTAAAACCACTATTAGGCTCAAATTCAGTCAATAAATTAACAGCAAAAAATTGTGTTCAGAAAAGGCCATTTATGCTGACAAGGGAAGGACGCGAACATTTGGTGGGGGGTCGCCGAATTGAATTTTTTAAGTAGGATAGTCATAGTCTCTACACTGTATGTCTATACGTATCCACCCAAATTCTGACTGATCAACCGTTAATTCTTCCTTCTAACAATATATATTATTACTTTTTGACCCTCCAAGTGGTTTCGACGGGATATCTCGTCCATCAACATCTGGAAAATCTTGTTAATGGTGATATGTCTCGTCATCAAGATCTTGCCAATTTCTTGATCATAACGAGATCAAGATGTGGTCAGTTTTCTTCTAATGGCAAGATATCTCGTCCATCAAGATCTGGTGAGTTTTGCTAATGGCGAGATAAATCGTTGAGACAACCACCAGGAGGGTTGTTACTATGCATATCAGTCTTGTGTGGTCCTAGTGATAACAGTATGTATTTACACATGTACACGAAACAAATTTAAAATCTGACACAAGAACATTTTAGCAACTGAGGGAAAATGTTGAGTTGCGTTGATGCTTGACTTTCTGCTCCTAATACCCTTACCATAATCGTATTCGTATATACCCTTTCCAGAGAAAAAGGTGCCGTTGTGTTTATTTTCGTGCAAATTTAGTCATGTTTGTAGTCTGGTGTATTTATGTGGAAATCTTCGCCAATTCTTTTTAGGTAAATTGCTAGTAAAAAAAGCTAATAACCTGTTAATGTGCCATTATTTGTTTTCCATATGAACATTGGGTACTAATTTGCTACTTATTTTGACAACATGTGAAGTCTTGTACTTTTTCTCTTTTAGTTGGTCAGAATTCGCTGGAGCTTTGAGGACTCGAAATTTCCGAAAGGTTAGTGAACTTTTAAATAATTAAAAACGGTGTTTTTTCTCTCTGATTTTAGTGACCGATAATTTGCATACTGAAAATATCATTTACTACTGAAAATACTATTCAAAATCAAGTTATAACCATATTTTGAGCGAGAACCTATTTTTTAGATTCCGTTAAAGTTAAGGAGATTTTTGCTTTCATGTTCTTGGTCACTTAAGTTAGAGCGATCAAATCCTGTTTTATAAACATTTAGGCCAGTATTGTTTCTGATTTTTTCACTGCTTTGCAATGTTAGAATCTCTTAGACTGTATGGGTAAGTAATATTAAGGAAAATAATCGATCTAAAGACAACTCGATCTTTAATAACAATCTCCACTCATTGTATTGTGAAGACAAGAGTTCTGTGTTAGCAGCTATGGAGAATTCGATTCTTGACAAGTCCTGCTGAAAGATTTATTACTTAAGTGTACAAGTCCTGGCTGTAATGCATATTACATGTTCTATAACACTTGTAGCACGTACACTACAAAACAACTGTCGGGGAAAGTGCGTTATCTTATAACAATTACTGCAAATTCACTGTTTATTGGCTATTCATGGTTTTGTTGAGATCTGATTTGATTCATAAGTATCAACAATTAAAAATATTAACGGTATATTGTATGTTTAGCTTTAAAGTCAGTAAAAAATCGAACCATAAAACTCGTTAATTTTCTTTTACCCTCTGAGAGTCATGGGGTTTCCGAGTATTTTAGCGTTGCTCACAACGCATGACTAAATAACTATATCAATTGGTTGAAGGAATCTGATTTGATTCATAAATATTTAAGAATTAAAAATATTAACGGTATATTGTACGTTAATCTTTAAAGTAAAAAATCCAACCATTAAACGCGTTCAATTTCTTGAACTCTGAAGATCGCGGGATTTCCGAGCCCTGTAGTGTTTGTTGCTCCCAACACATGATGGAATAACCATACCAATCGATTGAAAGAATCTTCGGAAAAATTCTATTGGTCAAAAAGGACAAAACTGGCTGGAAGTCATGCTGGGAAGACTACAGGTTTCAGAACGGATATATGCGTGTGAACCCCTCAGAGATTAATCACTTTGTTTCTCAGGTACATTCCTTATGTATAACCTTTCATGTCACGACTTCATCTCGTAAACTAAAAGCTTAAAAATTACCTGAGTAGATAACTTTTATCTCTTAGGTTTTAAGCTTATAGTTATAACTTTTTGTCTTTTGAAATACTGTTTGTATTTAAAAATTTATATTGAAATCTCTCGATACAAAACTCAGTCATTCAAAAGTATCACATTAGGGCATCACTTTGGAAAGCTAGTACGTGTTACAACTACAATCTTGAACATACATATGTGACTGAACATAACAATCAATAAGACTGAATAGAACAAAAAATATCACTTATCTATCCTTTGGAGACTGCGTGAATAGATAAAGTAAACCCCTAAAAATATTTTTTGTCTGTTGACGTTTCAAAGAACGGTGTTTTTGTAACTTGATTTACGATTGAACAATATTTCATTAGTATCACAGATACGTCAAAGTTTATGCGAACACCTTTCTTTTCTTTCTCGAAATGATTTAAGGAAAAACTTCCGATATTATTTTAAGGAATGAAATGAGTATACGGTCACATAAAAATCCTTACTGTGTTATTTTCCATTTACTGTTCTTTTATTGCGCGATTTAGCGAAAACAACTGGAGATAGACAAAGAAATGCATAAAATGCGATAGACAACCATTAATAATTTATGAACCCAATATCAGATTATATAGTGCCAAATTAAATATACATTGTTAGTAAGCTTAAAGGTAAGTATTTTATTCTCTTTGTGAATGTTTGATTTGGAGTTATTGACAAATACAAATACTATTGACAATATACAGGGTGTCTCAAAAAGGTTGTTCCGCAATTTATCTTTTTACCATTTGGAGATAGGTAGGCAATCTAAATTGAAAAAGTGCACCAAATAAGGTAAGTAATTAAGATACGTGAATAAAATTATCACGTGATAACAATTTAAGCGGATACAGTTTTTAATTTGTATACAACCCCTCTAGATAAAAATCCGAGATAGCAGAAATGTTCCTTACCTGCATCCCTATCGTTAGCAGAAAACTGCATTTCTGTAGGATGAACAGTAACGGAGGCATAAGGACGCAAAAAAGTTGACTTATACCGCTTGTGCACAGCTGTTCAAGCAGTCAGATTAGGGACCGCATACACAATGCTAAAAAGCATTTTTTTTCGATCAGAAAGTGCAACATTGTGCAAAGTAATGTAGTATTGCAACTGCAGATGAAAATCGCAATGCATAATAGTAGACAATGTAATCTTTAATTAAAATATTGTAGAAAAAATGGTTTAAATAAAAATAAAAGGAAATTTTTCCATCTGCAGCAATGAGGGCCGCGGTGGCCCGGTTGGAAGAGTAACGGACTTGCAACCGAAGGGTTGCGAGTTCGAATCCAGCCAAACACCGTCGTGTACAAAGGGGGCTGGTGCACGTTAAATCTGTCGTGGCCTCAAATGTCCTCACGTTGGCGTGGTGTGGAAGTTTGGAGAGTGGGGTGCCAGCTCAGGTGTTGCCTCGTCATCTGACCGTGGTTCAAAATTACGTGGTGTTGTCCTCGGATCTTTCCCTTTGGGATTGATCCCGGACCGTCACCAATAGCCCATTGTGTTGCTCCAGTGTGACGTTAATTGAAATTCCCCCCCCCCTCCCCCCCATCTGCAGCAATGCAGAACTTAGCTCTTCATTCTTGGCCATGGGTCAGTTTCCGTTCTAGATTATATACGGCCCCCTTAAAATAGAAACTTTTGTATCTCCGTTACTATTCAACCTACAGAAATATGGTTTTACTAACGATAGGGATACAGGTAAGGGACATTTTTGCTATCTCAGATTTTTATCTAGAAGGGTGGTATACAAATTAAAAACTGTATCCGCTTAAATTGTTATCACGTGATAATTTTATTCACATATCTCAATTACTTACCTTATTTGGTGCACTTTTGCAATTTACATTGCCTACCTATCTCCAAATGGTAAAAAGATAAATCGCGGAACAACCTTTTTGGGACACCCTGTATACTTAGCTTTCATCTTCATAGAATGATTATGAGATAGAAAAACAAATGACAAATTTTATTGACGCATCTACCACCTTCTACGGATCGTTCGTAGTTTCGAAAGATGACTACGGAATTGCACAAACATTGCTAAAATTACATTTCTTACGGATTATAAAACGCCTTATCTGTTCGCATCATAGTAGAGCTAAGTCAAAAGTATCATTCAATAGGAAATAATGTCTTCTGTTAATAAATCCGCCTTTGCTTAAGGCTTCACATTAAATCGGGAACAAACTTCACAATTTCAGATTGCTGACACTCAATTTTGATGCAAATCTCTATCTTCAATCCCTCTTTCCCTCTTTCACATTTTTTACTTAAAGTTGTCTCGTGTTTGGCGCGCAACTTGGCCAAGTATGACCCTTGTGCCGTGAAACCCCAAAACAACCAACCTATATCAAACTTGAACCTCGTATAACATCTACTCGATGTTTCTTTTTAAAGTTAATTTTTAGTATGCATTATACCAGTGGTGCGCAAACTATTTTCATTTCCGGCCCCCAATTTTGTGTACTATTTTGTCGCGACCCCTAGATAGACAATAGAAGTTTTTTTTAATCATCAACGTAGTTAAAGGTGAATTCTTTTGGGGATTTGCGCTTATGTTTGTGCCTTATTAGAGGTCTGAATAAAACACATAATTTTACGAAGCAATGGTTTTATTTATGCATATGGGTATAAATATTTTTTAATGGAAAATACTTTAAAAAACTTACAACATAAAAATTAAATGTGAGGTAAGCGCTTGCAAAGAGCTCATGACTGCTTCTATGTTTGGATTTGTATTGGAAATCCTCTCGATCCAATCGAGATTGATATTTCGTTTTAATGGAAACTAATTTTGAAAAGCCGGTTTCACATAAGTAGGTCGATGCAAACTGAATCAAAATATTAATTTCCTTTTTCTTCAAATTGGCATATTCGTTTCCAATCGATAACCAAAATTTTTGGTAAGTCAGACTTAAATTGAATGCGCAGTGTTTCGTCGCTTGAAGCATCAATTAACTGTTCTTTTTCATTTAAAGAGATATTGGATTTAAAAATATCAAACGAAAATGGATCACGTATCCAACCTAATTCATTAACTGGAAATTTTTCGAAAAGTTTTCTCCCAATTTTATCATATGACGGGAAATGGTGTTTTCAAATATCAAGAAATCTATATTATTTTCTTTAGTAAATTTTGAAAAGCACAGGAACATGTCTGTATTGTTTTTGTTCAATTCTCCTTGCCAAAGTATCAGCTTATTCTTAAAAGCTTCAATTTTACTGCTCTATGTTAAAATATGTTTGTATTCTCTCCCTATAGACTTAAATTCAAATCGTTAAGTTTTTCGAAAATGTCAACCATGTAACTAAGTTTTCCGAGCCAATCTTCATTAATGAATGAACTTGCCAATATATGTTTCTTTTCTACCAAAAAATGTAAGCTTCGTTTCTCAAATCGAAAATACGTCGCAGTATTTTGCCGCGTGAGAGCCATCTGACTTCGGTATGTAGTAATAATGTCTCATACACAGAACCCATCTCATTACAGAGTATTGACAAGAGACGACTGTTTAGGGCGCTGTTGCTTTTAATGTAATTAATTACAATAACAACATCATGTAATATCTTGTGCAATTCTTCATCAATGTCTTTTGCAACAAGAGCTTGTCTATGCATCATGCAATGGTTGAATAGTATATGGGGAGCAGTTTTCTTTATTAACCCTCTTAGTCCTTTATTATTACCTGTTAATGCTGCAGCACCATCAGTGCAAACAGCGACACAGTGTGTCCAGGTAAGGTCAGTTGTTTCAAAATATATATTAATAATTTCAAATATTTTCTCTCCATTTGTTTTTCCTTCCAATTTTTTTACAATATAAAAAAATCTTCTGATATGTCTTCTTCATAAACGTATCTCACATAAACAATTAATTGAGACAGTTTAGAAATGTCAGTAGTTTCATCAAGTTTAGGAGAAAATACAGGAGAGTTTTGTAATCGATTTAACAGAACTGATTCTATATTACGTGATATGGCGGAAATTCGGCGAAAAACGGTATCTCTTGATAATGGTATCGTTTTTAAATCGTTACCATGTTTTTCTCCACGCATAATTGATGTCATTTTAATTGCTGAAGGAAGAATGAGTGATTCTCAGATTGTATGTGGTTTCAAAATTTTCCCTATTAAATATGAAACGTCTAAGGATGCCCGTAAAGCCTTCTCAGGAATTGTGTATTTTTTCAAAAATACATTTAATTTTTCTTGCTTTCAGCTCGTTTTCTAAAAAATGTTTCAGATTTATTTGCTAATGCTTTATGCTTGGTTTCCAAATATCTTTTTAATTTAGCAGGTTTCATACTTTCATTTGCTAATTTATCCCTGCAATTAACACACAACGGATATTCTTTCCCATTAACAACGCAATATATAAATCCATATTTAATAAATTCTTCTCGATATTTTCTCAATTTTTTTATTAGATAGCACATTTCGTTCGATATTTTTTTATGTAGAAACAGTGCCATTGGATTCATTCACAGTTTTTCTAAGTTCATCGGATATTGGTCCATCATTCTAATTTGTATTGTCATTCTTTTCATTTTCTGGACGTTGGGTACCAATTTTTAGCCATTTATCTATCATGAGGGTATTAAAACTAAAACTAAACAAAATTATAAATATACAATATTTCATTTCTTTGGTTTGTTCAATCACGTGGGAAGAAAATAAAGTCCGGGATTACTCTGTATAAATCATGTTTATTTGTAGCTTATTCAGACGAGAATTAAAGAAAAGAAAACTTAATTATAAGAGAAACATCTCTTTATACCAATTGCACATACTCACTACTTAAAATAAAAAATACAACACTGAAGTAAAAATTTACACATGGTAAGCGAGGCAAGTAAATATCTCAACTGGTGTTGCCAGTCGAGCACACATCTTTATTGTACCCAGAGGTTACAGTGAATCATAACATACAAATATTGGAGCTTACTTAAAAAATACAAAACAAGTACAAAATTAATTATAGTGATTTAATATAATTATGTTTAACATTACTTACTCCAAAGATGGGAAAATATATATTTAAAAATTACAATTAGAGTTTATTTTTCAAAATTCATCTTACTATGATCTTAAATTTTTACACGCACTTAAACTGCAAAAGCAGGCTTTCTTTAGTGCTCCGTCATCCGTAATCTAAAAACAGAACTAACTGTTCCCTTACAGGTTTTAAAATAGTAACCACCCTGATAGCGTTTTCAAGGAAATATCAGAGTAGGATAATTGATTTTCGAAAAAATCAAAAACGAAAAAAATAATACAAAATATAGAAAAAACAGTTTTTCTTTATAAACATTTTAATATGTATATTGATTTTTTAAATTAATTGTTTATTATTGCCCTCCGAGCACCCTACTGAACTGTCCTATATTTAAAAAATATGTTATGTGCATGCCCGATTGCAAATTTTACTTAAAATTAGCAAAAGCAGTATATAAACAGAATTACAGAATGCACTTGAATGAACGTAAGAAGCAGCAAAACCGAACTACTGAGGCACAGACGGAAAGATCTGCACGGTCCTAGCTGTGATCACAGTATAAAGACTAAATAGCAGGGGTGCACACCTAGATTGAAAGAGCTGTAGTAAAGATGGCCACTGCTAAACGTCAGACCGACCCAAGTTGCATATGAATCACACCGGAGAGCAGGTAAAGGGCATCTCAAATTGACAATTATCTTTTATCACTATGTCTGTTCGCCTGCCGGTTACCGAAGTATAGGTATTATATACTAATACAGACAATTGTTTTCGTAAAAAAATATAGTTCTTTTTTTTATAAATAATATTATCTCATTTCACTACTTTACTGGTACCTGATACATGTTGAAGAAAAGCCTTATATTTTTTATTGTCAAATAAATCTCTTTGAATTTGACGACCCACAAAAATTTTCAAGCGACCCCCAGAGGGGTCGCGACCCACAGTTTGCGCACCACTGCATTATACTATGGAAGCCAAAAATTTGCTTAAGGGGTCGTCTTCATATCAAATTGGGAACCAACTTCTCAATTTCAGATGGCAACGCTGAATTTTGATGCTAAATTTCCTATTATCAACCTCAGATACCGTTTTTAGTATGCAGTATAATTATGGAATATGGAGAAAAAAACACGAATTGTAGCCTTCATATATTTTGTATTTTGCAAAAAAAATGGTTTAAAAAATAGCATACATTAAATTTATTTGAGTGAAAAAGCTGACTGGAGAGAGATTTGAGGTTTTGGAATTATCTTATAACCCTCTTGGTTGTCTTGAGGTCATTGGCAAAACTTTTAGTAGATCTTGATGGACGAGATATCTTGTCATTAGAAGAACCTGACAATATCCTGATCATTAATTGATATATTGATGACGATATATCTCGTCATTAGCGAAATTGTTCGGATCTTGAGGAACGAGATAACTCGTTGAAACTACTTGGAGTGTTAAGTTCTTATGGTTGTAATGAATTACGCAAAGCATTGCTTTTTATAGGAATTGTAGAAATTTCTGACAGTAAAAACCTCTCATTTCGGTCGTTACTCTTATTCAATAAAGAGGAACTTATTTCGCCCTCTGTAGTACGTGCGGATTTTAACTTTCGTACGATCCTATCAGTGCTCCTTGTACAAAGCAGCGGAGAATGAGAAAAGGTAAGTGGTGAAAATTCTACATCAGAGCATCGACAGCCAATAGGCGCAGATTTCGGTAACGAATTTCAACTTGTTTTTTTTCCATATTGCTAGTCGCGCATCATAATTTCAATTTTTTAAAACTGGCTATTGGTTAGCTATTTGAGAAATAGCTGCTGTTCTCGAGACCATTATCATGTTATGTTGTCTTAAAAAACCGTATGGTAAGATAATTGGCAGTTGTACCGAATAGATTAATCTCAGACCAGATATGGGCCTCCAAATATTTTATCAGATCCACACACCAGATACGGCCCTCCTAATAGGCCCGCAGACTATATCCGATCCTCCGGACAGTTTTGTTGCCCACCTGGTCTACAGACCAGACTTACATGGATCACAGACCTGATATGGCCTTCGAAATGTTTTTTATCGGGTCAGGAGATGAGATACGGCCCTCCGAATAGGTTTACCCAGCGCGGAGACCAGATATGTATATCACTGATATTCCCAAAGAATAATCATTCATAAAAATATTAAACAAAATAGCAAATCGAAGCCTAGCGTTATTTTGCAAATATCTTCGTTGACGTTTGGGCAAGCGGATTTCATTTTAATGTCTTGTTTTATTTACTAGGATATACTGCTTGCAATTTTGGTTCGTTTTCCGCAGAAACACTTGAATAACTGATGAATTGAAATGGAAATTTGGTCAGGAATTCAGTGGGGAATTCAACAATGCCCTTGTCGCATCTTATAAAACGGATTCATATTTTGTACGGTATGTAAACATGATATTTCTATCACACATGAGTAATAGCTTTCAGTAACTATCATACTTTTGGTTATGGCTTATACACACATAGCAGAATGAACATTTTGTCTGGTGGTATTGCAAAAGCTGATGCCTTTTCCGCCGTACGAAGTGTCGGTAGGTATGAATATTTCACATTGTAAAATGCTTATATAGAATTTTTCATTTTGTTTCAGTTACACAATTGTGGTAGGTATGGTAGGTATTTTTAATAAGCGTTGCACTGGAGCAACACAGAAGGCTATTGGGGACGGTCCGGGATCAAACCCGAAGGGAAAGTGCCGAGGACAACATTACGTAATTTTGAACCACGGTCAGATGACGAGGTCACACCTGAGCTGGCACCCCACTCTCTAAACTTCTACACCACGCCAACCCGAGAACATTTGAAGCCACGACAGATTTAACGTGCACCAGCCCCTTTGTACACGACGGTCTTTGGTTGGATACGAACTCGAAACCCTCCGGTTGCTAATCCGTTACTCTTTCAACTGGGCTACCGCGGCCCTGCACAGTAGTGAAATTCTCTGTTTCCTCACAATGAGAAGTTTAAAGATTATAAAAAATGAATGACTGCTAAAAGGAAAGAGATTATTTTTTGATTTTTATGTTTTAATCATGGGACAGTGGGGTGCCTGCTCCTACACTGCTGGCCACCCAAATTGCAACACCAAGAAAGACAAGAGATATCACAACAAAATTTATTTTGTAGATAACATGTTGACCAAGTATCAAATGATTAAATTTATAGACTTCTGTGAAGTGTGGTTCCTGCCAAAATAAGTAGCCAGAGTAGCCGCCATTGTTGGAGATCACCGCTGCCACACGCCTCGGCATTGATTTAAAGAGACTTTGTATGTGTTCTTGGGGTACAGCAGACCAAGCAGTCTCCACACGTTGCCAAAGTTGATCTGGTGTGGCAGCTGGGGATGTATTCTGGGTCAATCGTTGAGCAACCATGGACCACATGTTTTCTATCGGCGAAAGATCCGGAGAGTGAGCTGGCCAGGGAAGCAATTCAATCTGGCGATTGACGAAGAACCCTTGGACAATGCATGCCACGTGTGGTCGCGCATTATCCTGTTGAAATATGGCTGTGGTCAAGCCCTGAAGGTAAGGAAGTACAACTGGCTCCAACACCTCGGAGATGTAGCGCTGGCTGTTTAAAGTACCGGCAATGCGTACTAGAGGAGTGCGAGAGTGATATCCAATACCGACCCATACCATAATACCCGGTGCAGGACCAGTGTGGCGGTGCATAACGCAGCTGTTCAGCATCCTCTCTCCACGGTGTCTCCAGACTCGAATCCGACCATCGTGGTGTTGCAGACAGAAGCGTGACTCGCCAGTAAAGACAATTTCATTCCATTCTGCCGTCCACATCCTTCTTTCATCGCACCATTGGCGGCGGAAACGTCTGTGGTTCTGCGTCAAGGGTAGACGAAGCAATGGACGTCTTGCGGACAGACCACTCTGCTGTAAACGGCGTCGAATGGTACGCGCAGACACTGGATGATGCGGTACAGACTGAATGTGCTGTGCTATGGTTCGTGATGTGGCTGAGCGATCCGTCACTGCCATACGCACAATATGCCTGTCATCACGTGAAGTGGTGCACTGAGGTGGATGCGATCGAACACGTCGGTCCGTCGTACCCTCCTGCATCCAACGATCACATATCCGCATTACAGTTGTTTGGTTTCGTCCAACACGACTACCGATTTCCCTGAAAGATAATCCACAATCTCGGTAGGCCACTATCCTTCCTCTGTCGAACTCGGATACTTGATCAAAAGATGATCGCTGTTTTCTACGAGGCATAATTGATCGTTTTTTGAAAAAAACCACAAGAAAAACACAATTACCGTACTTGAAATCGTCGAAATCTCCAAGCCTTAAATAGCGCTTTGAAGTGGCGCCACAGACGCGCGTGATGTGCGTCTGCGCTGAAATTCTAATCATTTGCATATCTCACCTCCGCTAATGCATGTTGTAAATTTCATATTATTTGCATGCTTCCTTCAGGGTGTTGCATTTACGGTGGCCAGCAGTGTATGACAGTGGTTCAAAATTACGATGCGTTGTCCTCGATTCTTTCCCTTCGGGATTGATTCCGGACCGTAGCCAATAGTCCTTTCTGTTGCCCCAGTGCGACTTAATTTCAACTACTTACCTATCATTTGGGCTATCCCAGGTTCGCATCTTCAAAGAATTACTTGATAAACCTGCTACATTAAGCCTCCGTGGTTTCGACAAGATATCTCATGACATGATCAAGATGCGATCAATTTTGCTAATGACGAGACATATCGTCTACAAGAATGCCGATTGAATCCCAAATGAAGATATTGCCGTTTTACGACGACGAGAACAAGATCATGTCTGTTTTTCCAATGACAAGATATCTCGCCCATCAGATCTGGCGAGTTTTGCTAATGACGAGATACCTCGTCGAGGCAACCACCAAGACAGTTAAAAGATTCACCGTTGGAATTTCTGATGTCGTTAAAATCTTTCCGATGCAGAAAATAATGCAAAAGATGACGTGGGTAGGTATAAGGCATTTTTTAATTAACGTCGCACTGGAACAACACAACGGGCTATAGACGACGGTCCTGGATCAATCCCGAAGGGAAAGATCAATGACAACGCTTCGTAATTTTGAATCACTGTCAGATGACGAGGTCACACCTGAGCTGGCACTCCAAACTTCCACACCACGCCAACGTGAGGACATTTGAGGCCACGACAGATTTAACGTGCAGCTGCCCCGTGTACACGGTCTTTGGCTGGACTCATTTTCGAACTCGCAACCCTCCGGTTGCTGATCCGTCGCTCACAGAAATACAGAAAATTGAAGCTGATTGAGTCGGTGGCGTATGCTGAGTGATAAATATAGCCTTTAATTTGTTACTCAAAGCGTAAATCTCTCATTAGATTATTTCGTTCGCATTTTGCACCTAGTCCTCTTCCCTCCGAAAATCATTGGCACAATTGAAATTTCATCTTAATTAAGAGTTAAAAGTCGGCCGTTGTTCGCAACGCTTAATATTTTACGACACTGCTGCCTTCCATAAAAGCATTGATTTTTCCATAAGTGCCCTAAAATGCGAAACCTCCCCCAGCACTATCTGGTTTAGCGCTTTAATGTTTTTTACCGTTCTCTCGAAGGCTTTTAACCGGACATTCGCACTTTTAATGGAACTTTTAAATGTTTCGAAAAAGCCATTGAGGTGCCATTTCTTGTTCCTTGCTCTCTCTCACTTTTTAATGCCTTCCACCCATCAGGTTGCTGAAGAATTTCATCCATAGCCTAGCCTCTTCGTGTCCAAGAATAATTTATTAGAAAGGGCTGCTCTACCTTTAAGTATCAGATTGTTTTATCAGATGTGCTGTGTGGAGGGCCGTTTCGTTGAAGGATCTGTAACGTAAACCTCAATTTGCTTTTATACTCGCATGTTTCGTATCCGGCAAGCCTGTGCGATGGCATTATGATGCATAAAATTGTCCCCCTGGGACATTTCAAACAGTTTTAATTTTTAGAGGATTTGGAAAGGAAAGCGTTTCCCATCTGGTTTTCAACTTTTATCGGTTCAACCAGTCGTCTCTGACCTTGGTTTAATTACGAGGTGTTGTCCTCGGATCTTTTCTCCCTGACCGTCCCCAATGGCACGTTGTGTTGCTCCAGTGCGACGTAATTTCAGGTACCTACCTCGGTTCAATGAGAAATATTTCGTCTTATTCTATTAAAAATTGGAATGAAGATAATTAGAAACATACTGAGTCACGACTGCCCCCGAAACCACGAATGCATGATTTTGTTCTTTATTCGCAAATGCTAGTGTATATGAGTCGAATGGCAGCTCACGCCCCATCATTTGCCGATTTCATTAACTGAATTAATTAATTTTTCTAATTGGTGTATCCACTTAAATGGATTCGTTGATCCATATCCTGTTAATTGCGTAGTATTTCAATTGAACTGCATTCCCTTCTTAATGAATAGCAAGTCGGAATTGAGTCAGTTGATAACTTTTAAAGGCGAATATCCATACAAGAGGATAAGAATGAGGAAGTTATAAAGATAAGTTTACCTGTGGTGAAGATTTGTTTCAGTCGTATAAAGTAAAGCATCGGGAATTGTGGTGTAAGTGAAAGATAACTATGTAATAAATTAATCTTACGCTGGAGAGATGTATCCCAAATGGGGGCAATTATTTAAGAATAGAATAGGGGAGCTAAATATATTTATCTTCGCAGGTGGTAATTGATTCTGTAAGAAACATTTGATCTCTCTCTATGCGGACTAATTGCTTGTAGAGAAAGAACTCGTGAGATAAGTCAACTTTCGCTCAGATGCAATTATCCTGTATTTAGAAATGACAATTTTATTTTTGTCTAATAAACCACTTTAACTCTTATGCCGTGTATTACATGAAAATGAAACTTGAATTATTTTGTGAGTATTTAAAATTAATTTCCTGGTTCCTCAAACAGGTAGAGTAAAAATATCATTGCCTTTTGCTTTATTTTTTGGTTGTTTTATGTGTGGGTTTTTGTTTATTCAAAAAATTTTCAAGTCACACTTAACAGGCGATTGCTTTCTGCACAGCTAATGAAGTTTAACCAGCAGTTATGAAATGAATATTATGCTGCTATGGTATGAATTATTCAGTCGCACGATTAGACGTTCGAGGCACGTTGAACGAGTTGAATTAACGTCGCAACGGGCTATTGGCAACGGCCTCGTAATTTTGAATCAGGGTGAAATGACGAGGTCAACACCTGAGTTGGCACCCCACTCTCCAAATTCCGCACCAATTTCGTTGGAGAAATATCTTTGGTCCTGCCCATGGTGAAAATCCACCGTCAACAAAGGTATAAAATATAATGTAACACCACCATACTGCACTTAAACCACAGAAATCAAAAATAAACCCGTCATAATACCTAAAAAAATGCTCCAACAGCGATTAAAACTTTTGAATAACTTTGATAAACGCAGTTGAACTATGTGGCTTGGATCTCTGACACAAGATGTTTATTATATGACAGGTTGCGAAAACAACAGTGTTACCAACTCTATTTAAAATATGTTAACCTAAGTGTCATAAAAATAAAAATTCAATGTAACCCCAGGTTTCCTTTTAATAACAACTGGTTGAAATATAAAATTGTTAATTTATAAAGGTGGCTCTAATAACATGATCACCCTTGTAATTAGAGTTGACGAGAAAATATTGCCCAACACTCATTTTGTGTCCCGAGTGTATTTTTTTTGGCCTCTCTTTACCCTGATTTCTCACCAAAGCACCCCAAGGGGTGCTGGGCCCCACAGGTGAAGGACCGCTGCGCTTCGAAAAAGCATCTGCTTTCACCCAGGTAGAATTTCCACTCTTATCATCGAGCCAATTTATGATTTCACTCTTTCTATACAATGGCAATTGCAGCCTATTACGTCACTCGAATGAATTCTAAATTCGTGACCTTAAACTTAATAGGATCAACGGGCGTAAAAGTACTCTGCTATTGTGTGAAGATGTTTCCACGTCATCCCGGGTTTGTTCCTGTGTGCGGTATCTTGCCATGCATCTTGTATTCGTGCACCGCTGATATTCATTAACAATAATCAGCACGCCTCAGCACCCTGACGGAAAAGGATTTTTCCTATTTGTAGTCTGAACTTTTGTGTCGGACTGGACCAGGCAACCCATTTTATAATGTATTTTTATTCATTTCTTCGATTATCAACTTTAAGCCGTGTAATCTGTGGTCTAAATATCCTTTGGGTTGCGAAAAATGATCGTAGAGCGACAAAACAAAACTTCCGATGGTGTATATTAAATGATGATTTCTCAGTTTGGGTTGGTTGTGCTGTCGTTGGCCGTATTTGGCCCAGCTGCGACAAACACAAGACAACGTCAAGTTAAAAATGTGAAAATGAAAAAGAAAAGAGGGATTGGGGGAAACAGAGTAATAGGATGAAAGCATAAAAATATTTCTTGGGTATCCCGGGAGTGTTTACTAAAGACAGTAAACTCCATGGGAAAATCAAAGCTAACTAGAATACGTCGGTTCCGTGAAGCCCGTACACACCTAAAGGAGATGTGCCCTGAGGGCCTTAGTTTTGGATTGACCCTTGATAGTTTGAAAATAGTCATCTACCACAATACTTTACGGTTGGTTTGGGGTTTTATGAGGCCATATTTGGCCAAGCTGCGCGAAAGACGAGATAGACAAGGTCCAGTAATAGACCTACAACAACGAAACCTTTACTAATACAGAAGAGAAATATATCCAGGGTATGTTAAAGGAATCACGGGTTGGCATTAGGCAAAACAGCCACGGCCGCCTCAATACGGTATACGGTATGCACGCGTATCAAAGTTGACAATACGAAGGATAAATTCAAAGGACTTTTCAAATCATACATTCTAAAAATACCAAACTAAACCTTCAATAATTTACACTTAGTATGATTCTTAGTCTGATTGAAACTTGCTATTTTAAAAATAATTAATATGCCACGAAACTTTATAGTATACATGTATTTCAAAGTATACTGCAAACTTTGAATCCATATCCTTCATATTTTGTCAACAAATGACGAAATATGAAGGATAGGAATTCAGTTACAGACCTCAAATCATATACACTAAAAATCCTTTTCGACGAGTAAAATAAAAACTTATGTGTCATGAATAAGGAAACCTTTCTAAAAATTACGTCTTTGATATTTCATTCGAATAAGTAATATAGGTAAAATATGTGGAGGACTCAGTATGATCGATCCAAGTTGTCGATACAGCAAGATCGAAGCACAAAAGTATCGATTCGGCGGATAATTCGATTTCGCTTTGTTTATGATCCCTTGTAATTTAAATATTTTTATGTATATCTATTGTTTAAATCAATGCCTAGCAGTGTTAAAAATCATTTTACAACACACATACACACAATTTTAAATTTTTAAAGATTATAAACTTGGTAAAAATACATAAAAAATTCTCGGATTAATTTTAAATGTTAGTTTTTGTCATTAAAATACCGTACGTGTCAGAGATGTGCTTGTAAGTCATATTTTTCGAATACATTCTTTGAAACAAACGTGTCGTAAAATGCATTGCTAGCGAGTAGGTTTTAGGGCTGGAAAACAGTTGTATTATAGTTTTGGGATTTTAAGCACACACAACAAATTTCAGCTTCGAATAGAGACCGAAATTTTATGTTTGGTTGATATTGTAAAATTTCGATGTGGGTAGTAATGCTGTCAAAGATGGGGGTTAACGTAATTTTAGCCGTATAGCTTCGTAGCTAGATGTGCGTACCAACAGTATGCCCCTTATAGTATAATTCCCCAAACTTCTTTTGGCTCAACATCCCCTTTTCTACGATTCGGCACTCCCTCTCAAAAACTACTTCAACTAATTATAAATTTAATGTGTAGCTGTGCCTGTATTTTTTCAATTTCACTAAAATATTTATTTAGCTCTGTAATTTTAGAATTTCAAAAATACTTGTCTTATAAGTACTATACAGTCTTGCTCCTAGCGCCCTAATTTTCCATGGGTCCAGCATTGCTCCCGATATTCCTTTAGCATACACATGGGGGTGGTCGCTCCCACTTTGGGAAACTGCGTTCTTTGAAAGATCTTAGCAACGATTTAAATGAATTAAAATGTATTCTACTTTGAAGTGCTCTCAGGGGCACATCTTCTTTAGGTGTGTACGGCATACTCTAGTAATCTTTTTTTTCCCATGGGGTTTAATATCTTTAGTAAACAAGGGGCCACGCTCCCTGGATACCCAAACAATCTTTCTGCTTTCATCCCAATGCCTCTTTTTTCCCCTTTCACGAAAGTTTTTATTTGACGTCGTCTTGTGTTTGGCACAGCTGGACTAAATATTTTCTTTTCGCCGTAAAACGCCAAAACAACCAATTGACCAATCTACTTTGAAGTACTTTCACTATTTGAGACTTTAGACGCATTGGTAAATTTATAGTAGGGGCATTCCACCCTCACGTATGGGACAATTACTGACGGATTTTAGTTATAAAAAAGCATATCGCATTGACATCATATTGAAAAGGGTATATCACATTGTTAATATCAAGCTGTCAGGTGTGGGACACATCTGGTCACATTGTGATGTCCCATGCCTCTGATGGCTTGGTATTACTCTTTGTATAGAAAAAATTGACATATATACCCAACATTTGGAGTACGCTTTCTTGAAGGAAAGGTAGTCTACGTTCAAAAATTCTTTTTTGATTGATGAAGACTAATGAAAGATACAGCCATTTCATGACAAAAATCTGTGCGTGATTGTCCCATATACTATTGTGGAATGCCCCAGTATCGTTACAGTTCTTCAGTAAATTTTTAAATGCTTTTATGTATATATAAGTTGGCGTTGACGCCGCAGGTGGACTTCGACATATCCTAGAATTAATTATTCAAAATAAGTGTCCGCCTGCGGATTTCTACCACCGAAATGATCCTTTGGGCTGTGCAGTACTCTTTAAGGATTATTCTTTACTTTCAAAAGAAAAGTGACCATATTTTAATTGATTTATTGAATGATGTAGATAAAATCCTATGCAAGTTTACGTAGTTTGAGATTTAATGAAACTGAATTCTGGGTGTGCTAATTTTCCTAGAAGTGAAGGTTCAAGAATGTTATGTAAAATTGCTTAGGTACATTATGAGGAAGGCAAATAATACATAGTTTCACATGTAGAAATAAGTGGCAATCTTTTTGACTCATCTTAATTACGCATTACTCCCTGCAATTAAAGTTAAATCAGTAAAAATCAGCAGGAAACTGGTCGCCACTCCTTATCCAAATTGTTACCTCCCGAAATATCGCAAAATCATTGTTCTTCACCCTCGTACCACAACAAGTGAGATCTTCCTTGTCAAGTGGATAACTTACGCTTATCGCTTTGATGATTCGTCCTCGGGCCATCAATTTTACGGAAGCTGAATTTTTCCGGATACTTTAATTTCCTGTTACTTAAACTTCCTCTTCGATTTCAGATCCTCCAGCAGCTGGAATAAAAGTGTCTTCCATTCACCCTTAAATCGGGTTATGACTTTTGATGACTCGAGATCTTCCCGTGCAGTCCGGGGTATTTAAAGCAGTTTTAGTGAAGTACAGTAGCACCAGTATTTGACCATTTATCTGCGCCCGTCCTCGAGTTTTAAGGAGTCTATTGCTTCATTTGTCATCATTATGTATTGGGAAAATATTTAGACCGAGAAATACAATGTGATTATTGAAATATATAAATATTCTTATGTAGATGTAAGTAACCATCTGTTCTCAACGGATCAAAATTATGCATTCTCTTCTCCACTTACTCCCTACAATTGAAGTTTAATTAGTAAAAACCAGCAGGAAACTAGTCGCCACTCGTCCAAATTGTTACCCCCGGAAATATCACAAAATCAATGTTCTCCCTTGTACCACAGCAAGCAAGCTTTCTTGTCAAGTGGATAACTTATGTGTATCGCTTTGATGATTCGTCCTCGGGCCATCAATTTTAAGGAAACTAAATCTTTCCGGATATTTTAATTTCCTGTTACTTTAACCTCTTCAATTCCAGATCCTCCAGCAACTGGAATAAAAATGGTGTCTTTCACGCACCCTTAACTCGGGTTATGGCTATTAATGACTCGAGGTCTCCCCCGTGCAGTCCCGGGTATTTAAAGCAGTTTTAATGAAGTGCAGTAGCACGAGTGTTTGACCATTTATTCGCGCACCCTTCCCCGTCCTGAAGTTGCAGACTATTGCTTAATTTGCCCTCATTATGTCTTGCAAAAATATAGGCCGCTGGCTCGCCTGGAATCGTGAACTGGATGTTTGGTTACAGCCCCATTCGTCGTTCAAAATGTCGTAACATTCAAATGTTTTCGCTCGCCGAGTTTTATCTCTCAGTAAGGCGACGACGCTTATAGATAAGAGTAGATGGACTGCGGCAGATTTGGTTTTAGAATTTTTGAATATGTTGAAATCGAGTGAATTGGGATTTGATTTGAAATTTTTTTTACGGAAGGTTGCCGATAATTTTTATTTGTGAAAATGTTTAAAATGTACTTTATCCTCTGTGTGTGTATTACTCTTTATTAAACAATTGAAGAAATTATTCTTTTCCTTCCGAATTAAAATATATAGTAGAATCTTAATTATCTGTGATGTAATGTGGGCCGAAGCCACCTCGAATAACTAGAAACTCGGATAATACGGACGTAGTAGCACAAAGCAGCCTTTACGAAATGCAGAAAAAATTTACTGCCCTACATGTTACTGCTACTGCTACTAAAATATTCATAAAGCAATGATTAAAAATAATCTATACTTGGATTTGGTGTCACAATATGTATTTATTGTGATAATTTTACAATAAATTACGCGTACCTTTTAAACTCTCTTGAAAAAGAGTCCTTAATGGTTTTTCTTGCAGCACTTTCACTCGTGTAAACTTCATTT
Organism: Meta bourneti; assembly: GCA_933210815.1. Classification (NCBI taxonomy): domain Eukaryota; kingdom Metazoa; phylum Arthropoda; class Arachnida; order Araneae; family Tetragnathidae; genus Meta; species Meta bourneti. The sequence goes on from OW119933.1 coordinate 7,732,224, forward strand.
AATCTTTCTCATCAATGCATTTAAACTGCATTTTACTTTTTCATGTTGAGATGAAACTTTATACTTTACTTAAATATTTTTCATGCTTTCAACAGTATAAAGCAAAATCTTCGAAAAAAGAAAAAGTGAATATGTTAAAAATATCTCATCTCAACCAGATGCAGATCTAAGTTCGCGTTATCATCAGCAGTTTGGCGTCCTCTGTAGGGTTTGGAAATCCCTACGTTCTTGGTCTCCCACAAAGGGACCTGAACTGTCGTTGCATTTTAAAGGTTTGCACCAGACTTTTCTGGCTAGACTTAGAAGATATGACTTTTGTGAGAGGAATTAAGAACTTTCAAACCTGTCCATGATCCACAACCTCAGCAACTCCTTCCCATATTTTGGTTGGTTTTTGGTTTTATGGCACAACGGCCATGTTTGGTCAAGCTGTACCAAACACAAGGCAATGTCAAGTAATTATGAAAAGAAAGGACGGAGAGGAGAAAGCAGAAAGATCGCTTGGGCATCCTGGAGTCGCGACCATCATGTTTACCAGAGACAGAGCCATGGGAACAGAATAGATCACTAGGGTACCTCGGTTTCGTGGAGCCCGTATACACCAAAAGATGTGCCCCTGAGGAGCCCATATTTTGAATTGTATCGGTATCTCTATGGGACAGCTCCTGGATGAACTGGAGTTGGTCGCTGTACGACTTAAAAAACTTGATCTTTTGGACTTGGTCTAGGTTATACTGTGTCCAAGGGGATTAGTAACAACTATATATATTTAAAAAACATTTATTTTATACGCTTGACTTTAAACGCAGCTTAAGTGTGTATGCCCAATACAATTGCGATATATGATCCATCATCAATGATGAGATTGCTGCATTGCAAATCTAATATACCGTTCTCGAAAACTAAGTTTCGCCTCTCTTATTTTATGAATATCTTAAACCATATATCTTGTACTTGTATAGATGCATGTCAGATACGTGCAAGTTTAAAAGTAATGGAGCTTAAGCTTCTTGATAGTTTGGTTTGTGTGTGATTCATTTGAAGAATTTTTAGTTTTAATGTTTTTAAGAGTTAATTCGTCAGATTAAAAAAAAGCCTTTGCACAAAAGAGTATTCTTCCTTTGCTTTCATATATTTCTAAGTTTTTACTAATTGAAAATAGGCTATTCGGAACCGTCATAATATAGTTCTTCAGTTTTAATATTTATGTTTTCATAATAATATTTTAATAGCTTTTTACTATTTCATATACGTGGATGCACTGGGGAAAATGAGTTAACGTGTTGATGCAGCAAACAAGACTTAATGAACACATACCATCAGCATCATTCATGTGACTCTCCTATGAGGATCATAGTTAAATACCCCATGAATATGACCGAAACAGGCATCCCAAATTGAAAGTTTTTAGAGAGGAAGAAAACCAAATGTAGAGAAATAAAAGAATCTATTTCGTAATTTTTACTTTGATTTTGTTAATTGAAGTTACGATTTGTGAACTTAAGATGATGTAAAGATTTGTGTGCGCCTAGGCACGGCTATGCCAGTTAATATTTTGATAGATTTCACTTACGTAATTACTTAGCTATAACTATATAGCTAATATTGAGAAGACAGTTGATACTCTTTCACAGATGTTCTGCTATTTCAATCTCTTATATTCTAATATTACAACAGCTTATCCGTATTCTAGTAACAACTTATCCATCTAATGCTTTGGTTCCATTCCATTTATATCGACAATTTCATTCATGTATCGATTAAATTACTGAAGGTTTAAGTAAAACATTTTCTACTCGTATTTTTTCTGATGCAGTACCACTGATTTCACATTGAGGCAATGATCTCGGGAAAGCTTTACAAAATATTAACCGTTAAGACCAGTATAGTAAAAAAGTAAAAAATATGCATATAATTAGTCTAGTATTTCCATATCTATCAATAGACGCCTATGAGATACTACCTTTGAACATAGGCACGCCCATATTAATTTAATGATCTTCATACGGAAATGGCGATTTTTCAAGAACATTTTTGAAACACGATGTGTGTTCCGGTTTTTAGGACCCTAGTAATAAATTATATGCTTCGAGCATTACCCATGCAGAGAGAGAGAGTAATTAGTTTTATAAAAACCTTTTTACTTTAACTATGTCGAGCAATAGGTCATTAAAGGGTGTAAATTTGTTCGTAGCTCTAGGTTTAAAAATTTGAAAAACAAAGGTACTGATAGCGTTAATATCTTCCCGTAAAAGTTGCTGTTATCAGCTCTTTTCCCTTTACGCTCTTATCAAGCTTGTTCTTGATACATGGCAGAAAATAACTTTTTTCCTTTAATTATTTCGCAACGTCCCCGCATTAATTATGAAGCAATCATCTTTCGCCTCTGAAAACTACTGGTTCTGCGCGAAAAAACTCAAGTCCCGTTAGTTTTTCTCTAACCACTGGAAAGTTTTTTTTTGTTTCAAAAAATACTTTTTTAAATGCGTTTTTTAAACATAAACGCAATTGGCTTGTTTATTCGTTTTTATGTTGTGATGCGACATGCAGATTTTAGGTATCGCCGAATCTTTTTGCGATGTCTACATCGTAGATCACTAAACCTTTAATGGATTTGATATAAAATGTGTAGTTAAAATATCGCTGTTAAGGAAGTGTTTAACGCTTAGTCACTGAATGTGTTTGTTCTATTTCCAATAATTGGCGAACCTTCGCCAATAGCTCGTTGTGTTGCTGTAGTGCGACGCTAATTCAACTAAACTACCTACCTGCCTATCGATAATTGTATGGTCTTATGCGCTGGAATTTATTCTAATAGGGAAAAAGTCCACAAAATGTATGATCATGTGAAGGTAAAATTTCAAATTCTTAATGTTTTTATTTTTCCAAACTCGTTTAACTTTAAAAGTTAAAAAATTGACTTTTGTAGAATTTCCTTTTTTAAATTGGGATAATCATAAGTTGTTAATAACTTTGAACCGTACTTAAAATTCTAATCAATTGCCACCTATTGTTTTGGATTCGCTTGGAAAAGAAAGCCAAGTGAAGTTTAACATTCTCTTGCCCAGTGCATGAGAATGGGAATTCCTGCAAATAGAATCTTCGAACCTTTAATGATAGACTTTACGGACTACTTAAAGTACGATCCCAACTATCAGTTATATTTAACTATCAGTTATAGGTCTGCATGTGCGCATCTCCGGTATGCCACTCCCAATCAAACACGGGAACTTTTTCGGATTATCTTTTAGCTAAGTAGGTAGCTGAAGTGTTGCACTGAACCAACACAACGAACGCTCTTTTGGCGAAAGTCCGGGATCAATCCCGAAGGGAAATATTCGAAGACAACACCTCGTAACTTTGAACCATGGTTAACACCTGTGCTAGCACCCCACTCTCCAAACGTCCACACCACGTGAACGTGAGGCCATTTTAGGCCACCACAAATTTAACATCCACCAGATTTACCATGCAAAGCCCCCCGTACACGGTGGTCTTTGGTTGGATCTACCCTGCGGTTGCTTTTCCGCTACTCTTTCAACCGGGCTAGAGGGCCACGGTAGTCCGGTTGGACCAATCAATAGTTCGCCCCACATTAGCATTAATGCTTTTTCCCACAACCACTTGACAGATCTTCAAACCGAGTTGACTGGAAGAAATATGAAGCTGTGCGCACATGCTCCGTCTATTTCATTAGTAGGTCGATGAGTGCTAGAAGATTTGATTTCTGCTTTAGTCTCGCAGGATACATATTGTGATTTCCTTAAAATATAATTTGGTGTTTAATCTAACTGGCGTCGACTAACAATTAAATTTGGAATTCATTGTGTGAAATTTTTATTGGCGACGGGCTGAAAGCTTATTCGAAAAACAAGCCAAGTGACGTCACGTCCGGAATACTAGCAGGAAACACTACTGCCATCTACTTACCACCCGCTTAGCTTGGCAGAAAATATCCAAAGGCATAAATTGAGCCTTCCCATTTGCTCGTTGCTGGTGATCACACACCAGTGTTTATCTAAGGCTGATGAAGTCAAAAACGGCGTAATTGCGCACGAGCTCGTGTGTGCGATATGCATTTTCTCACTCTGCTTTACACACTTGTTAACGGGCGAAATTATCGACATAATGCTAAATCTCGACTTCCCGACAGTTGGCAGCTCGCCTTGCAATCGGCTGATAACAGCAGATTAACTGCACATTAGCCACTGCTGGGGTTGCGTAGCAGGGGACCGTGTTTATCTTTAACTACGTAAGCTCAGTCTCAATATTTACGGGAGGTTTTATCGCGTTAAATATGACTCATTGCTCAAACAGAGTCGAGTTCATTTTGGGGCGAGGAAAAAGATTTTATGGGCCTCAACTTGTCCTTGGCACCGCGACAAAGCACGGCTGCTTAGTCACTTTTTGGAGTTGCTAACTTCACTTAATGCATTTGTCATTTTTTGCATTTTTTTGCTTTCCTGTAAAATTGTTTTTCTTCTCATTGATTTGTTGCGCAAGTTCCCCGTCCGCGCGGTTGCGTTATTTATGCCCGAGGAAGAGGAATTATATTTTGAGACACGGTGTTTGCTTTTTGCTCGCTAGATGTCGGAACAGTCGGTGTCTTGAGTAAGGATGATTTGTCGATGTCGTGTACGGAAGTAAGTGGCTAAGTGGCGGACAAAAAAGTGCCGTTCCTAGTTTGGATCAGTTGACGGAACTTGAAGTAGCTTTCCGCTCTAATGGGAATAGCCGTACGGCGGGTGAAAAATCATCTTTTTCTCCGTGTTTCCCTTTGAGCTTAAAATAACTTAAAATCGGATTGCTCTATTTTGTCGGGGACAATTTGTATCGTTACGGCCGAGGCTTGACGCGTGAATTTAAAATGAAGAAATCGTTTTTATACATAAATTCGCGCGATATTAAGTTTTGAAACTTTTATGATAAAAACAGACAACAATTTTCAAATTGTGAGTGCTATGAATGATGCAAGAACTTTTTATTGGTATATCAAGATAAATTTCTTTAACCCTTCCATTAGTCGTGGATCCTTTTTAACAAATGTGATCGCGTTAAATCTGAGGTGCTCGACGTTTTCCTTTCTAATTACACGCATTTAATTGTTCTTTTTTAAAACAAAGTGTAGTATATTTTCGGACGTATTAAGAAACAAATCACTGTAAAAATGTATTTAAATTTATAAATAATACATTTTTACAGTGCCAATAACAAAGGGTGTCCTCTGAGGGGTCCACAAGCATATATCCGTCCTACAGTCGTCCCTGCATGATTTCTAACCAGTTTTGACCTGGTGGTTGTCAAGGCGAGATATTTCTCGTCATTAGCCAAACTGATCAGATCTTGATGGACGAGATGTCTCGGCATTAAAAACTGACCAGATCTTGATCTCGCCATCATAAAAAAATCGTCAATATCTTGACGATATTCTCGTCATTAACAAAATTGGTCAAATCTTGATGGACGAGATATCTCGTCAAAACCACTTGGTGTGACGCTCCAAAATTGACGTCTTCTCAAATTGTTATTTGATGTGGCGTTAAGAATCAGCATTCGATTTACAGCCACAACATTTATTATCACAAAACAAGGACAGACATTAAGACATTTTACAGTTAACTTGTTACATCATCATTGCCTGATTTCTCATCACAACAGCGCCGGCCAATTCTCTACACTCTTCAAAACTTCAGAGGCGCGCACAGCGCCCTCTTTTGCTCAAATTCTCATTGGCCGTAACACTTGGAGCGTTAACCAATATAATGTTTACAACAATTCTTTGAACCGATTTCTTTAGCTAACGCCTGGCCAATGGAACTTGATCATTATGGCCCTCCAAGTAAGGATTTGTGAACCACTTAGCGTTACCTTGGTGCACCACGGGTAGTGGGTTCCCTTTACACATCACATTCATGCACACAGCTAGACACAACTTGTTTATAGGTCTCATATTCTCATTCTAGGCACAACCCCGTTTAAAGAGTGGTTTCATATTCTCATTCCAGGCGGACAAACACCCATGCCTTAAACCCGAATTCGATCCAGAGGCCAGCACCCTGGCCACTAGACTTATTGTTCGCCCAACCAATAGATGTGGTTATTTAGTCATTACGTGTGTTGTGGGGAAAAGTCAATGATATCTCAGATATCTCATGACGCTCAAGGGGTTGAGGAAGGTCAAATACAAAACACATCATGAAGTAATGGACATACACAAAGAAAATTTTTACTGCCACAGAAGGGATAAATACACCCAAGGATGAATTGGACTTGCCTGCAATCAAACGTGCGCCGCCTACAACTTGCAGGTTAATCGTTTTAGAAGTCTTAAAAAGATTAATTTTCATCCTTCAGTATTTTTAGAGGTCGCCGTGGCTCAGTGGGTATATCCACTGCGCTAGCAACCTGCGAGTTGTAGGCGGCGCAGGTTCTATTCCTGTCAGGTACGATACCTCCCTGGGTGTATTTCTCTCTCTGTGTTTGTAAAACTCTCCTTGTGTGTATATCTATTACTTGATGCTGTCTGTCTTGTGTTTGGCGCAGCTTGGCCAAATATGAACCTTGAGCCATAAAAACCAACCAACCTTCAGTATTTTTAAGTTTAAGCTAATATTTTTGTTTCAATGAAGATTATATTACTATTTCTGTTTCCTATATTTTTGCTCGCCGGATTTTAATAGACGCATTCGCGTCTTTCTCACCTATTATTATAGTATTTTCTCGAGCAATGACTTAATAATTCCCATGATATTTTGTAAATTTATGTATTTGTGTTGTCATTGAAATATTGGTACATTTTTCTATTATTCAATCAGCATTCTATAAAATGCTGAATTCAAGAAAATAACCCTTTGAAACACAAGGTTGGTTGGTTGGTTTAGGTTTTATGGCACAAGGTTTGAAACACAAGGAAAAGAAATATGACATCTTTCAGCTTTAAATCCCCAGAATTCAAATAAGGAAAAAGCACTCTTTTAGTTCCTTGAAAACATTCATAGTTTATTTCTACACGTTTTTGAAGTTACCAACTCTATTAACATCAGACTGGTATAAAAAGCCATATTTATACGATATTGTAATTATACTAACAGACATTCTTGAAAGCTAGAAAGAAACTAGAATTCCTCGTGAAATATTTTTTGCTAAATAATTTCAAGCAAATGGAATTTGAATGTTTAAAGCCTATACAAAAATATAAAACTTCCTTTCTGTGAACGTTACTATTTTACGTTTTGAATTCTGCGAAGTATACTAGTATTCACAGATTTTACTGTAATGAACTTAATTTTCTGACATAATTTTTGTCAGAATCCCTCTGGAAAACTCGGATAAATTAGTTTACAGTTCAAAATAGGTGCTTTCCGACCTTTTTAAAACCCCTTTACAAGTAAAAACTTTATTGCATCTTGTAGCGTTTTTATGATCTCGAATCCCTTAAATTTTCTTAAGTAGTACAATTTTTCTAAGTGACTTCTAAAAGCCTCCTTTTCGATCCTCAGTTCTTGCTATATTCTTTACTTTCCGTTTTATTTAATTAGATTTCATACAAACAATCCGCACTCAACAAATTAAAAGGCTTTATTTTGTTTCTTGGTGAAATTTATTTTCATCTTTAGCATTTTTATCCAGATCTTACTGTACATGATGATTCTCATGCCTTTTAAGATCTCGAGGAGATAACTAGACCTTGTTTAAATTCATATTTTAATTCTCGAAGTGATTTCGACGAGATCCATCAAGATCTGACCATGTTCACTAAAGACGAAATAGCTCGTCATCAAGGTAGTGTCGATTTTGTGATGATGCGAAAAAATCATCTGATGGAAAACTGACGATCAAGTTCTGGTCAGTTTTGCTAATGACGAGATACCTCGTCGAGGCGACCACCAGGAGGGTTAACAATATCAGGCCTCCCACACCTGCACTTCGGGCTTCAGTACCAGGTTGCGCAAGCCGCACATTGGTCCAACATCAGTTCTCTTTTATGTACAGAAAAGGAATACGAATACGCTTGTCATGTTTTGTTGTTGCTCCAGTTTGAGACTGGGCTAAGCCCTGGTGCTAGGTTGAGATGATAGGCCTTCATGAAGTATCCCAAACATTTATTGTTTAACCCTCCAAGTGGAGAGATATCTCGTCCATCAGCATCTGACCAATTTTGCTAATGACGATATATCTCGTCATTAAGATATTGCGGATTTTTTTATGATAACGAGTTTAAGATCTGTTCAGTTTTCTTGTAATTACGAGATATCTCGTCCACCAAGATCTGGTCAGTTTTGTCTAATGACGACATACCTCGTCGAGACAGCCACCAAGAGGATTAACTTACACAAATGTGTGCATTTTTCCTCAATGTTTTACACGCTCATTGCACAGTTTTGTATTATAAATACAGCGAAGAGATTTAACTTTTTGAACTTAGAGAATGAACCACACATTACACTACAAAAACATTTAATATTTACCATGCTTCCTCATGTGATGTCCCCCGTACTACGGTACTTTGACAATATAAGGGCTTTAAATAATGTTGAGGAACGCTGTTTTAGTTTTGAGAAGCATTGGGCGCAATAAAATAGACGCAATTGCAGAATTTTCGATGCACACCAGAGCGTTTGTTCCGAGCCCCATGAACTTTCTTTGATTCCCAAACTTCAAAATTCCTCTCCTGTTGCTTCAGGAAAGAACGAAAGAACTTTGTTTGGCAACCTTTATGCAAAGAACGATCGTATGTACATTTCCTTCTCTCTCTCTCTCTCTCTGTATATATATATATATATATATATATATATATATATTTGCACAATCATTGCACATCTTTATATCAGAAATGCAGTGAAGATTTAACTGTTTGGAATTTAGAAAATGGGCCATGTCATTACACTACAAAGCAATTAATATTTACCATGCCTCATCACGTAGCGTACACGGTACTATGGTACCTGTACCGGACCATAAGGGGGTCCCTTACGTGGGAGCTTTGACCAATATTGTTTAATGCTATTTTAATAAGCATTGGACACTATAAAATGGACGCAATTGCAGAATTTTCAATGCAGACCAGAGCGTTTGTTTGGAGCCATGAACCGTCTTTAATTCCCAAACTTTTCAAAATTCTCCGGTTGCTTCAGGAAAGAAGGTTGTTTGGCAACGTTTATGTAAAGAACGCTTCGTATTTCGAAAACCATATCCCGACTGATCGTAATGCTGGATGTAATGTTCTCGGAGAAGAACAAAGGAAATATGGATCCATACTTTTGTTTCCCTCCCCAGGAACAAAACCGCGCGTGCAACCTGTAATGGACCTCCCAGCATTCCGGACACCTGCGTTCCTCCGAAAAGTAAAGCCAGCTCTAGTACGTGATGGCGGCGTTATTCTTTAACTTCATTTCGGTGCATATGAATTCCCCAACGAATGAAACAGAAGCAGGAAAGAAAACAAGTAACAATACGGAGGGATGCGGAACGCAGTTAGTAATAGGACGCCGCAGCCAAAACGTATTTCATCCCACCACCAGTCTCCTGGTTGGTCTCAGGTGCGGCTTCGGGAAGAAAAGGATGCTGTGTTAGTTTGACTGGTCGTTATTTGTGGCAGGCCGAACTTCTAACAGAAGTGTTTCACGGTGGATCGGCCCTGCGGGGGCGTTTGGCCGGACTCACGGCCGGAAAATTATCTGTCGCAATCGAATCCAAAGCCCCAGGATGGACCGTCTCGCTTGAGCTGTGTTATTGCCAAAAACGGAATTCCCCGCTCGGAGATCCATCACTGACACACTGCCTATCGCGAGACTTGTCACTTTCTTCCGCGCTGAAATGTCTGCGCCCGAAAATTAACCAGCTGTATCGATTCTTTGGTACGCTAGGGCATTGTCAACTATTTGCTGAATGGAAATGTAAACGATCGACAAGTTTCGATGGCTTCAATAAACCCAATGCTTTTCAACATAGAAAGCATTATGAGAGCATGTAGAAACTATGGAGATAAAATTTTGAAACAATCATTTAACATTTTGAGGGCACTGCTAAAAAATGCTTTTTGCCCTCGATGAACTATCTCCCTATAATCTTTCATTGACCTATGACCGAAAATTAACCGGCGGTATCGATTCTTTGGTACGCTAGGGTATTATAGGTCCTGGGCCCTTCTGAATCATTTTCAGGAATCAAAATGTGTTGTTTACAAATGCCGGAAATTGTCATTGTAATTGAATGGACACAAAATGTACGTGATCGACAGAAGGGAAAAAAACCTCGCACAGGTTTTGATAGTTTCAATAAAACCAATGTTTTTCAACATGTAAAGTCCGTAGCAATAAGCATAAAATTTAAAAACAAACATTTCCACATTTAGCAATTTGTAGGGTACTATGTTAATCCTCCAAGTGATTTCGACGAGGTATCTCGCCCACCATGATCTGACCAATTTTGCTAATAACAAGATATCTCCGCCATCAAAATATTGCCAACTTTTTGATGACGAGATCAAGATTTGGTCAGTTTTGTCTCTAACGACGAGATATCTCGTCCGTCACGTCAAGATCTGGTCAGTTTTGCTAATGACGAGGTACTCTATCGAGACAACAACCAGGAGAGTTAAATAGGTTTTATCTGTGCCTTATCACCTAATACAAATGTATTTTGCTTGTAACAAACTACCCTTGAAATGGTAGTACGTGAAAAAAAATGCTAAATTCTGTACCTCCGAAATGCCAGGACCCATCTCATGAGCTCCAACTATCAAACCGCGTTAAAAATATCTTAAATCGCGATACCTTGACATTCTCATAGCGGAAAGAGCTCTAGATGCTTCCACAGATGTGTATCGCTTTATATATGCTCTGGCAGACGGAAACAATGACATGCATAGATAGCTTTGCTATGTAATTTGTATAGGTACGTCTGAACCAGTTTTGCTGGCAGTTCAGTGTATAATTGTGAGTAGATAAGTATAATTTAATAAAATTTATTTCCATGAAAAAATGTGTCTCCCCTCTTTTGCAATAACTCGTGCCCACAGTTTAAAAAACATTGACTTAGACACTGTTGACCCTCCTGGTGGTTGTTTTAACAAGGTATCTCGTCATTAGCAAGTGACCAGATCTCTATGGACGAGATACCTCGTCATTAGAAGAAAACTGAGCAGATCTTGATCTCGTCATAAAAAATAGGTTTATATATTTTGATGATGAGATGATATAAGAGAAATTGGTCAGATCTTGATGGGCGAGATATCTCGTCGAAATCACTGGGAGGGTTAATAGCGGAATTTGCTTGAGATCCTTAATTTTGTATGAGTTCCGGATTCGAACGACAGGAAACGATAAACGAAACGTTGCGAATTAAAAAGGATAAATCTATTAAACTGACTGATAAAATCTAGTGTGCAATGTATAACCGACGATGTTACGCATATTCTCATATATATTCTACTCGAATAGTTATACTAAGCACGGGTGAATCCATTCAAATTCAGGTAATAAAAAATAAAAAGTTCGCCTCGACATCTTCGATTTTTAAAAAAATTCAGTATATTATGGCCAGTAGCGTGTGTTGAACTACGCCACATTTGTTGGCAAAATAATTTTTTTTCGTGGAAATAAGATCCTATGAATGGCGATAAAAATATTCAATTTTGTTTGTCAAGAATGTCGCGTAACGCTTAAAATTTTGCTACTCTCAAACTATTAGAGATAAATTTGTTTTCTGTTCGTGACACATAAGTGTGTTATATATAACTTTATAGCGCGTAGTTCATGAAGCGCAATTTATTCTGGGATTCTGTGAAATTAATCTCTCAAACAAATGTATGTAGTATGTGAAAAGCAATTTCATGGATTCAGAGAAGAAACAAAGGAATTAAATGTACTATTATTGTGGAAGGCACATGAAAATGTTGCTGCAACAATATAAATAGTTTTTAAATAACTAACAAGTTCACTCCTGTTGGAAGTTTTACAATGGTTCGTTTATGACAAAGTCGGCCTCTGATCATACACAAAATCTGATCTCCGAATAATGTGACATGAGAGTGCAACTTTTCAAGAATCGAACAGGATTGAAGTAAGTTACTTATGAATTATTGCATTCGTAAAGTTTGACCGTGAAATGGTCCTTATTGAAACATCTGTTGAATACTTTCTTAGAGTTAGTTCTACGTGGCAGAAAGGACAGACTCTAAACTTCGCTGAATTTTTACAAATTCCTCAACTTATTTTATCAGCGTAATTATTATTCAAATTTTCAACTTTTACTTATAGTTTTAAATAAATAGAAATTTATATCATTTTATCCGCTAAGTTGAAAAATACCGAGTTTTTGCATTTTCTTACCTAATGCAGTTTTCGAAATGTTTTGAGGATTTATAAATACATTTTGTGCTATTAGTACATTTTGTATATACTATTCAAATATGTTTTAATATATTTATAGGAATTTATTAATATTGGTATAGTATTTTAAATATGTAGTTTATTATTCCCTCACTTTGTATCAAAACAATTATAGTGCATTTAAAAAAAATTTGTAACGAGGTGAACAACAAAACTCAGTTTCGTTTGTGAAATTCTGCGTGCATGGTTAATATATAATATTGTGCTTGATAATTTATTCAAATTTTGTAAATACTGTAAATTATTACCCATAATATTCGGTTACGGTGAGTATAAAAGTTTAATACGGAAAGAATATTTATCACTGTAAGTTGAAACGAAATCCCTATAAAAATTAAGGGATATTGAGAACCTTTTCGTCCTTTTGCTAGGGAATTTGACATGCGCTTTGGGATTTTTCCTACTTCGAAACAGATTTTGACGGTATTTCTTTATTTTCCGATCGCGTTGGGTTTCCCTAGCACGGTCATTACGCAAAATAATTTATTTAAGCTTAACTATCAAAAACTGTAAAAGGTGCCCATACACTCGGATGGCATATTTATTTAGAAACGGATAGCGTTATTTATTCGGAAGTTTTTTGAGATTTTAAAAAATATGTTGATTCAAGGTGGCCCAAAGTGTACATATGTGCAAAATATCCGATTCGGAGATGGTGAGGTGCACAGCCTTTCCTGGATTTGAATGGATTCACCCACACATAACTATTTCACATAAACACTGATGTAACTGGAAGTGAGTGTTTAAATTGTGTTGAAGAATGTTCACAAAAGCATGAGCTGTTTCAACAGTGTCTGAAGATGTATGAAACTCGATATCCTCCCTCTTTTACATTCAGGAAACCAATAAATAAAATGTAGTGAGGCGTTGGTATTATGTTTGAAGTCTCATCTGTATGCGCAAAATTTCCTTCTTCCATCAAACATTTATTCTCGTACTGCGTCTGAAAAAGGAAGTATGCCATGGATATGTAGATATTAACTTTATGGGGAGGTTTAATATCAAGGTCATTTTTGTGTATTTCAATCTTGTTTCCGATTGCAACTGCCTAAAGTATACTATTTGGAAATAATGCCGTATTTTATTCTGATCTGTTGAAAGTGATACATATACAGTATGGAGTGAAGAAATGTTTTCTTTAGCTGTGAAGTCGATTCGAGTAGACAGTGTTTCGAAATTGCCTTTTCAAACTGTAAGGAACGCTTAATCTTCCTGGTGGTTATCTCGAAGAGGTTCGTCATAAGCAAAACTGACCAGATCTTGATGGACGAGATATTTCGTCGAAACACCACTTGGAGGGTTAATTTAACCGTATTCACTCAGGGATGTGTGTCTACAAGCGCCCTCAAATGTGTTTGCGAGAACATACACTGAGGTGAAAAATGAAAGAGAAAACACGTGAGCAAGCCCCAATTATACAATTTGACAACAGTTGTGCACTTACCAGTTTCCCATTAGGTGCTCCAAGTTGTGACCACCTGCACTAATGCACGCCTGACAGCGTCGATGCATGGATTGCTGTATTGCCTGCTGCCGATGTTCTAGTAATAATTATGTTTTTCGATTACTTGGCATTGCTTGGGTAGTGACCTCTGACATATTTTTGACTTGCCTACTTGGTTTTTGTCCCAAACTAAAGCCTAGCAGCAACTCAAATATACGTCAATCATACGCCTACTTGTGACACTATCGCTATTACGTTTCCAAGATGTATTGAGTAATGTTCTCTCTCGCCAACAAACCATCCTTAAATATTCCTCCAAATTGCTCGCAACTTGACTTACAACACCGTATTTTAAGGTTTCCCGGTCTTACCCGTGGCCAATTGAAGTTAGTTTTATGCTCAAGTTACAAAAATATGCTTTTCGGTTATTTGGCGTTGTTTGAGTAGTGACCTCTGACAGATTTTTGAGTTTCCAACTTGGCTTTTATTTTGGTATAGTTTTGTCCAAAACTAAGCAAAGCAGCAACACCAAAAAGCCTGCATACCCATTTAAACACTATTGCTATTATTTAGCAAGATATTCTCTCGTCTCAACAAAACCACCATTAAAAATTCCTCCAAATTGCCCGCAACTTGACTCTTACACAACACCGCATTTTAAAGTTACCCGTGGCTTATTGGTAAATCCCCGACCCACGGAGTATTATAAATGACTGAGCTCCCATTATGCCTTTCCTTTTTTCCCCTCCACTGCATCGCATATATTTAGCACACCCTTTGTGGGTGCGTAATGAATAAAACAAAAGACGAACCACATGCTCTACTCCAACCCTTATTACTCTAAGCTTTTGAAAACTCCTTTAATTAAGCGATGAACAATGAATTGGGATAAAAGCTTCATTAGCGACACGTCCCTTAAGCATCCGCCACTCCCTAATCCCCAACTTTTTGAGGTCTGTTGCAGAAGTGCTCATCATCCCTCCTAAAACTCCTGAACCGTATCCCCCGAACGACGAGGGGATATTGTTTCTGCTTTTTTGTTCCTTTTTTCCGTTTCCTTCCTTCTCATCTGGTGGCAGTGCTCACTGACTTTCAAGCACTGCCTTTCCCATATTCATTTGCTACTTGCTCCGACCGCCCGTTCTATAAATGGAAGTTTCTTGCCCATGTTACCCCAGAGTTTTTCTCCAACTCTGGGGAACTTTTTTGTTCTTTGAATAAAGAACTAGCTGGGGTGGGAGCGGAGGTGGGGGAAGAGGGGATTTTTATGGAAAGTTCCAGAGCGTTTTTTCGCCACACACTCCCAGGCATTTGGGTTCGAAGAGAAACGTTTGGGTCTTGGAAGCTGGGGAGAAAAAAGTCAGTGTCTATTGCTCATTTTATTGCATTCAAACCAAATGCGTCTGTCAGTGCTAATTTTTATTTAATCTTTGTCATTCCTCGATAGTAATCCGTGGTTCCCATAGTTCACATCACACGCCCAGGCATTTCGTTAGGAAAAAAAAGTTTTGGTCTTGAAAGCTGGGGGAGAAAAATGCCGCTTTGTCTATTGCTTGTTTTATTGCAATCATGCTGTCTAACGAAATGCGCCTGTCAGTACTCATTCTTATTTAATCTTTGTCATTATTTCTCGAAACTAATCCGTGGTTCCCATAGTTGACCACACTTCCAGGCATTTGGGTTCATAGAGACGTTTCGGTCTTGGAAGCTGTGAGAGAAAAAAGTCGCAATCTCTATTGCTAATTTTAATTGCAGTCAAACGGAGTGCGCCTATCATTGTTCATTATTATTTAATCTTTATTATTTTTTATTGATAATCCATGGTTCCCATAGTTCACCACACACGTGCAGGCATTTGGGTTCGAAGAGAGGCGATTTGGTCTTGGAAGCTGGGAGGAAAAAAAGTCGCTCATTGCTATTGCTCATTTTATTGCAATCAAACGAAATGTGCCTGTCAGTGCTCATTTTTATTTAATCGCCGTCATTATTCCTTGATACTAATCCATGGTTCCCATTGTTCATGGTACACGCCCAGCCATTAGAGTTCGAAGAGAGACGTTTTGGTTTTGGAAGCTGGGAGGATTGTTCGGTTGGTTTGGGTTTTACGGCGCAAGGTTCAAAGACGGACAATCTGCGCCAAACGCAAGATGATGCAAACCAGTAAAAATACATAAAAAGTTAAAATAGTCTAATCAACAATAGTCTAAATATTTATTACACAAATGATTTGTAGTTTAGATGATTAGAACCTGGGAGGAAAAAAAGTCGCAGTGTCCATTGCTCATTTTATTGCAGTCAAACGAAATGCGTCTGTCAGTGCTCATTTTTATTTAACCTTTGTCATTATTTCTCGATACTAATCATTGTGGTTCCTATAGTTCACCACACATGTCCAGGCATGTGTATTCGAAGAGAAACGTTTTGATCTTGGAAGCAGGGGGAGAAAAAGATCAGTGTCTATTGCCCGTTTTATTGCAGTCAAATGGAATGCTCCCTTCAGTATTCAAAAACCGTATAAGTGTTCAAAGCAAAAAAAGAAGAAAAATTGCATTTGTGCTAGATAAACATGGAATACACGTTTTTAATTTAACCAGACCTTAACACCGTCACCTAAATTGTTGCTTGGGCCCGTCATCTGATCTGATACTGGGAACGGTAATATATACCAACACTAGAGTTCACGTTAGTAAGAAATAGTGTAAAAGTTATTTCTTCTGATGAGTTTTGAATTTTTATATAAGATCTGAGTGCTTTTGTATTATTTCTGTTTCTTAAGCACATGAATCGATGGATAAGAGTTTTTATTCATTGAACATCTTTCTTAAATATGTTCTGGAATACAAATTTATATCCTAACCATGCTCATATTTTATCAATATTAAAATATGATTAAGTTGTTGTCTCGGTCCTGAACGAAGATAACTTCTTTTAATGCTAATCAATTATTAATATGTGTACATGTAACTTCCTCATGCATTATAAACATTGAAGCCTAGTTTTCCCATCATTTTATCCCGTATGGGTTGTGCTCTATTGTAACTGTTCATGAGGGGGAGTAAATTTTTCATACGACAGCAAAATGAAAATATAATTACTAAAATATAAAGCTGACTGAGAATTTGTACCAAATTGAGAATTGATAAATTTGACAGATTTGATAATTATCTAAGCTCTGCCAACACTACAAATAGGAGAGGGTGGTCTGTCAACCTAGATGTTGGTTGGGTTATATATATATATATATATATATATATATATATATATACAGAGAGAGAGAGAGGAGAGGAAGTAAAATCTCCTTTTTCCGTCTGGTTTGTTTCCACTGAAAATACCTCTCATAAGTTTATCTTATTTGGTGATTTATTGTCTATCATGGAAGATATGAACTGTCGTTTCCAAATCGAGTAGTTGGAATTGCATCCCTACTATCCATTCCATCCCTTTCATGATATGGGAATGAGCAGTTATCTGTGCTCTCATAATTTCTGGAAAAGGAAGAAAAGCTCACATTTTCTAATATTTCAGCAGAATTCCATTATGCTTTTAAGTTTAATCAAATTAGGGAATCCTTTCTAATCACGTACGATGTGCGAGGTGTAAGCTGATATTAAACACGTAATCTTTGTACTCCTTTATTGAATCGAAAGCTCCTTCAAAATAGTCTCTGGTAGGAGAGAACAAAAGCCATTTCATTTTTACGGATTTGTTCCAAGGCGGAACTCCACTCATTTGCCCTTGTTCTTGCGAGATGCAGTCTGGCTTTCTTACAATGGGCTTTGTCAGAGATGGCATTTTAATTGTGGAAGACCTCTCCGAAGCGATCTTCCGACATTTCTCACACACACTTAATTCTCGGTCGCGTAAAGAATTCTTTTCGTTTAATGTGTTTTGTTGTGGAGGGAAAAAATAATGTATTTTGCCACGAGTTGGGAATGCCGCAACAAAGCGACGAGATTTATATCCCCTTCCGAAATCATCTTGGTCTTTGCTCTTTTAAGTTTACAACTTGTAATGAATGATCCCGCGACTGTAAACACTGTTACCCTTTTTTCTGCTAACAAAGCCGAGAGAAAAACTGTTGTTGGAATTCAGAATTAACTTGGGAAGAACTTTTATTTCCCGCTAGTTGTGTGCAGCATTTTTCTCGCTGGAAACATTGCACCGCAGTATGAGGTAGAATGTGGATAGTACGGAGGAGTGAATTAACTGAAACTTTTCGATGCTACCTTCGTTGCTATTTAAGTGTTAATTATCAGCTTTTGTTACTTTAACCAAACCGTCTAATGGGCAATTGGCCCATGTCCCCGAATAGGTCCACATCTCCCGAACCTGGTTGATTTGTAATAGAAAATATTACGATTCCCAGTCGATCAACAAATGAATTCGGGAAACAATTTTTATACGTTTCGTGAAGTTATGTAACTCATGAAGCACTTCTGAGTTTGCACCTATAGTGAATGATCTCGCGGACCTTAATCATTACCATCAAAAGCTGGGAGAAAACCGTTGTTGGAATTCAGAATTTACTTAGCAAGAACTTTTATTTCACTCCATGTTTGTGCGGCATTTTTCTCCTTAGAAACATTGCAGCGAAATATACTCGTGTCCAAAATTATCTTTACTTGCATAAAATCACGGATTTCTCGGAAACTGAACTATATACTTTTATGAATTTATGTGAAATGATACGTAACACCATAACATATAAATACAAAGGAAAAAATTTAAGAGCACTGCATATGATATAAAACTGTAGCATGAAACAATAAAAATGGTAATAATATGTGACGAGAAGAGTTAAAAAAAAATGAATAACTCAGAAAAAATTAAAGGCTTATGAATTTAATATGGAATGTGATCTCCCCTGACGTGTACACACATGTCACAACGTGCTTTAATGCTGGCAATAATGTTGTTAATCATAGTTTGGGGAATTAAGTTCCACTCCTCCAGCAATGCAGTCTCAGGGCATTTATATCTCTAGGAGGAGGATGTCTCCGTGCAACTGCTTTTCCAAGGTAGTCCCATAAGTTTTCTATCGGGTTCAGATCAGATTTTGTTGGCCTCGGTATTCGCTCAATGGCTTCACTTTCAAGGAATTCATGAACGTGGTTTGCTCGATGTGGACGAGTATTATCGTCCATAAATAAAAAGTCAGATCCATATGCATCTCTGAAAAGTCTTACATAAGGTTCTAAGACCTCATCCTGATATATCTCCTGATATATCTCTGGCTGGTCACAAATCCGCTGTTGAAAACGTGTAGAGGCGTACGTCCATCGATCATTATTCCTCCCCATACCATCACACCTGCACTACCGAAACGGTCACGTTCCATAATGTTCGAAGGAAGATTTCACGTTCCTGGCTCCCTCCAGATGTACACACGTTTAGAATCAGATGTTAAACTAAACCTCGACTCATCAGTAAAGAGAACATGGGTCCATTGGTGTTCACTCCAGTTCTGATGTTCTTTGCACCAATTAAAGCGATCCCTCTTTTGTTGTGAAGACAGTGAAACACATACCCTTGGCTTTCTGGGATAAAGGCCTTTTTCATTAAGCCTTCTGTATACAGTTTGCCGTGATGCAACAGTTCCAGTGGCGGCTGCAACCTCTGAACTTAACTTCCTGTTACGACGGACAGTTATTGCCAGATATGGATATTGAGAAGCAGTTTTTATTTGTTTACGACCTTGTCCAGGCCTCCTTACAACAGTTCCAGAGTTCTGAAATTGTTTCCATAGCGTAGAGATTGGTCTGTCTTGAAATATTCACACATCTCGCTGCTTCCATGATTGTCTGCCCTGCTTCTAAACGGACGATAATTCGCCACTTCACAGATTCTTCCAAATGATACTTCGAAGCCATAACAAACTGTTTTGGGTTCTTACACACTGAAATCAAACTCTGTATTGCAGAAATTCCCTCAGATATTCACTTTGCGCAAAGCGCTTGATTCACCGTCGGATGACGTAACGCCTTGATTTGCATATCAGAAACCATTTGATCACTTTTGATTGGATAATGCTAATCAGGCTTGTCTTTCACACATTCCCCGCAAAAATGGATTACATCGATTGGATATTTCATGGAATGTTATTATTTTTATGTATGTAAAGATAAATTTGGATGTGAGTATTATTCAAAATATAAGGTAGAAAGTGAACAGTACAGTGGAGTTGAATAAAGTGAAACATTTGGATGGCACTTTACTGTTAGTGCCATAAAGTGTTAGCTATCAGCTTACAGCTTTGGTTCATTCGTTTGCTATCATCAAATCTTCTGTAATGGGCGATTAGGCCATGTCCCTAATTGAGCACACCTCCTGAAACGGGTTAATTTGTAGAAACTTTACACTGTGGAGCATTCAAAATATGAGGTTGAATGTGGATAGTTCGGTAGAGTGAATGAAGTGAAACTCTTTTGAATGACACTTAATGGTACTTAATTATTAGTGCCTTAAAGTGTTGGCTATCAGCTTGCAGTTTTGTTTTATTCTTTTTCTTTCAGTAAACTTTTTGTAATGGGCGATTGGGTCCTAGTCCCCAATGGGGAAACTGGTTGATTTGTTTTTTAAAAATATTCACGGAAGATGAAAATGCGATGAACACTAACAAATGAATTATGTTATTTTTATATATATTTCTTAAAATAAATTGTTAATTTGACCTGTTCTGGGTTCCCAGTCCTACATTTTCTTTAAAAAGTATTTGGATCTTATTTTTCTGTATTAAAACAAGAGAAAGTTCTCGAAAAATACCTTCATTTTATTTAGTCCTTGAATGTTAACCCTAACTTTACTTTAAACAAAATTTGTTATAATCCGAAAATTCCAATTTTGTACATTTTTGCATTTCTTTCCTCGCATTTTTATTGCATGCTATTAAGAGATTTAATAATTTTAATTACTTTCACTTGCATAATGAAAAAAACTAAAATGTAGATGACTTAATATATGCTGCGTTTTTTGAACATGTAAAACCGCTATTGTTGACATGTTCCTTAATGTTACCGATGTAAAATAATTTTTTCTGTTCTCTTGGGAATTCAATTATTTACTAAAATCTTTCATTACATTTATGAATTTTCTGGTTGTTCACGTTAATTTTATTGACTAGTCTTAACATCAGCTAATTAACGTAATGAAATTCTTAAAATTTTTTGGAATTTCTTGAAATGTCCTTGAAGAGTACTTTAATTTTTTCTTACTTAAAATAGAGTAATAACTATGCTCTCAGTGAATGATGAACCAATGATTGCATAAAATTGTAAAATTCCACGATTCTTTTTAAAACTCGGTGGTACATTAAGCTAACCAATTTATGTACCAATTCGTAGCCAATTCAAAGAGTATTGCGTTGACGTGATGTGGGAGTTTGGAGAGTGGGGTGCCAGCTCAGGTGTTGCCTTGTCATCTGACAGTGATTCAAAATTACGTGGTGTTGTCCTCGGGTCGTTCCCTTTGGGATTGATCCCGGACTGTCACCAATAGCCCGTTGTGTTGCTCCAGTGTGACGTTAAATAAAAATATCTACCTTCAAAAAGTATTGCTCTGATGTGTTTTCAATAGGTTCGAAGCACACTCAACAAAAGTAAAACAATGGTAGAAAATCGACTTGATTATTGGAAAGATCTTGAAGGAATTTTTAGATCGTCAAGATCTGATATTTTCCGGTGCAGAAAATGGATCTAAAATGATGAGATTTTTAAGAAATTCGGTTAGGAGGCTTTCAAATATGTGATACTTTCATTTAAACCAAGTAAGAAAACTTCGAATTGGTAGCACGGAAAGTAGAAAAGTAACTGATAGCGCACATAGCAAGTCGGACACTAATACTTAGAACTTATTTTCAAGGCACTTGTAAAGAACAATAAAACAAGCAACTAAACGGGAAAAATAACTGGATTCATAATACAAGATCTGTCTCATTAAAATAAAAAAGGGCTTTTTTAATAAACAAATGGACAAAACTTAAACATGAAATTAGATATATGCTGGCTCAAAAGTAATATTTAACACGATGACCAAACAAAAAATTACCTATATTCAATGAAACTTTTGAAATAACATTAAAAACTTGGGCGACGGTCTGGGATCAAACAAGAAAGGAAACATGCGTGGACAACACCTCGCAATTTTGAACCACGGTCAGATGACGAGGTCAACACCTGAGCTGTGGCACCTCTCTCAAAACCTGCACACTGACGTGAGGACAATCGTGGCCACGACAGACTTAACGTGCACCAGTCCCCTGTACACGACGGTCTTCGGTTGAACCGAGTTTCGAACTCGCAACCCTCCGATTGCTACTCCTTTACTCTTCCAACCGGGCTACCGCATCGAGAAACTCGCAGGAAAGTATTAGACGTTTAAAAGGCTTTATAGTTCTTTTCGCTTAAAAAAATGTGGTGGAAAAATGTATTTTTAGCCGCATCTTCATTTATTTCTCCTCCAACTGGTTTGAGAGGGAAGGTAAACTAACTTCTGCATCCCGATAGCGAAAAGTCGTTACTTAAGCTCTACCGTCTCCCCTAAATACTTCACTTTTGGTTGCGTCTCGCAGTTAATGCTTGTACGCGTTGTGGTAGTTCGGTCATAAGGGTGGTAGGGGCGCACACATAAAAGAGCATTGGAAAAGTGTTTGCTAGCATCTTTTGACGCCTGTGTATTGAAAATCCCTTTAGGCAAGCGGATTTTCCTTTTAAATGGTTTTATGTTTCGCGAAACTGCGTCTGAAAAGTTTTCGTTTCACTTTTGATTTCGCCCTGTATTTAGTTTCGGATTCTCTTGCTCGGCGCTTGTTTCGGCTGATAAGGAAGTCGCAATTGTGGCGCCAATTTCTCGAATAGTTTCGATTTTTTTTCCTGGCCTCTTAGGTATTTGCAGCGATTGAAAAGTTCGAGTGGGGATTCAAATTGGTTAAGCTTATTGCGCCTTGGGTAAGCAACGCATCTGGTAGCAATTTATTTTTCAGTTTTCTTTGATGCTTTGGAAGGGATTTTGAAAATCGAATTCTTTATTAGCATCTGTTTGCGTTTTGGATGCCCATGGTGTGAGGGTTGGAAAATTGGGTTCATCTCCTAGGACAGGAGTTACCATGGTACTCGACCTAGGTGCTGGAGGACTGGGGAATAGGAAACACCTTTTGACGCTTGTGTATTAAAAATCCAGCGGATTTTCGTTTTAAGAAGTTTTGTTTCGCGAAACTGCGTCTGAAAAGTTTTCGTTTCACTTTTAATTTCGTCCGTACTTCGTTTCGGAATCCTGTCGCCCTGCGTTTGTTTCGGTTAAGGAAATCGCTGTTGTGGCGCCAATTTCTCGAATAGTTTCGATTATTTTTCTGCCTTCGGTGTTTGCATCGATTGAAAATATTCGAGTTGAAACACAAATTGGTTAAGCTGATTGCTTGGTGGGTGCTTGGCAGCGAGTGGGAATGTATTTTTCAGTTTTCTTTGAGGCTACGCGTAATTCTGTTTTGGAGGGGATTGCGACAAATCAAGTTCTTCAATAGCATCCTGTATGGGATGTGGATGTCGATATTGAAAGAGTTAGAAACATAAATTGGTTGGTTGTCTTCGGATTTTATGGCTCAAGGCCAACACAAGACAAACAACACAATGAGGGACGAAGAAAAAGCAAAAAGTAGAAGGGTAGGTGAGGGTAAAAATGAAAGGGAGGGAAAGATCACCCGGGTACCTCGGGGTTGTGATGCCCTTTACACACCTAAAGAAGCTGTGTCCCTGAGGGCAATATAAATTGGATACATTACCTATGACAGAGGTTGCCTGTACACTATGGTACCTAGCGTAGGTGCTAGTGGACTTTGAAATTTGAAAACAAATTTGAGTTAAATAAAAATTGTTCAATTGAAGCTATGAAGATTGAAAGTAGTACTCGTTGCAGGTATTTTTTGTCAGTAATATGTTGAAAAAGGTTTTTGAAACTATCAAATTTGTACTGAATAACCTTAAACAATAGAAAAAATGCATCTAAAAAATTTTTCAAGAAATTCTTCTGGTTAACGAATAAAAAGCAGTAAGAGTTGGTGCTCCAAAATATGCAAGAAAAATGTCCGCTGTTTTGAAAATTATTTAACAGTATGAAATTTGAAAATTATTTGGCGGAAAATTTTATCTCAAGCCCTAATTTCATGCATGATGCTAGTTTTTCTTGTATTCGCCACTTATTCCACCAGAATGTTTTAAAGTGGATTTTGAGGGATATATTTCTCATTCCCTTCACACACAGGTTGTATTAGATTAATGACTGGGATTGAAGAAGGGTTTATTTAATTTTGTTGTGATATACAATGCACGTATGGCGATATTTAGCTCCGTATGTTTCGAGTCATTATCTTGCATTAAAAGGCGTTGAATTACAGTTTTTAATCATAAGTTTCGAAATGGGGGCCCTTAAAATATGATTCTCTCTACTTAATTTATGAAGTAGATAAATTTTAGTGTTACATCGTATGTGCGAAGAATTTTTTTCATGATTGAAATTTTACTCTTAAATATTTTGGTCATTATTCATACTTTTAGTAGATTTTATTACAAATTACAAAATTTTATTGGATTTAGCGCATTTCTTTGCTCGTGTAATTTCACTTTTTATCAAAACGTATGGGCTCAGTGGTTTTGCCTACTGCGTTAGCAACCTGCGAGTTGTAGGCTGCACAGATTCGATTCCTGTAATTTAGTCTTTCTTCCGTCAGGAACTTTCCTTATATTCATTATTTGGCGTTATCTGTCTTGTGTTTGTTTCAGTCGGACCAAATATGGTCCTTGCGCCATAAAATCCAAACTAACCATCCAAAACGTATTTTTAAACTGATGGAAATTAATGAAAAGAATCAATCGTAATCATTCATTTCATTCAATCAATATCAATTATGATTTATCCTTAAATAAGTAATAATGTACTTTATTTTATGAAAGTTGATAACAGCAACATGGATTTTAAGTGTTTTTCGTATCACCTATACAATAGTATAGTATATTTATTTATTTATCAATTGTTTCTCTACAGAAAAATATCCAATTATGGAGAAAAACAAATTATGATCCAAAAAATGCAAGAGCAAGTACAGTCATAAACACAGTTAGATACGAGATAAAACATAACACTTAATTGAAGCAGATTACTTTTTGAATTGGAATCATTAAAAATATCAATATCCGAGAGAAAGAATTATACAGTTAAAAATTTTATTTGTGGAAAAATTGTTACATACATTCTTTTTAAACCCTACTGTTGTTTGTCTTGACGAGGTTTCGTCATTATTGAAACACCAGATATTGATGGACGAGATATCTCGTCATGAGAAAAACTTACCAGATCTCGTCATCAGAAAAGTATCTCGATGACGAGAAATCTCGTCATTAGCAAAATTGGTCACATCGTGATGGACGAGATATCTCATCGAAACCACTTGGAGGGTTAAAGGTTTGAGAACAATAATTTACAGTTTCTGGTGGTATACCTAAGGACGTTAAAATCAATACAAGAAACTAAAAAGGGCGAATCAATGTTGCTATCAATTGAACACATCTTTGTACAAATACTCAAACCACGCTTTTCAAATTGGATGGATCTGTTTTGATTTCGACAAATAATTCTGACATCCACTTTTTAATTTTTTCTCCATTGATTCTGTTTCTATCAGTTTAGTAACGTCTTCAAAGAGAATGCATCCTCCTTGCAAAAATATTAGTTAATTTTAGTGGTTTGACTTTTCAATGCGTTACTAGAAACAATTCATTTTGCTAAATATTGTTGACGAAATCTATTGTTCTTTCCGCAGTTTGCAAGAATTTTTAATTCCATTATTGCCTACACAATTCGTAATCTTCAACAATTTCTCGAGTTTTTGCATTATTCAGGCTGTTCCCACGTATTCCCGATCAGTGCATACTTATTGTTTAAAAGAAATTCAGCGCTCACTCAATTAGAGTGAAAACTAATGGTCATTAATTTTCTTATTCAATTTTTTTTAACTTGTACATTTGCATTTTGTCGGATTTTTTTCGAGCTACATTGTGCACGATGGAGTTGCTATTCTTCATGCTTAAGAAAAAAGTATGCTCTTTGATCGAGTAAAGGTTAGTTAAGAAAGAAAAATTATATTCAATATACTCGTCTTAATGCGTTTTTTCAGTCGAGGCCTTTTTTTCATATTTTGTTTTACCCTAAACGCTTAAGTTGTTTTTAGGTGGGTTTCTTAATCTGTTTTTAACTGATATCATTTAATTACTCTTTCAGCTTTTTGTGAAAGAAAATTTTATCTTCATATACACATTCTTTTCAGCACGTTCTTTTAACGGTAGAGTTTTTTCAGTTAGGGATTTCTCCCTAATGCTGTTATCAAGTCCGATGTTTCCTCCCCCGAACGTACTAATTAATAAATATAATTGCTTTGAGTGAAATTAGTGGTTTTTTATTAAAATTAAACTTTTTAACTCACCGTAGTAAATAGCAGTGTTAACTATCTTTACGATACATTTCTAAAATAAACGAATCGTTAATTTGTAGACAAGGAATCAGACAAGTGTAAATAAAACAAAGTGGGATTTTGTTTTACTCCAAATGTAAAAATGTAGCTGCTTTTGGATGAAGTTGCTGAGCTAATCAGCGTGACAAATGAGATCAATCGAACACCTGATATCAGTCTGATGTTTCCCCTAACTTACTAAATAAGTATTATTGTTTTAAGTGAAATTAGTGTTTTTTTTGTTTAAATTAAACTATTTAACTCCCCGTAGTAAATTAAAGTGTTACATTCTTTAAACTGTCTAAGTAAAGGAATCGTTACTTCGTAGACAAGTGTAAATAAAATAAAGTAGGGTTTTGTTTTACTTAAAATGTAAAAAAATGACTGTTTTTGGATGAAGCTGCTGAAGTAATTAGCATGACAAATGAGGTAAACCATTCACCTGATGTTGTTTTAGAAACATTATTGGAGAGTTTTTACTCCGATTATAGGTTTGCTTCCACATAATTTTCTCATTTTAAGTTATTTACTTTTCATTACACTTGTATAAACTGTGGATTTTGGGGATCATAATGACATTCAATATTTTTTCAAAAGGGTTGATTCACACCTGAAAGTGACCCAAAATCCTTGTACAAAAAATTAAGGTAAATATTATTAAAACAACTAGAAAATTACGAAATGAATTCGAACAGAAAATTTCTCTGGGAAATAGTAACTACAACTACTGGTTTTTAATGAAGTTGTAAAAGACAGATTCCTTGTGCCTTAGTATGTAGCCTTAATCAAATTAACTTAATTAAAGTTAATTTAAGAAATAAGACTTAGTTAAAATTAACAGTTTTAATGTTTAGCCTTAATTAAAACCAAACCTTCGACATTAATTTGCTTCTGAAAAACTCGAAGTCACCTTGATTCTGGGTGGTGGAGAGGTGTCCTAAGGCTCCTTTCACACAAACAGAATTCGCGTCCCATTCGAATCAAAACTTTTTAATTTTGAGGAGAGAACTGAAATGTTTGAATTGATAATTTAACAATATCAGGCCCCATATCCGGCATACTGTGCTTAAGTTCAAGGCTAGATGATGGGGACCGGTAGTAATTGAAATGAAGAGCCCCCATCAAATACCAATTTGTATCCCAAGCACTTATTGTTTATTTGTAACACAAATGTGTATATTTTCCCTCTATTTTTGCACACTTAGAGCCCACCGTCTTCAGTTCAGCAGAATCCCAGTCAATCCGAATCAATCTGAATTCAGTAGAAACTGACTGACGAAGATTCGGGAAAACTGCTTCCTTAAGAAATAGTTTATTCATCTTAAAACCTTTCAAACTGCTTAAATCGGGAGTGATTCACTCCAATGCACCTGAATCTACGTTAGTCGGTTTTTACTGAATTCAGATTGATCCGTAATCTGTTGGTGTGAAGTGGCCCTGACTGTTTCAGTTTTGCCTAACTCTTCACCTGCATTGAACCACTTTATTAAATGAAAGAAAATCTAAATTTAATAAGCTTTCTTATTTTGCTGGAAAAGTGAACTCAAAGGGGTTATAGAAATTTAACAATTCAACCAATTTAATAAATAGTTCTTATCAGTAATTTCAAGAATCAGAGGATGATTTGATCTGACTTAAACACGTAATCTAGAATTCATAGATTATTCAATGTGGAATCAATTCTTGCCATTAGATTGAAGAGCAATTGAGCTTATACTACGACGGACTGGCGTATTTAATCTGCTTTTCCGATCGCTAATTTACCTTCTATCAGCAATTTCATGTAATGAACCTAAGACTACTCAATCCATTCTTAGGAAATCCTCTTGAGAATCTCTGAACTGAAGAACGCAGCTGCGTGGAAAACATTGTTAATTACCTCGCGTATTTGAAGTGATAAAACCTTTACACTCTTTTGACCCTGCTTCCCTTCAAGAAAAGGAGAAATTAGTCCCTTTGTTATATTCGTCTGTTTTATTCACCACTCTGTGCATATCTGCTGCATTTTTTGCCTCGTTCCTCTTTATTTTATGGAGCAGGTTCAATAAATAAAACGATTTTCAATGCGGTGAGAGAATATATTTATTTTAATTTTTTCCGTCAGGTGGACTTTCGTTTTAGAAAATTGTTTTCATCCCCACTTTAGTCTATTTTTTACTCACTGCTTTCTAGAGTAAAAGCTAAAAACCTTAATCAAACCGTAGTCAATAGTCTAAAAGCTTCAGAAAATGACTAATAAAGAAGACGAAAACGAGATTGCAATATACTTTGTATCAGCAACTTCATGTAATGAACCTAATGCTACTCATACAAACTTAGGAAATCCTCTTGAGAATCTCAACTGAAGAACGCATCTGCGTATAAAACATTGTTAATTACCTCGCGTATTTGAAGTAATAAAATCTTGACACTCTTTTGAACCTGCTTCTCTTCAAGAAAAGGAGAAATTAGTCTGTTATTCGTCTGTTTCATGTTTACCACCCTGTGCATATATGTGGCATTTTTTGCCTCGTTCCTCTTTATTTTATGGAGCAGGTTCAATGGATGAAACGATTTTCATTGTGGTGAGGGAATACATTAGTTTTTATTTTTCCGCCAGGTACTTTCGTTTTAGAAAGTTGCTCTCAACCTAGTTTTAATCTACTTTCTTCTCTCTGCTTTCTAGAATAAAAGCTAACAACCTTAACCAAACCGCAGTCAATAGTCTAAAAACTTCAAAAAATAAATTTTTAAGATTAAAACAAAATGATTAACTTAGTCTACAGCTATTTCAGTGGAACATAACGTCCACTATCATCAGGAGCAAAATAAACGAGAGGAAAACTCGAGTTAATGTGTTATAAGCTTCAAAAATGACTAATGAAGAAGATGAAAAAAAAGATTAAGCTGGTCCATAGCGATGTTGATAGGACACATCTACCATCATCAGAATCAAAATAAAAAATAAAGGCTCTTGTTTAAATATGTTATCTTTGTACAGTGTTGCCACCACTCTCTCTAAAAAAGGGTCTAATTAAGAAGTGAGTGATGGAAACACTGTTCAAAGATAACATATTGAAACTCGAGTTTTTCTTGTTTAGTTTGGTCATTGTGTTGGTGGACTGTGTTCCACCAAAATATCTAGAGACCAGCTTTATTATCTTGTTTTTTATTTTCCTTGTTAGCCATTTGTTGAAAATTTTAGACTATTGACTCTTCCTCTACATGTGATATGAATTCCGTGAGTTTAATGAAGAACCTGTTATTGGTCGGCTCTTTTTTTTCAGAGGTACATTTCATTGGTTGAAATTTCTTTAAGATAGGTTTTGAAACTTTTTCTAATCTTTGTAGGGATATTCGAGTAAAATAAATCTCACATACTATACTACTCGCATTTTATTCAGATGTGACTAATAAACGTTTCATCTAATTTCTCGGGGGTAATTCGATGATTGAAATAAATCTGGTTACAAATGAATTTAACGCTAGTCTCTTTTTTATCATCACAAAATTCTCGTGCTTGTGATTCATTGACCAGTTTTTCAAGTGCTGTAGTAGATTGCCAATTTCCACTCTGCAAATTTACCATAAAGTGTTTATTAAATGAGTCTAATTTTATTTATGTCAGGTCAGGTCATGTTATGTCATGTTTATTTCCTTCGCAAAGCAGAAATGTACATCGCAAAATCCTGTTTAACCTGAAGTAGTGATGTTTTATTTACAGTGTAAGAACAGTTGAATCCTGTAAAACACCAAACGTGACGTATTTCGATGAAAAGAATAATGTATGGTTGAATGGATGAACAGTTGTAGTTGAGACCAACCATGATTGAAATTAGTCTTTCATAGTTGATCTCATTTACCACTGTTTCATGATGGCTGCGTGGTTAGCGTGTTGTTTAAATGGTCTGTGGTGTCGAAATCCAGTCTGGTGGATATGGATGTTAGTTTGAATCTAATTTTATACTTGATTTAGCACTTAAGCACCAGGATCCATTCTGATTTATTCCTCGAGGAGCAAAAAATGACCACATAGCGACAAACAAATCTAATAATTTACTAAAGGTAGTGATCAATGGGGTTAGAATAAAGTTTTCTTTTAGATCTAATATGGTGGTGTATTGCTCCTATTTTTATTGTAATACTACAGGTATTTAACCACATCCCACGGTCATCGAAAATCCTTCAAAAGATTTTTTATTTTTCGAACTCAAAGATTCTATAAATGTACTTGAAAATTGCCAAAATTGTTTACTTAGAAAGTCCTTGAATTTTACCTTGAGCACTATTTTAAAGAAAACTTGCCTACTACTTAAAACTTCCCTTTCAAAAGTTTTGGCTCATAAAAATCTTTTTCTCATCCTGCTGATGACAGCTCAGGTATCGACCTCGTCATCTGAACGTGATTCAAAATTACGAGGTATTGTCCTCGGATCTTTACCTTCGGGATTGATCCCGGACAGTCGCCAATAGGTCGTTGTGTTGCTCCAGTGCGAAGTTAATTCAACTACCTACCGATTAATTTAATTTAATTTGAATTTATTGAATGGTACTTTAAAATCTATTGCATTAACTTTTTATTTCCTAGTCTAATGTGTGAATTGTATTTTCTTGAAATTGAACATTTGTCATTAATAAATTGAGATCCTTGACATCCTTTAGTTCTTGAAATGCCACTGAAAAGTATTTGTGCTGAGTTAAATAGTGGAAACCCCCATACCAGTACACACACTACATATTATTAAGTTCTGATGAATAATCGATAAGCTTCCGGCATCAAGCCTCACTGGATGTCACTTCGTTTGAGTGCAAATTTTAAAGAAAAACTCCGCCAAAAAAGGATTCTTGAAAGATTTCCAGAGTGTTAAGAAAAATCTCGTCACCGGGGATGGAGTTTACGCCTTCATCCAAGGCAAATTTATTCTCCTTGAGCTCTGTTCAATTTTCTTTAAACGATTTTAAATCAGTGGCGTTGGTGTGAAATAGCTTTCTTAGCGTCGATCCCTTTCGTTCGGGCTGCAATTTTCTTTCAGCTCTCGATTTTAATGGACGATAGGACTCAAAATCTAAAAGCCATATGCTTCTAAGTACACAAGTAAAAGGAAACTTCCTGATCTGCTGCCTCTTGTCGTAAATGCAGTCTAGTCCCATCTAAGCGGAAGACAGCTGCCTACCGACAAAGTTGGTTGCACCCCTCGTTAATTTTCCATTAACGTTTGGGCGCATTCGATCCGTCGCTGTACCATACTGCTTTATAATCCCACCATGCGAAAAATCCCTCCTTCGGTGTGTACGTAGCGGTGTTGTACATGCACGCACGTTGTACGCCGCGGAACGTAAATTGCAGACTTGTGGGCGTATTGGATAGGCGTTTAATGGATAAGATTCTATCGAAAGAAGGATACAATTTGTGAAAGTTGCTCGAAGTGTTTAATGCCTAGGAAGGGATTTCGGCTGGATTCAGGGCACGGCTTGGTGTGGGGTGATTAAGTTATTGGGATCATGTAAGGTGAGGATTGTTGGAATCTCGCTACAGAAATGATCGTATCATTAATTATAAGTCTTTATGGGTTGGATTGTGATGACTGGCAGTGAAAGTTGTAAGTGTATTTATTCGGTAGTTTTTACTGTTTCTGCTTGAAGGTATTAAGGTAACTTACAGAGTTGTAAGTTTATAGGATAAGCGTTTAATGGATACGATTCTATCGATAGAAGGATACAATTTGTGAAAGTTGCTTGGAGTGTTTAATGCTTGAGAAGGGATGTGGATTTCTGGCTGATTCATGGCACTTGGTGTGGGGTGATTGGTATCATGTAGGGTAGGGATTGTTGAAATATGCTACAAAAATGATCGTATCATTAATTATAAGTCTTTATGGGTTGGATTGAAATTTGTGTTAAATGTTTGTTTTTTCCTTAAGTATGATTGTCAGTACAAGTTGTAAGTGACTTTATTCGGTAGTTTTTATTTTTTCTGCTTTTTGAAGGTATTTTAAGGTAAATTGCAGAGTTGTGAGTTTAGGATAGGCGTTTAACGGATAAGATTGTATCGAAAGAAGGATACCATTGATGAAAGTTGCTTGGAGTGTTTAATGCTTGGAAAGGGATGTTGATTTCTTTTGGATTCAGGGCACGGCTTGGTGTGTGGTGATTAAGTTGTTGGGATCATGTAGGGTGAGGAGAGTTGGAATCTCTCGTTGTTTACAAAATTCATATGTTTTCTTCATTTAATTTTATTATATTTTATTGCATACTGCCGATTGATTTAATAATTTTGTTTAATCCAATTTTTACTTGAATAATGATAGAAATTAAAATTGTGTTTTATTATTGCTTATTGAATATATAAGGCTTCTGAGAGAGAGACTTTGCCGCTCTGCTCTAATTTTTTGCTTCAAGAGATCCAAGTAATTTTAATATCCTAGTCTTTCATTCGCCGATTTTACCTAGTACTGGAGAATGCAAATGCTTGTCATCGTCAAATGAGGTCCCTGATAATTTTTTATGCAAAAGAGCCCTGAATCAATCGTCAGAGTTATTCACTGACGTAAAATCATCTACACTGTCATTTCCCGATTATAATCTCCCTGCATTACCGTCTTGTAATTCATTTCGAACGTGAAGTTTGTCAAATAACGAGTTGCCAGTCAGAAGGAAAACGGGATTTTTTCCCCTCTTTGTCATTTTTAATTCCCTCTTCCAACCGCGCGGGCCACAATGAGTTTGGGAAAAACGGGAAAATGATCCATCCTTCCAGCGGGCCTTGTTCTCAACAGGGTGATGATAATGGGATAGCACCGTTCGATATTTTCCCGAAATTCCTGTCTCCCAATACCGCAAGGATTTCATATCGTGGGGATCTCTCATCAGCCAAGATCGTGTTCATACGTCTCGTCAAGCTATTAACCCTCTGAGGGATTCACACGTAAAATTCCACCTTATACCTGCAATCTTCCCTGCATGAATTCTAACCAATTTTGATCTTCTTGACCAATAGAATCTTTTGAAAGGATTATATTCTAAGAAAATGGGCAGTATAATCTTTCCAAATAATTCTGTTCTAAAGGAAGAAGCAATAAAATCTTTCCAAAGAATTCTATTTTAGGAAAAGGCCAATAGAATCTTTTCAAAGCATTCGAATAAAAGGAAAGGACGAAAATTTTATTTCTAAAGGGTTCTATTCTAAGGATAGGACTAATAGAATCTTTCTCAAGAGGGTTCTATTCTATAATTTAATCTTTTTAAAGCATTCTATTCTAAGGAGAGAACTAATAGACTCTTTTCAAATGATTCTATTCTAAGGAAAGGAGCAATAGAATCTTCCCGAAGGATTCTATTCCAAGGAAAGGTCCAATAGGACCTTTCCATAGGATTCTATTCTAAAGAAAGGATCAACATAATCTTTAATCAAAGGAAATCATGAATATAATCTTTCTAAAGTATTCTATTTTAAGGATAGGACTAATAGAATC
The DNA here is from genome assembly GCA_933210815.1 of Meta bourneti. Classification (NCBI taxonomy): domain Eukaryota; kingdom Metazoa; phylum Arthropoda; class Arachnida; order Araneae; family Tetragnathidae; genus Meta; species Meta bourneti. Next base: position 7,766,004 of record OW119933.1, read on the forward strand.
CTTTCAAATGATACTATTCTAGGGTAAGGTGCTATAGAATTTTTCCAAAGGATTCTATTCCAAGGAAACCAGCAATGCAATCTTTCCTAAGGATTTTATTCTAAAGAATGTATGAATGGAATCTTTCCAACGGTTGAAAGAACTCACGGATTCTTTTAACCAGTAGTGGTTATTTAGTCATTAAGTGTGTTTGTGAGGCACTATACCATTCGCAAATCTCGCGACGCTCAGAGGGTTGACGTTTTGGCTGATCGAAGCTGGTGGATTCAAACAAAAGCAACCGTAAAAAGCAACCAGAAAAGAATAATCACATAAATGAAACCGAGCAGCCCTTACCAAGATAGACATCAGCGCGAGTTAATTCTTTATTGTGTGCGTATATATAGATCTTTCCAGTTTTCCAGAAAATGGAATCGGAGCAGCCTGGGAACGAAATGGCGCGATAAGTGTTAAAACGGAAATAAGTCTGCCAGGGAAAAGGGAGCGAAGAAAGAATTGAAAAGGGAGATAAAAGAAGCGATAAAAATTGTTGCAAAGAAATCTTCAAAAAGCAGCTGTCATTATGTTTGTTGATTAGCGTGAGGTACCTCGAGGGACTATTCACCAACAACCCGTAAAAGTGGTGGCTCTTTTTAGATATATTTATTAATAGGCCAAATAAATAAGATATCTCTTTGGTATTGGGAAGGAAGGATCTCGCTATAACGTTTTTTACAACTCAACCCCCCCCCCTTTCGAAAGCCACCTTTCGCGTTCCGCATTGCACCGTTGAGAATCACGTGCATTATTTTGGAACGTCTTTTCTACTTTTATTTACCCGTCTGGGTTTTTTCTCTTGTTTTGCTGCGGTGCTTTCAGTGCTTCACTTTAATTATTTCTTTGATTCCCCGATGTGGCGGTGGAAAGTGTTGTTTTTTGCTGTTTGCGTTAAGTAATTTCTGGGCGATTTATGTCATGCGTGGAGCTGTTATTAAAATCCCGTCTCGAAGGGTAGCTTTTACAATGGCAAATTTCGAGTTTCCACTGATCCCGGACGGAGCAGATTTGATTCCTCCCTGTTCTCTCTTTCTGTGTCAGTAAAACTTTAAGGATGTCCATTACTTGATGTTGTATGTCTTGTGTTTGGAGCAGCATGGCCAAATATGGCGCTTGCGCCATAAACCCAACAACCAACCAGTGATCCCGTAGTTACCATAGTATGCTTAGTCTTTGTCGTCCAACAAAATCCATCGTTTGAAGTTTCGTGACTTTGCATTAGTTCAACACTGGCCGAATATTAGCCTATGTGCACATTTTTCGAAAATGATATTTCAGTAAACTGAGTATTAGACATTGATTCGTAGTGTTAATTCTCAAGAAAACCACTCGATGGTGTGTATCAGAATCTAATATAAAATCACGCGCTCTTTTAGGGAATAACGGTCTATGGTGGAAACACTCGCAACTGTCGGACTTGTATTTGTTTACGGAATCACTAAACCTTGCGCCTGTTGTGGTTTGGTCCTCTTCTTTTCTTTACATTAAGATATATTTCGCGACAATGGAGGGAGAAGAAAATGTGAATATTTCTCCATGTGACGTCAATCGCTTTGCCAGATTCTCAAAACGGTGAATGGAATAAGGGTCCATGTAGTCCTTACCAAAGTAACAGTGATATCGGAATATTTTTGAGCATTTTTTTATCCTCCTGTAGAATTATTGGTATGTAACATAAACAGTTATTTGGCCGAACACTAATTTTCTCCTGAGCCAGATAGGAATCGCTTAGAATGTGTATATTGTATAGGATGTTTCGAAAATATCTGGCCAAATTGTAATCCAAGAATGTGTGTTCGAAAATGCCGCGTTTAGGTGATAGAGGGCGCTGTTTAGGTCAGTTGGTAACATCGTTTCTGTGGTGTAAGGCTTCATTCCCCGCTCGGATTTTCAACGGCTAAGCGCAAAGTTCGTGTAACGATGCATGCTGTGCCATCCTTTGCAATTTGGCCAGATATTTTCCAACTACTCTGTATAGTGGAAGTGCCAATTGGTGATATCCAATTCATAAATGCGGCTTTTAAATTAGTTATTTCAAAACCAATGTAATCTATTTATCTGGAAACGGAAGGATTGAGGTCGTACCCTCGAATTACTTTCGCATGATTTTCTTTTCAATTTATATTCAAGATATCTGATCGTCTCTGAAAGAGATACTTAAATACGACTAACATTTCTCTTAACAATATTCAAACATACACGAAATTACATAAATGGTTTTAAAAATGAACTTTTTGATTGGGTGATTTACTTTTCTCGTTTAAAGGTCAACTTTGTGCGTTAACCTTTCATTGGTCGGGCAATTCATCATGTAAGCTTCGCAGCATGGTTAACCAAATGTGTTTGCAGACTGCCTCCTAGTTTGAGATCTAATGCTTGGCGCTTTATATTTGATGCGGCCTTACAACTTTCTTTTCAAATCGGTTCATTCAAAACATTATTAGTTCCATTTTAGTAGACTTTACTCCTGACAATATACATTGCCATTTTATTGTTGTAAAAGATCCGTGACTTCACTCGGCCTGAGCGATCATTCGGAAGTCACACTTTAATTTTCCTTTTAGTTGGGGACTCGTGGCTCATTGGCTAGTCTCTCCCCTAGCAACCTTGGCACAGGTTCGATATCTGTAACTTACCTGAGTGTATTTCTGTCATCTGTGTTAGTAAAACTTTTCTCATGTGTGTATATCCATTACTTGGCACTGCCTGTCTTGCGTTTAGCGCGTTTTGGTCAAATATGGCACTATAAAATCCAACTAACCTTCCAGTAGGATAATAGGAAATCATGTTATAGACCGAAGAATTATTTTTTATTTAGTTATACCTTTGGCAATCGAAAATGTTCTGTCATTTAACAACTGTTTTGTTGCAAGTATAAAGCATACTCAACTTAAAATATTTTGCATTTGTAAAATATATCAAACCTTAAGACAAACTCCCTCAAAAGAATTTTTTAAACTAGAAAGGTAAAGAAATTATAACTAAATGTGTTGCGAGTAAAATTGTGTTCGATAAAGCTCAAATTTCTGTGTGCGATAAAGCTGACATTTCTGTGTTCGATAAAGCTCACATTTCCGTGTTCGATAAAGCTCACATTTCTGTGTTATAAAAGACTCACAAAATATTTTATTCCCCTATACATAAAAATGTTTACTTACCGACCATAAATATTTAGTCGCTGTTATTGGGCTGATGGTGTCTGAAAATTTCGTAATTTTGTTTGAAAAAGCTCTTACACCTCTGTTCTTAAAGTCTTACAAAATATTTTATTCCCGATACATAAAAATATTTACCTACCGACCGTAAATTTTCGGTCGCTAACATCGGGCTGATGGTGACTGAAAATTTCGCACCGTGTCGCTATATTAATAGGCTTAACATTTAATGGAGCATATCTATAAATAACGGATTGAGTCGTTTCAGGACTTGTACTTCAGCTCTTTGGGGCGGACTCATTTTGAGCACCTTCCTAATCTTCCTCCAGTCAGTAGCTATAATCGGAAGGAAGGCCGAACAAAGTCCATTACGTGGGATTAACCAACTCTGACTCATAATAATCAGTGAGTTTCAATCAGGATTAATCCTTCTCTTGTTTTCTCTGGAGATACATCTCCTCGCTAACAGTTCCAAATCGCGACTCCTCACCTTTATTCACTGATAAGCAGAGCGCGTTAAAGTATGGCTCTCGATGTCACATTCATTCAAGTGCGTTTTCACGCTCGATTCGATTAAGATCCGGCTTTTTTCGGCTGCCATTTTCCGCGGTTAATGTCGACGATCATTATTTCTCGGTTCTTGAGGATTTTTTCGCGATCTATTAATTCTATAGGCAGTCGGTGGAGTGAAGAAAGCCAATTCCATGATTAAAGTCTGCTTTTTATAAGAATGGATGGCCATTGGGAAGGAAGATAGCACACGATAGGAAATGGGGGTGCTTAGTACTGAAAAGATTAGATTTTACGGGGTTAGTCATCTTGGGAACTAACTGGCTGTAATACCAATATTTTGCTCTGTATTGGAACTGATGAAATGTTCTTTTGTGTATGCAGCTCTTATTTTCGGGTTCCTATTAACGTAATATCGAATGACGCTATTTCCAATCCGCCTGATCAAAAATACTGACCTTTAACCTTCTAGGCGTCACGATATTTTACTCCACAACACACAGAAGGATTAAATAACCACTTCGATCGGTTGAAAGAATCCTAGGAAAGATTCCATTGGTCAAAAAAAAATCGAAATTGGATAGAAGTCATGCAGGGAAGACTGCAGGTTTCAGAACGGATGTATGCGTGTGAACCCCTCAGAGTTAATACTAATATGTTGTACATTACGAATTTCTATACAGGGTTTTCAAATATTTCTTTACTAACTGCAAGAGGGGTAGAGAACACAAAATTAAACAGTAATTCATATGGGATGTGTGTCCGCAATCTCACCTCAGATCCTGACCTAAAATACTGACCTTTAACACTAATATGTTGTACATTACGGATTTGTATGTACACGGTGTTTCATAACTTCCTGAACTAACTTTAATGATAGTACTGACCGAAGTTAAGGTGTAATTCACATGGGATGTATGGCCACAAGCACACCCCAGATGGGATAGAGGCTACACTAAGGTGCATAAATGAAAGACAGTAAGTATGTGAACATTTTTATTAGTCCTAGTTTTACAGTTTAACGGAGTTGTACACTTACAGTTTCACAGTAGGTTGCGACTATCCACAACAATAATACACGCCTCAGTTTCCACGCATGGATTGTCGTGCATGTTCAAGGTGTGTTCTTGTTGCCATACATATACTTTTCCGTTTGCTTCCCAGTTGTAGGTGGGGCAGGTTCGATTCCTTTAACTTACACTGAATGTATTTTTCTCTTCTGAGTCAGTAAAACTTTCCTTTTGTGTGTATCTCTAGTACTTGACGTTGTGTGTCTTCCGTTTGGTGCAGCTTGGCCAAATATGGCCCTTGTGCCATGAAACCCAAAACCAAGCAATCAACCGTTTGCTGCTCATATTTTTGGCGCGTGTCGGTTATCTCAGCTAGCAAATGGCATGTGTTACCCGAACGAGGTCAGTGTCTAAAATGACAATGGCTGAAACTGGCCAACAGCCTCTCTTCCGAACAGCGCCCTCTAGCATATTGTGGGGCACTTGCAGACATCCCTATGTGTATACGTGTAATTTCTTATACCCTACCTTCCCTTAAAGTTAGTACAAACAGTTTTGGAATACCATGTACATTATTCTAGATTTGTCATTCGTCTAAATACATGCTGCTGTGCTAGTCAAGAAGTCAGTATTTCCAAGTATTGTCTTTAGGATTAATGGCTAAATAAGACCACGTATAAAAAATCTAATGCCCCAAAACTCTTGAAAACTCTTAGCTCACTCAGTTAACAGTTAACTGGGTGGTTATACTGTTATGTAGTGTTAAGTATATACTTGTATATTCTTCTAGCATGTGACAATCTTCATCTCAAAAGACCAAAACTTGGAGATAATGCCATCCTGCTTAGCGCGACAACATAGTACAGATTGATCAATTGTCTATATCATGCATTTTAATCTTACAGCCTGGTTAAATTTTAGCTTTAAGATAATGACCATTTTTTACTTCGCGAATCAAGTATCTGAGAGAACTCGGCCATCACTAGCTCTGCAATCACTAGTCTTCTAATAAAGCTACAATTCTTGACTGTCAAATCTGTAGAGATTAGCATAGTACTGCAGAGGAAAAGACGATTGTTATTAAATAACTAGGTAGTTAAATTTTGAATGAACCTCTACTAACTCTCCAAATGTGTCTTTATAACTAAATGTATGGTATAATGACATGATTTCCAGCTGTAAATATTTACTCAATGTTGCTTGTCAATCTCCTCATGACACGAAACAATTTTTTGTACTATTGCTTTGTACTGTCAACTCTCAGAGTTAGCCTCGTTTCGTCAGTGATGCGTTTTGACAAATCTGTAGAAATCTTTTGTTTTTTCTCTCTCAAACTTCCAATATTATTATTCAAGCCAGACGAGTCCCGCGTCGCGGAATATGATGAGTTGATTTTGTGTTTTCATGAGATATATCTGTTAGCAATAAATTCTTCAGAGTTGTGGTTGAGCCTCAGGCAGTAGTTGAAGAGCGTCACTCAAAAGCTCGTTTTATGCGTTTTACTACGTAAGTTGGGAAAGTGTTTGCCATTAGTATTCTACACCAGAACCTTCAAGCTGTCTACACTGTGACAACTATGCTTTTTCTCGCTAATGGATAGGTTAGGAAGAGAGACGGTTTGCTTGTGACTGTGACCTAGTGCTAAATGAGTGGACATATGATCTCAATTTCCTGAATCTGCTTTCTGTTTTTGGTTGGTTTTTCTATAGTGATGTACGAAGTTTAGACTGCCTTGAACTATACTTTTATTGTGTGAAGTTGCATTGAGTTTTGTTACTTAAAGTTGAAACACTGAGTTTTGTTACTTAAAGTTGAAACACTGAGTTTATTATCATTATTAAAGCGGCTTGTCTTAGTTCAAATTTAGTTTTCTTACAGTGTAAGCAGCTAAAACAACTGCAGACATGTGGTGATTTCAGGTAATTTTAATGAACTTTTATTGCTTTTTATTTTCATAGTAGTTCTTCAGCGATCAGTTAATTGTTATGTTCAAAACAATTAAAGTTTTCTGGAAAATTTGCATAATACTATGACTTGCATAAAAATATGAAGGTAGACAAAAATAATACGCACTTAATTGCTGTCTTTGTAACTTATTAACGTCTGACGACATTTTGTTTGAATGCAATAAAAATGTACCTAATAATAGCTCCCATAAAGAAAATGAAAACGCGTTTTCACTAAATTGTAGTTTTTTCGCACTTTTGAAAAAAAAAATGTTCGCCAAATAAATGCCTATGCTACAAATAAAAGAAATACAAAAATTGAGAAAAGGATTTATATTTTTCTTGTAGCACAGAATATTGTCAAGGTACCAAAACACTGCTGATCTTTATTATGAAACGCACCAAAATCACAGAGCAATGCAAACGTTTTTCAATTGTTTCAACGAAATCTTATTTGTTTCTCAAAGGGCATCATCTAAGCCAGCCTGATTACCTGACTGGCACATTGGAAACCATTAAAAGCTACAGAGACCGTCAGTTTTCTTTTTCATAGCGTTGAATCTTGACCTAATGTTGTTCCCGATATTTCTTTTAGCCTCCTAATGCTCTGCGGTTTAGTTTGTAGTTATCTAAACAGATAGAGGGATTTACGACTTACGAGTTCGTCTAGTAACGACCGCTATCTCTAGCAACGCTGAAGGACAGTAGCGTTGGCTAATGTAAATGGCCTTGAAGCGTCTTCTCATGTTAGTAGAAACAGGAGAAAAAGGTTAAAGACATCACATGCTGTATCTCTCCTAGTCTCTTTTGTTTCCATACACACACCTTCAATTTCAGATAAAACCATCGGCAAAAGAAATTTAGCTCTTATATCAAATTGCGGAGACTTTGTCGGGTGTGACTTTTGTTTGCGAAATGTGGAAGAGACTCATTGAAAAGTGCTTAAAACGATTCTCCATTTGAGGATAACCAGAATTCATTTAATTTGGAAACAGGAAGTTTGCGTTTGTTGAATTTTTGCAATTATGCACTACTGGACATTTAAAAACAATTTTCGCATGCTTCTAAATGCACGACTTAATCTAGAATATTAATGGTTAAAGATTTTTCTTGTTGGACTCTCCAAGCGAAGCTACACCTTTAATTTACTTCAACTTATTTCACACACACATGAAATAGGATCAATGGAAATATGTTATGTTCATGAAAATGAGTTAATGAATACGTAGAGAATGAAGTGTGCTTTTTTTGTGTTGAAAATGTTTGAGGGGCAGGTAGCTGTAAACTTAGCACGCGAATTTAAATTCTTATTCGTAGACTAACTGCCAATTAGTTTACCAATTCTAAAATACATGCGAGATATGAATAAATTCGAACTTTCAGTGGTCATGTGTTTTTATTTTACTTATTTGAAGAACAGCTGTAGATATAACATGTGCCTTATTTTTGTGCCGTCAAATTCTTTTGAAACAAACTTTTATGTACATGTGTGATCCAGGACATGTTACAGGGGGTCCAGCAGGGCCTCACATTCCAAGAGGTCTCAAATTTTCATTTTTGGCCTTAACTCATTCGAGAAGTTTCATTTTCTGAAAATTTGACTTTCCTAGAAGCCTTCGCCCAGGTATCTCATCTCTTGATCTCTGTGGAGTCCTTCCTGGTGGGGTCGTCTATCCAAGGGGTTGTGAACATGTAGCTTTACCCCTCCCCTAGTGGTTTCAACGAGATGTGTCGTCACCAAGATCTGATCAAGATCTAATGGCGAGATATCTCGTGATCAAGGTAGTGCCGATTTTTTTATGATGGCGAGATCAAGATCTGGTCAGTTTTCTTCTAATGACGAGATATCTTGTCCATCAAGATCAGATCAGTTTTCTTCTAATGACGAGGTATCTTGTCCATCAAGAACAAGTCAGTTTTGCTAAGATTGACGATATACCTCGCCGAGACAACCACCAGGAGGGTTGCCTGCCAGGTCCTTAAGTGTGGCCTTTTAACTGAATCTAAACCTTACAAATTATTTTATTTTTATCAATACATTTTTGTTCGTCTTTTATATTTATATTTTATTTTTAAAATGAACTTTTTTAAAATGCCAAGAGTGAGACAAGTTTCATCGATATATAATCCTCCCAGATCGACTGGCGAAAATATAACATTAGGAAGTCATAAGGGCTAAATTGACGGCTGCAACTCATGATTTAGTTTAATGCGACTCTAAAATGTCTTATTTCTTCCCCCGACTGATTGGCGCCACTGAAGTGGGGAACATGGAAAAACGCAGTACCCACGAGTTCGGAAACATACCCCGAAAATGCTTTCTTTGTTTTCAACCGCTTATTGCTGCGAATCTACATTTTCCTGCGTCACCCAAATCAAGACGCTCTTAAGGCCGCAAATGACGGATACCCATCGAGAGGATCAACTGGAACTGCAGACCTCCATGCTACAACTAAACATTCAAATGCGTTCCAGCAAAAGGAAGATGCAACTAAATCATTAAAACATTGGTTAACTTTAAAATGTAAATAGTTTTTATTTTGTGAAATTAAGTACATAGTAGTTGGATTGTTACAAGATAATATACATTTTAAATATATCTATTTGAAGTTTCTTGAATGCGGCCTTATTTGATTACAGCTAAATTAATGCTGTCCTATTTAAATTATCTTAGCTTCCCCTATCAAACGTAACACCCTTTAAGACGGCATGTTTACATATAAGGTCCTTGAAGAGTACTTGAGTTTTGTTTTTCTAATCCAGGACCATGGAAAGTCCTGGATAAATGACAAAACATTTCGTTTTGTCGATTAAAAATTCTTAAATTTTCCCTGGATCTTAGTTTAAATAATTTTTTACTCGCAACCTAATACTTTCCTGTTGGTAGATTTTCCGCCTTTCATTTTTTATTGCATTTTGTTAACATTCTAATAACATTTATTTAAATAAATTTATTTGCATAAAAACAATTATGTGTTACTTTTTGTATACACTGTCCTTTTAATATATAAAATTGCTGATGATGATCTTTTAGTAATTAAATTATTTATTTAAAAATAGTTTTGCATTGCGTTTTTTAATTTTCTGCTATTTCATTAGACAAGTTGATTGTCTTAAAAATGAATGCTCTTCATAGCAAAATGCTGTCTTCGAAAAAATTGGGAAGTTCTCGAAATGTCCTTGAAAAGTACTTGAAGTTTTTTGTGTTAAAGTGGGGAGCCTGCACATTTAAATGGAATATGTACGTTTTATTCTCTTAAATATATATTCTTTAACGTTCACCTTGTCCTTTCTAAAAATATTTACTAGAGGCAAGTTAATATTTTTATTTTATTCTCACACTCATGTTTAAAAATGATGATGCCATTCTTTGTATAAGAAATTCCTAACTATTAAACAAAATAATCTCCACCAACTAAACAAACAAAAAGCCTCGTTTCTCAAGTGCCGGCCCTTGGGCAAGAACCTGGAAAAATGTGTTTTCGCATCAAGAATCCGCGTAATTAGAAGATTTCTTCTGAGTTATCCGTGTGATATTTCTTGTCATTTGATATTCAATCATCCGTTATCTAGTCCGTTGGTAAACATGCCATCGCCTTCTTCGGTGCTTTAGAATGGGCTCTTATCAGTTACTTTGGGAGGAACACTAGAAAAGCATCGCTGCACCGGTAGCCTGTTTTACGACCGCCCTTCCAGCCTCTTCTGCTGTTTACCGGAGACATTTTTGGGCCGCGTAGCCCCAGGTAAAAAGGACGGCTATTATACGGCGCCAATTGCAGTTGTTGTAACCGGTGCTGGGATGAGAGAAAGGGTGCCTTTCTTTATTCCCTGTTCCCAGGAAGGAATTTTTTGTGTGTTGCTTTTTCCATGTTTTATGTTCCTCCCCGGCTCGTATCTCTTGCTGAAGAAAATGCGAATTACGTTTATACGACTCTAGTATCACCGTGAAACGCCGGGAAATAAAATGTTCCCTTTTGTTGCGTTGCTTGTTTGGCGGGTGTTGCGTTTAACTTTGCTTGAACGCCGGTGAGAATTCCTCGTTTGGAGGCGGTTTTTATTTCCCTTAAAATAACAGTTCTCCTCAAAAAAGTTATTTTTATGTGTTGGGAATCGATGGACGGGTCGTATTTATGTAGTACTTCCCCTTCGAAAATCCCGCTTTCTTAACTGCGCCCATTACTGAATTAGTTTCGATTGCAGTCTGGAATGCATCCAATTCAACCACTCGAAACACGGTATATATTATTAACGGCTCAATTAATTTTAGATAGCAACTACCATTGTAGGTGCTAATCGACTAGATACCTGCACGCCTGAGGGATTTCGACTTATTAGATGTGAAAATATTGGAGCCTAAATTGATAAAAGCATCTAGAAGAAATGTCTTTTAACCTCTTCTTTCCGTAGGTCCATATGTGGAGATCTTTGATATTTTGCCTTTTGAAATCTAACTAAGGGCAGAATTCTTAATTGTAACCACGGATTCACTTATGTGAATGTTCAGTGAACATGTCAATACGTGAATTTTTCCTTAGTTGGTCTTAAAGTGGGAAGACCCAGGTCTTCATACTTGGACCTACGGAACGAAATGATTATGGTCGACATATCACGTAAAGAAGGGCAGCAAAATTTGAACCATGTTTGAAAGTCATCGGAGAAGGCAATTATAAGTAGCCCGTATTAAGGTATATATGTTTAGAGGCGGCTTTTATTTCCCTTAAAATAAGTTCTCTTGAAAAAGTTATTTTTATGGTTTGGGAGTCCAAGGACCGGCCTTATTTATGTAGTACTTCCCCGTTTGAAATCCCGCTGAAATTCTCTTAACTGCGCCCATTATTGAATTAGTTTCGATTCCAATGTAGAATAGGGGGCATTTGCTTCAGACTGCACCACTAGAAACAAGAAGTGCTGTGGAATTATACACGACTCAATTAACTTTAGAAAGCAACTTCCTTTGTAAGTGGTAATCAACTAGATACCATGCACGCAAGAGGGATTTCGTCCTATTAGATTGTTAAAACATTCTAGCCTGAATTATAAAAATGCACCTAGAAGAAATTTCTTTTAACCTCTTCGTTCCGGATGGCCATATGTAGGACCTTTGGTTTTGCCTTTTGAAACCTAACCGAAGACAAAATTCTTGATAACCACGGATTGCTTTGTGAACATGTCAATACGTGAATCCATGGTTATAATAAATAATTTTTCTCGAAGAAATTTCTTTTGACCTCTTCGAGGGCCATATGTGGGACCTTTGGTTTTGCTTTATGAGACCCAGTAGGGGCAAAATTTTTTATTGTAGCCACGGAGTGTTCAGTGAACATGGCAGTACGTCAGTGTATGATTACTATAAAGAATTTTTCTAGAAGAAATTTGTTTTAACTATTTGGGACATTTTTCTTTTTAAAACCCAAGGGCAGAATTCTGTATTGTAACCACTGATTTACATTTTTGAATACTCGGTGAACATGTCAATACGTGAATCCACGGTTACAATGAAGAATTTTTCTAGAAGAAATTTCTTTTATAACCTTTTCGTTCCAGAGGTCCATGTTTGATATCTTTGGTTTTGCCTTTTGAAACCCCAACTAAGGGCAAAATTCTTTATTTTAACAGCTGAATCACATTTGTGAATTTTCAGTCAATGTGTGAATCCATGGTTACAATAATGAATTGATCTTTCAGTTGGTCTTAAAGAAGAAAAAGCAAAGGTCTACATATGTGGACCTCCGGAACGAAAACCTGATAGTCGTCTTTTTAAGTTAAGATCTAAGAGCTGGAGAAATTTGATATTTGAATAATGTTTGAAAGTCATTGGAGTAAGGCAATTTGCAGTTATTCGTACCGCGTTTTAAATAATAGTATGTGCAATAATAAGTATTTACTTTTTGCCGTGGTAGTCAAATATGCAGTACCTCCAAGTTTCGTCCTTGTGGGAGGACGGTTGTAAAAAAATGCAGCGTATATATATAAGTATCTCTATCTTAACAAAGATTGAATTGAGTGTGACGTAACTCTTTTCAAGCCGTTTTGAGGCATCATACACTTTGGTGCGCAGCTTTTTAAGAATCATTATCTCTCTTAAAAGAGAAAATTTGTAGTTTTTACCTTCTTGACTAGTAGCACTGCAGTCTTGTGCAGTGTTGCAAAGGTATGACTTAACGACGCAGGCATGCAAAATTAGTTCACTTAGCGGATGTAGGTAAAGTCATGAAGTGGGACTACCTGAAAGCCGGTTGATTATTTTAAAAGGTGGACCGAGCCGAACTGAGCTGAGATCCGATGATCAAAAGAGCATTCGTCCACTTGTAGACTTGCTGAACAATGAATTAAGGATGCCCTGCAGGATTGGTATACTGGTTAAGGTGACCATATCGTTTTATACTTGATCCTCTATAGTTTATAGGATGTCAATGTTTCCGTTGTGTCCAGATCGAGTTCATTGGAGGTAATGATGGTTAAAACTATTATTTAGAATTTGTGATTACATTTATTATCAACTGCTAATATTTACTGTCTCGTCAACAGCTAATAACTAGTAAAAATAGTAAATATATGTTAACTTATTATTAGCTGTTGGAAATGACGTTAACGGTTAATTTTAATATCTAACGGTTAAATTTAAAAGATATTTTTAAATATTTGGTGATGTAAATTGAAAAGATGTTTTTAAACATTCGACAATAACATTCATCAGCAACTGTAACAATTGCTAACACTGTTAAATAGCAATAACAGTGTTCTTTCGGAATAACAGCCATATCTAATCGGGCTGCGCCAGGTAATGGTGATTTTGGAATTACACCTGCGGCACTCTTCTTCCCAAGCTGTTTTTTTGTAGATAATTTCACAATTTGGCTTAATGCGTTAATAGTGTTGTTTTTCGATCTCAGTCAAAGTGAATGAGAAAAATGCGTGCCGTAAGCATATCTTTTACGGTTAGGATTAATTTTGTAAACTTTCAAATCAAGTGAATTTTTGTTAAAAATTACGTTACCTTGCTAAACACTGATGTTCAACTTGTAAAATACATACGCAAATTCAAAACTATTGGTAGACATTCCTTTCCCCTACATGCGGGAACTTATCGATAAAACGAGTTTAGAAATTAGCACAGAATCTTCAATTAATTCACATTGGCAAACGTAGGAACTAGCAAGTGAATTCAATGCCTTAAAGGAAAGCTTTGATAATGCTTTCGTGTGTTGAATCGCAAAATTAGTCAACTATTAGTTTAAAAATTAAAGTTGGATGTTTTATGAACTTTCAGGAAGTTTTTCTAAAAAATCCGAGTTTTAGCGATCAAAAGTACGAATTTGTCTTGGACTGAAGTATTTCCAGCTGTACCGTGCAGAGTGCTCGTTAGGGGCTGGAACTGAAGTGAAAAATTGGCATCGGATTTTTTGGAAAGGATATTCTCGAATTATGTTCTGTGAAAATTCTTCATATAGACTATCAATCGTAACTTATACTGGATCAAACAGACTGGAAATCTGAATCATTTTCAGACATGCTTAGACACACAAGACATGAGTAGTTTTAAATACGCCATTTTATTATAGAAATTAGTTTTGGCAGTCGGATTGAACACTGGAATACTAGTCCACTTTCCGTTCCAACTCTCGTTCATCTCAGTTCCTCACATGATGATGGTCATGGGCAGAAAAACATTTTAATTCCATGTGTCTATGGGGCTGAGGGTGTTGTTGAAGAGAGCCTGAGAAAGTATATGTGGTATGGATTTGATATCGTGATCGGGGCTTGGGTTTGGCGATTGAGAAGTGACAATTGAAGGGTGTAGGATAAGACATTGGAATACCGGTCCACTCTCCACTACAACTCGCATTCGTCTGAGGTCCTCACATGCTGATTATGGGCAGAAAAGCATTGTAACACGATGTGTCTACGGGGCTTGGTTGGGCGATTGAGAAGTGACAATTGAAGGGTGCAGAGGAAAAAAACCAACGGAGTCCCAAAACTAAATTTTTGAGAAACTCGATTTCAGAATTTAGACTCATATACTGTATTGTCACATGCATACTACAGATCCGTATTGCTGTAGTGCAAAACATACTTAGAGTAATCCACACATTGATCCGACATGCGACAAAACATCTGATATGCGCATGCACCCGTTTCTGTACAGAAAACGTGTCGATAAGCATGCGTATTTCAGCCTATTTAGCTTGACGGGCTCATGTTGGACCAATGTGTGACTAGCCTAAGAGGACAGGGAATTGAGCCAGTCTAGCCCTCACCCGCTGGACAACCCTGGGGTTCAGTATAGTAATATTCTTCTATTTTTTTATCAACTTATTATCATTTCCTTCATATAACTTGATTTTAGGATGTTTATATGGACCTGAAAGATGTTGATGTTCTAAGCAAGAAACCCTACCTGTCAGCTGCTCTGTTTAAATCTTACCTGAGTGTAGAAGCGCGTGGATTCAATTGTGTTTACGTTCTGTATCCACGTTCGAGCAAAGGAACATCTACCTCTTTTCAACAATCGAACGCACTTTAAAAAAATATTTTTGCTGCTCGTTTGAGATGAAAAGAAGTGCCAGCTTTTGCTGTTGCGTAGGTAACATTTCTAAGGCAAGTATTTTTGAAAAGTTGGATATTCGTATTTCTGGTCTGTAAAAGTTTCCCCTATTTTCGTTTACTCTTTTATTTTTTACTCGTGCCATGCACACACATATGCGTCATCATACAATAACTAGCTCGCAAAGTGTCTCATTCCTTTTAAATATTTTTCCAACTTCTTCCTGTCCTTTCCCTTTTCAGAAAAGTCGGGATTCAGATTTTACCGCTTGCTGAAAAGCGGGTTTTTTCCAAGATTTGCAAATCTTTATCGATTTCGATTTTTCCAGACACAACGCAACCTTCACACTGTTGCAATTTTATTTTGATTCTGTTTTCTGACAATCAATAAAGTATCTCGGTTCAAAACCTCGCCTCCGAGATCCTAACCCTTAACGATATTAATAACTTATGACTGTGGAAACATGAATCGCGTAAACTAAGAGCGTCAGCTACTGCAGCTCAAAAAGTTACTCCGGAAGCGTTTCCTTCGTTACCTAATTTATTACTTTCAGTTTGCATTATGTAGTAGCTGCTCTCGCCTTTGTCGCTTTAATATTTTCCTATTCGCATTTATGAATACCCAGTACACAAATATCTGAATTTATGGACATCTTTCGTATCTCCGTCATTATCCCTCATGAGGCTCGCTTTTCGAGAGGAAAAAATAAATATTATTTATTTCGATTCAGCCTGTATTCGTTGTTTTGATTTTTCCCTTAAAACAAATCTCTCTTGAATGCGCTCGCTGGCTTAGGGTCGGCTGCATTTGTGGAATTATTTGACACTGAAAAAAGATACTGTTTGGGAAAAAACGATTCGGTTCCTAGATTTGGTCGTTAAGTAAAAAAAGTATCGTTGTCATTTCATGCAGTGAATTGCTGATTGGTTGATCACTAGTTTGATTATTGTTAAGTAGAATTGACTGGTAATGCCTGCTAAGGAAAATAAGTATTCAGTCATTTAACATTCTTTTATCTTTGAGTGTTCTAGATGGGCAGTGAGATATAACGGGTCCCACCACCCGTTTGAGAAAAATTGAAGTACTAAAGGTTTGTTATGTTGCAAACTGCATGCATTTCTATTTGTTCAAAAAGCTTCATCCATAATTTGGCTTAAAAAATTTTTTAATAAAAAATACTCGGTTTTTTGTAAGTTTTTTTCCGAAATTTTTTTCGCCTAGTGCTCTTCAAAGGGTTAAGATAATTGATTGGTTTTACTTCAGAGCTGTTGAGTTCTAAGTTCTTGTGTTATTGAATCGATGATATAATTTATTTTCAATTATTTTTATACCGACTCTCGGAGTAGGACGTTGAAACTTGTTTAGCTATTACCTGTTTTTATGAACGAACCTCATAGCTAAAAACTAAAAAACCACCGAAACGGAATGTATAAAATCTGGGATATATTGAGATTTTCTTTTTAAATGTTATTGTTTTCATGTTTTACTTTATTTCTACTTTTCTGGAATTCCCAAAGTGCTTGATTCGGGGCTATAAGGAAAGCCGCATTAAATCCTTTTTGCGTTGTTTCCCAAAGCAAAGGGATTTGGATTTTAAATACAATTAAAAGGAATCCAGAGATTTTAAGTAATCCAAGATAAGTACTTTTTATTCCCGTTCGTTATTTGCATTTGCATAAATCAAATTAAAACAACTGAGTACTTTGTTTCATAGAAGAATCGTTTAGTTATTTACTTAAGCGTAAGCATGGTGAAAGCGTATCTACATGTACAGTTGCGTCGCTGCTGAATTTTGGTTTAATTCTGTAAAAATCAATTCCCTAAATTGATTAATATTACCACAGAACTTGTCTTTTGTTAGTAAAAGATTGAAATGTTTCGTCTTAGATTAAACTACTTAAGAGATAAATGTTGGAATTTCCTTGCTTTTTATCGAAACCGCAGTGGCTTTAGCAGTGCTCTAGCGTGAGCTCTAGGCGGTTCAGGAGCGATTCCTGTAACTATTGTATGGATGTATTTATCTCTTCTGGTATCCGTAAAAGCTTTCCTTGTGTGTGTTTATCCATTTACTTGACGGAAAAAAAACAATATTGCCTGAGTGCATCTGTCCCCTTGCGCCATTTAAAACCTACCCTTGCTTTTATAAAATGTTTTTCTGGATAATCTGAATTTGTTTTCAAATGTTTATTTAACCTGACTCGTCCGAGCACATAGAGGAAAAATTGTCATTATTTGTTATAACTTCCTTTCCAAAATTGAACGTAAGAGTTTTTAACCCTCCAAGTGGTTTCGACGGGATATCTCGTTCATCAAGATATTGCCGATTTTTTGTGATGATCTGTTCAGTTTTCTAATGACGAGATATCTCTTTTTTATCAAGATCTGGAAAAGTTTAGCTATTGACGATATACCTCGTCGTTACAACCACCAAGATCAGTTAATCATGGTTGAAGTGGCAGTATGAGGAGTAATTCTATCTATAGAAGGCTGTTTATGACGCTGTCTATTGCTGATACAGTTATTTCAGGGCTTTCGCGAAAACTATTATTCCTGACATCGTTCAGTAGAATTTGGTTTTGTGATTTTTGAGTTTTGCTCGAGTTGAGTCAATTTAAATTTTATTTCTTTTATTCATAATTCATTTTACCATTAGGATTTCGTGATGGTCAGCAGTTATTAAACATTAACTTTTGTATTCTTGTTGATCACTACGTGAGACTAATTTACCTATGTTTGTCCTAAATTCTACCTACATCTTCATCATGTTTGCTATATTAATCGAGGTGTGTAATATTTTAAGTTTCACTTCTGATTAAATTTTAAGTGGACACTTAATTTGCCCTTTCCTGCATGTATTTGTAAAATGTATTATATTTTTTAAATCATTTTAAGTAATTTCCTACTTCTCATTTTATCCTTGATACAGGCAACTTTCGAATAGCACCATTAATTAGTAGAGAGAGAGAGAGTTCTGTGCTATGCAGTCTTCTAAGGTTAAAAAGGGGTTTAAAGTTTAACGAGATAACCTTCCGAAGAAATCACGCACTATAACTCACACATAATATTTTTGAATATGAAAATATTGTTTTTCAGTTGTAGCCAAACTGCTCTAAATAGTATGTAGTGAACAGGGCTGCCACAGGCTACTAAAAGACGACCTTTAGCTACTATTCAACCTTGGCGACTAGGGATATCTTAAAGCAAAATCGTCTCAGACGCTCCTACTTTAAAAATTTTGGCGGCTTTTTTGAAAATTCACCAAGGTCAATGAAAATTTAGTTCCTCTTTTAACAAATTGCAAACGAAAAAATATTTTTAAGATTTTTTTGGGGGATTGGCAACCGTGAAAAAAAACCCGTCGTAATCTGGTTGCTCGATTCTCATGAACGCCTTATAAAATATTTAATTATTTTTATTTTAAAATTTAAATTTCTTGGTGACAGTTTCATACTTAATTAGTACAATTTGTGTTTTAGCCTATTCATTGTATCTGAGCAACTAAACTTGCTACTAAAATAGGGTTTAAGAGGTGACTGCGACTATTTTTAAAAATTATGCTACTAATGCTGCTACTTCACAAGTGCTTTGCAGTGGTAGCCCTGAGTGAATAATGTATTCATGAGTTAAACTATAAAAAATTGCGTATCATTATAACTTATTTTCTTAAGTTTCATTAAAATTAGAAAAGTTAATAATACGAAGTCCAGAACTATGTATTCAAGTTCTGGTTATTAACTGGTGATATTAATGAAACTTTACTTGTTCCAAAGGTACACAAAGAATTTTATTTCTGCCTTTTCGCCATAAGTCTGTCTGGCAGCCCAATATATTAAGTTTAGAAACCTAAACTTTTAAAGCAATTGTGCTATTTTTATCACGCTTCCCCATAACATGTTAAGTAATTTGATCAACATTGCGTACTTTTAATAATTGAAGTATCACCCTTGGTCCCATATCGTAATTATCACGCTCTTAACATAGAGAAATCCCAATTTTTCTTTAGTTATTAATGACACGGTTTTCCTGGGTTATATTTTACTTTCAAAAACGATTAGCCGAACCAAGTGATTGGTTGAGAGCTTTATTACAAGTTCTTTCCCAACCAATAGGATAAGGTTCCCGGAACGTTTTATCAGCGGGTTGGGCATCCTCTCACAGTTTGTAACCCGTTTTAGAAAAGTTCTTGATCATGTCGAACTCTTCCGAGAATAGAATCATCAATATGGCCTATGATTAACGATCAGCCGTTACAGATCATTATCGTGAGTCACCTTATCGTGATTAATGAATTCTTGAGTAGAGCCCACTACAGTTGATTAGCTTCGATTTTAATTAATACAAAGGTATCTTACCCATTGTCGGACCACTAACTTAATGAGCTTGGAGCTGGGAAATATATATTATTGAAATGCAGTTTCTCTCTCTCCCGTGCATTAGTTTTCATTTTATAATTGCTCAATCCACTCTCGCTCTTGAGATCTTAATTCATGGAATGGAATTTTGGGCTTTGTTTGAAAGGTCATACTTATTTATTTTAATCGCCCTATCTGTGAGACTAGGTCTCCAGAGGGACAGATATACTTGATCTTATAATTAGGGTAAATTCTGTCTGACGATGTACTTGAGAAAAAATATTCAACAGTTGCTAGTCTCGATTAGTTTTAATGCTTTTATTTATTTAATAGGTTGGAGTTATATATTCGGGCTCGAGACATATTCGGTAGCATAAATGAAAGATACAATTAGCATGAACCGTAGTATTGGTCTTGCGAGATTCTTATCACGAATATTTTATTTACACAAGCGATTTTGTTGCAAAAATATAGCTTAAAAATAAATTATTGTTTTAATTTGTAAAATTTTACTTTCTTTCATAGCACGAAATACTCATTAGTGTCTTTAAATCAATTCGTAGTATTTTAATCTGATTAGTATTTAGATTTTAAAAATATTTATCTTATGTTGAGTCTATTGTAAGATTTTTTATGTAGCCTTAGGAATTTTCTTAAGGGAACAAGCATTTTCAGTTGCTATTTGTTAAACGACAAAAACATAAAATTCATTGTTTGGAATTTTGATTGGGAATGTGCTGAAACCGTATTGCGAAAACAAGCCAAGTGACGACGTGCTCGGATTACGTACAAGAAACACGTTCCGCGTCAGAAACACTATCGTCACCTACATTTAACTTTACTGACATATCTATTTACAAACAAAATAATTCAAACCGACATCTTCAGTGTATTCTGAAAAAGTGCGCATATATATTAGGTAAGTGAACATTGTCATTATAGGACCTCCCTAAGCCAGATAATTAAAATGGTTGCCAGCTCTTCGAACGTTCTCACTTTTGAGTTTTGGTCCTCTAATCCCAGTTATTTCCTGTCTATCGCGGTTCTGTGATCAAAGAGTTCCGAAGAGCTCTTCGGCAGGGAAAGAAAAATAACATTCTCTTGAATATTTGTCTCGCTGACATCTTTAATACCATACCCTGCAAACTTCTCCCTTCTTGGTGGAAAAAGTTCACCCCACTGGATCTTTTTTCCGTCCCATCGTGAAAAATACCCTTTGTTCATGGATACCTCTGCTTCTGTTCTCACTTGCATTTTCAGCTGCTACTTTGTTAAAAGACCGATATTAAATAAATTTCTGCTTGATGGGCTGAAAAGACGAGGGGCAAATCACTGCTGAAAAGATTTTTCCCGGACAAAGGGCATTGATTTTTGGGGACTTTGAAGATCCGAGAGTGCCGCCTATATTTTAAAAGGCGTGCGACGTATCCCCTTTCCCCATCCGCCGTGTCAGGCTGGGACAAAAAAAGTGAAGAATTTTCGTCGTCTTCAAATGAGAAGTAGTAGTTATGGGTTTTCTTGAGATTTATGTCCTATAGCTCTTCGGCATTCTCTCAGAGACGGTTTTTTGGGCGATGGCGCATTCTGGATGCTTTCAATTTTGGTTTTATAAGCATGGGGTTTTGGTAAAAGTTATGCTGCTAGCATAAAAGCGGAGACATTTTTGCAACGGGTTCTGTGTGGTTAAATTTGAATAGGTAATTTTTGCTTTCCTTAATACCAGCAAAATTAAGCTATCAAAGTGCTTTTTTCATACTGGGTTATGTGTTTTAATAATTTTATTTAGAAAAAACATTTTCTGACGGGATTCTTTTACCTCTATCTGGGGTCTAACGAAAAAAATATATTGCTATTGGTCTTTCTCGATGGTAGTTATTAATAGTATTTACTTATATTATTATTATTATTAATGTATTCTTAATTTTAGCTCTATAACATGTAATTTTGGTAACAATTATATTTTGCCACAAAAATAAAAGTGGGGATGTTTTTGTTCCATGGTTAAAATTTGGATTGGTATACTTCGCTATCTTAACCCTCCAAGTGGTTTCGACTCGATGTCTCGTCCGTCAAGAACTGATCAATTTTGCTAATGACGCGATATCTCGTCCATCAACATCTCGTCAGTTTTGCTAATGACGAGATTCCTCGTCGAGACAACCACCAGGAAGGTTAATGCCAACAAAATTAAGTTATCAATGTGCTTTTTCCATACTGGATAACGTTTTCAATAATTTTATTAGAAAAGCCCATTTTCTGGCAGGATTCTTTCACCTCTATCTGGACTAACGAAATAATCTATTGCTATCGGTCTTGAACGACGAATGAATTTTTATTATTAAACTATTTTCACTTGTTTTATTAGAATGGGGTTTGGTAAGGATTATATTGCCAATATAAAATACAGGAAATTTTTGATATGTGAGTTCTGTTTGCTAGTTAAATTTAGATAGGTATTTTTCGCTACCTTAATGCCAATAAAATTAAGTTATCAATGTGCATTTTTCATACTGTATAACGTTTTCAATAATTTTATTAAAAGAGCCCCATTTCCTGGCAGGATTCTTTCACCTCTATCTGGATTAACGAAAAAATCTATTGCTATCAGTCTTGCACGCTGTATGATTATTATAAGTGTTCTATATTGTACTTTATTAAAAAATTGAGAACCTAACAAAGCTTTTTCAGATAAGTTTGAGCAGCATTTTCATCGCGAGTAACAAGTAAATTTACCAAAATTAAAATACATCTTGCTTCCAAATTATATAATTATTTGTCAAATAAGGGTAGCAAACGAAAATAAGTCTTTAATAAGTAAAATAATCTTTAATGACAATATTACGTTCCAATTATATGATATTTAACTTTTCATTTTTGTTTTACTCTAAAATATCTCTTCATAATTTCTCTTAAGTTATAAACTATTTCTGAAAGACTTAAGGGCCTTCTCATTAACGCTTTTGAGTTCATTCAAGTTTTATAAACGTTTAGAAATGACGGGAACGTTAAATGGTCCAATCACAACCATGCTAAATTAACTATAAATCGTGGCAATGTTGTTTTTAGTAATAATAGTTTTCATTTATTTGTAAAGTAGACTTTAAAAGATTGCGTAATCACTTTTTTGTATCTGTTTTAAGAAGGTCGACTCAGATATTCGTCCGAACGATTTAACTATAGAAAATTTAAATCATAGTCTGCCATACATAAATTGAAGTTCAATAAGTATTCAATGTATCCGATGTCACATGAAAAACAGATGAAATTTTTTAAATTCAGTCTATCTGTTCTAAAAGGTGGTAATTCTAAGATTTCTCCTAGTAGTCGACCTTTTCTTTTTGTAGTTATTTGTTTCTAATAAATTATGAATTAGAGAATTTAATTCGTATGTAATGTTTCTTCAGAGCAATTTCCAAAAATGTAACCCAACACAATGGATTTTCTACGAATTATGGTCATGTCAATTCATTGTGAGCACTTGTCTTTTAGGTAACGAATTTTTCTTGATCTCTTGGCGCTCAGATCTTGGCGTGTCTAATTCCTAGAAGGTTGTTGCAAGATTAAGGGTAATAGTAAGTTTCCTTTTTCGTCTTCTGCATCCTAAGTACGATGAATTGGATTGCTCATTACCTACAGGTCAATGCGAGTCTTTTATTGAGGCCCATTGTATCAGTTGGTGACACTACAGTGTTATAAACACTCGTTAGAAGTACAAAAATACCCCAAATGGTTTTGTTTCCCGAAGAAAAAGACCAATTTTCTTTGCTTGCTATTATACCGCTCACGAGTTTCTTCATTAAATTTCTATTTCGTGTCGCCTTCTGGCCCTTCCGTTCGCTATAGGCGGGTTCCCCTCCATTATCTGATTTGATCACGTTTTGTTCCTTTCTGATATGTTTTCCTTTTATTTTCTTTGCTATTTTAAAACAGTACAAGTGTCTGTTTCGATAGTATTTTTTTAAATATACTAATGAACCTAATTATTTAAACCAACACCAAACCAAATTTCTATTTTGTGTCACCTTCTGGTCCTTTCATTTACCATTTCAAAAACATTTTAAAAAATCGCAACTGTACTAGATGAGTTGTGTAGCGTATCAGAATATATTGTCTTTGCTTACTTTTTCTCTCTCGGAAACATTTGTTATTTCCCTAAAAATGCATCTCTCAATTAAGTTACTTCGGAAAAATATGTTAAGTTTGACAAATGGTAGACTTATTTAGTGTGCGCTTTTGTTTTACATTTTGCTCCTCGGTATTTAATTCTATGGATATGCCTTCATTTATTTTACCTAATTATGAACCTAATTATTTAAACTAACACCAAACTAAATTCCTCTTTCGTGTCACCTACTGGCCCTTCCGTTCGCTAATGGGCGTGTTCCCCTCCATTATCTGATTTGATCACGTTTTTTCGTTTCTAGTATGTTTCCCTTTTATTTTCGGTGATGTTTTGAAATAGTACAAATCTGTTTTGGTTGTATTTTTAAAATATACAAATGAACCTAATTATTTAATCCAACACCAAACTGAATTTCTATTTCCTGTCACTTTCTGGCCCGTTCATTTTTTTAATAGGTGGGTTCCTCTCCATTATCTGATTTGATCGCCTTTAGTTCCTTTCTAATATTTTCTTTTATCTTCGGTGATGGTTTAAAATAGTACAAGTTTGTTAAGTCTTAAAAGTGGTGGACTTATTTAGTGTGCACTTTTGTTGGCATTTTATTTTTTGGTACTCAATTCTTTGGATACACTTTCATTTTCTTACTGTCAACCTTTGAGTTCTCAAGTAAGCTATAGGATTCTTCAACTTCATTTTCATGATCAAACATAGATGAAAAATAAAATTTAAAAGCTTTTTGGATTCGGTTTTTCTTAACCTTAATTCGGTATTGACTCGATCCAGGGTTAAATGGGGCAGAGTGAGACCATCCAGAACTTCCGAGCCCCTAAGTCAGCATAACTGGAAATTATGAAAGTAAAAAAAGCGCCCCGATCACCTGCAGAGGCATGCACATACTTAAAAAATCATTTTCTGACTTGTGCCGCTATTTGCAGCTTATGAACAACTTGATCGTCAAAACTAAATTTATTGGTGCAAAATACGACTAAGAACTGGCAATTTCGAATCCTAGCTCGATCTGATTTCTCATTTATAGCTTTGAGAGTTCAAATATCCAGCTTTACTTCACATACAAAGCATTAAATTGTCCAGAACTGTGGCTCCCTAAAATTATCGAATTATGCTTTCACAAATGTAGTCCCTACGTTGCAACATGGCCTCTTGCAGATGTAAATGTTTTGCTCACTTGCCAGGCAACCCGCATCATTATTAATGTTTCAGCTGCTGAAATGTGAATGTGTTAGTGAGCCTGTGAAAGAAACCCGTGGTCTTTCATTTGTCATCCATCCTTGTTGCATTGTGTTCCAAGCCATCAGCTGCGTGGGTGTCTTGTTGAAACCACAGGTGCCTGGCAGTGATCGAACGCGAGCCGAACATTTGTCATTCATCATCCAACATTTTCGCTAATTCACATGAGCTGTCAGCTCTACAAACATCATTCCTGTGAGTTTGAAACAATGCCACTGTGTGGGAAGTACATTTTTCTCCAGTTACACATGTATCAGTTGTTCATCCACTTTCTATACGGGGGGGGGGTACGCTTCTATACTACAGAACTATGCCCGATTTCCGTTTGTTTTGTCTCTGAAATCGATACGTAGGAATCGTTAAAATTCTGCTAGATTCTACCAGATTTGTGTTAGATTCTAAAGTTCTATTTTACATGGGTAGTTTAGGCAGACCTTTTTTGAAGAGTGGTTATTGTTTTTCGCTGTGATAATAATGTGATGTAATTACATGAGCTGTCAGCTCTACAAATATCAATCCTAAGAGTTTAAAACAATACCACAGTGTGAGAAGGAAAAATGTATATTTCTCCAGTTATATATGTATCAGTGTTTATCCACTTTCTATTCAGAATACAGTATGAATTTATACTTCAGAACTATACCTGGATTCTGTTTGTTAAGTCTCTGAAATCGATGCATGAGAATTAAAAGTAAACACATCCACCTAAGTTAAAATTATGTTAGTCATGCAGTTAGGATGGACATTTTGAAGAGTGGTTATTGCTTTTCACTGATAACAATACGACACACGATTTGTTTTTTCAATCTGTTTCCATGCGGTAGAAAGCTGCCGAAGTTCTGGTTTTGAAATTATATTTATAATCGATTGGAAATGAAAAGTAGAAAGGAAAATTCATCCTGATTGCATTTTTCGATCTGACGAAATAAGAGAGGGAAACAGACCTCCGGAACGTTATTTCAAAGCTGATGAGCTGAGTTGTTCTGACGTAAGGTTTGCTTTGGTCGAGGTTTGGAATATTGATTGTCATTTTTTTTCTCGTGCACAGTTCGGTTGCCTGCGCTTTTACGTCTCGTGCCCGAACCAGACATTTTCTAAACCTTATTTCTGTTTACCTACCCATCATTTTGATTCATAAGTATGTTTTCTTTGCGAGATGACTGAGCAGGGAAGGAGGAAAAAAGATCTGTTTCTGTGCTCTTTTCCTTCACGAACTTCAAAAATTTTCCATTCTCTTTTTTGGATATTTATGTGAATGAAGGATAAAGGTATAAGGGTATATGCGCTCGTAACTGTATATTTATGTCTATGGTTCTGAAAAATTGATTTTTTAAAGGACACACACATCTCGTTGGTTTTAGACTGTCGCTTGATCTGATGATGTTCAATTAATTCGCCTTTCGATTGTTTTATTAACTATCAGATAATCGAGATTAATGGGAAGTTCACTTAAGTGCAAGAAAAACTGGTACACACGATCCTGTGCAAAATACTTAACAACGCCATTTATGCACGTCATTGTTTGCGTCTACCAGTGTATATTTAAGCATTCTAGAGCTCATTCCGCCTTGAGAATAGCAAGTTATTATTTAAGCGATTTTCAACGCGGTTTAATAGTTGGAGCTCGTGAGATGGGTCATAGCATTCCAGAGGTAGAGAAGTTTGGATATTCACGTACTA
The DNA here is from genome assembly GCA_933210815.1 of Meta bourneti. Taxonomy (NCBI): domain Eukaryota; kingdom Metazoa; phylum Arthropoda; class Arachnida; order Araneae; family Tetragnathidae; genus Meta; species Meta bourneti. The sequence continues at coordinate 7,792,609 of OW119933.1, forward strand.
CCATTTCAAGGATGTAACGTGACTACAAGAATTCTGGTATATCCTGTAACTCATAACAGTGTGGTCTTAAAAAGACACTGAGTGAACGTGACCAACGTCGTCTGGCAAGAATCGTTTGACGTGACAGGCGTGCAACGCTAAATAACATCCAAATTCAATGCTGGGCCCTCAACAAGCATCAGCGTGAGGACTGAAGTTATGTTTAGAGGAACACTCGCCTGAGGTTTGGGATCTTGCCATTCCCACCCAAGTCTCAGATCTCACAGTTATCGAACCTATCTGGGATGCCATGCAACGTGCTTTGGAATCCCACACCTCGGAATACGACAGAATTGTGGACCTTTCTGCATGAGGTACAGTATTCAATGCCTACAGAAAACTTCCGCAAACTGGTGAAGTTCACGCTCATCGTATTTCTGCAGTTCTACGTTCCCGTGGTAGGCCTATCAAGTATTAGACTGGTGTACTAGTTTTTCTGGCATTTCAGTGCCATAATATTTTTTCACATTACAACACATTTAACCATCCAAGTGGTTTTGAGAAGATACCTCGTCCATCAGGTAGGTAAGTAGGTATTTTAATTAACGTCACACTGGAGCAACACAAAGGGCTCCGGGATCAATCACAAAGGGAAAGATCCGACCTCGTCCATCAGTATCTGGTCAGTTTTGTTAGTGACGAGATACATCGTCGAAACAAAACTGCCCTTTTACTCCAAGGGGAATGAAGATCCAAGGCAGCTTTCGACGCGAAGATAAACCATCAGAAAGGTTAATGACTAAATATTCACCTCTTTGAGTTGAAATAATTCTAGGTAAGACGCTATTGTCCAAGAAGGCCAAAAGTGGTTAGAAGTATTCCGGGAAAACTGCAGGTTTCGTCGTGAAATAATGAGTGCATGGCACTCGGAGAGACTGATACATGATGACTGAAAAATATCAGTTGGTTGGTTGGTTAGTTTTGGGGTTTTATGGCGCAAGGCCATATTTGGCCATGCCTGAAAAATATCAGCTGACAAAAGAGGCAAAATGCTCAAAAACATGTTTTTATAATTAGTGAAATTCTTAACAACTTTCAGAAAACCATAAAGTTCGGGGTTTGTAAATATATATGCATTAAAACGAAGTATGTGCTCCCCTTGTGGTTAAACTTAAACCAGCTTATTTATTTAGGCATAATATGAGATGACATGAATTGGGAATAGCGGACCCAGGAGAGAGTTGTCCCCTGGGTTCTTCACGGAGTTGAAAGTCAAGCAGATAGTACAGAATGTACGAAACGACAAGCGGAGCGTGGGGAGAATAGTGCACAATCAGCAAATTTAGGGGTTGATTCACAGGCTTGAGAGAAGAATGAAAAGGCATGGAATTAGTAATGAATCTGGCCTGACAACTCAATCGAGAAATGGATAACGAGTAAAATAGAATTTATCGTGCATAGCAAAACTTGTACGAAATTTGATATGTATGTTACTTTATTTTTCTTCAACTGTGTGTGTGGCTTTTGAATTTTCCTCCATGAAGTTCCATTTTGTGTGCCCCCAAAACTCAACTTAGAAAATAACGTATTTTAATATAATGTGGTATAAGATATAAATGCAAACACCAACAAATAATTTATTAACATAGAGAAGTCCTTCTCACTAATGATAAATTATAAAAATTAGTCTGTAGAGATTAAGTGTTTATCATAACATGGGCCATTGACATTAAGATTATATTTCACGGGGCTTATTTGAAAGGTGTAGAATCTGTAAAAAAAATGTTTTCTGTGTCGTTTTCCATTTATTTCGTTAAACACTCTGCCCATCATGTTTTCATCAATTAACTTTTTGTCTTTCAATATTTCAGCTGTTGGATGCTGTTCGTTTACTTACTACTATAGTTTTACCTCCACTTTTACTTATTTTATCTATATAAAGAATGAATTACCTGTTCCGCATTAAGCAATTGGATGAAAGAACTATCACTTCAATGGGGGGGGGCTAAAAGTTTTAACTAAAACACACTTCAAAGAAATAGGTGTAACGGAATGTTTAGAATTTATTGAGGTTGGTTAGATTTTGATTACTGTGTTCTTTTCAATATTTAAAGATAAAATTTACCTCCTTTCAATCTGAGCTTTATGTAATCAGCAGCATTCGTTATTTTACTGGTTTCTATTAAATTACTTATTCATTAGGATCATATCATGTTCTCATATCATATCATGGATCATTCATTAGGATACGATCAACCATAACAAATGCTCTGAGCTGCTTCTAAACTGAAATAAATTTATCTCGATCTGGTGTTTCAGTTTTTTGCAATGAGAATGTCCGAAGGCAAATTAGATAGTTATTGCTATTTCACGCACACCTTTTGTCTAGTGATGAATTGGAATTGTTATTCATTTTTTATGTATTCAGATTCACCTCAGATAATTCATTCTAATCATTTATTCTTTTACAGGTTCTTGAATTGTAAATCCAATTTTTGGTGTCAAGCCAAGCGTGACTCTTACGGGAGCGGTAAGTGGAAACCTTTTCGAAATCAAACAATAAAACTATATGTATGTACAATACTGTAATTTGATCCTGAATTGTGTGATTTTGTTGCAAGGGGATAAAGGTACATTGTGATTGATGTAGGAAGTTTAAACCGTAGCTATTTATGCTGAGGAATTCCCATCAACATTTTTCTAACGCGTTTATTGAAAATGTTTTTTTTTACAATTGCACTTGCACCAAGCCAGATATTTAATGGACGATTATTCTGTGGATCGGTATGATGATTGATGTAGGAAGCATAAACCGTATAGCCATATTTACACTGTTGGAATCCAAATTAGAATGAGTTTTTTTACATTTGCAGTTTTTGAACCAAGTCAGATCTCGAATGGACGATTTTTCCTTGGTTCAGTTCAAATGATCACTGATGGTTGATGTAGAAAGCATAAACCGTATAACTGTATTTATGCTGTTGGAATTCACAGCTGGAGTTTTCTAACGTGTCTATTAAAAAGTGTTTTTTTGCATGCACTTCTTGCATCAAACCAAATATGTGATGGATAATAATTCGTGGTTTAGTATAAATCTGCACTGACGATTGATGTAAGAAGCATCAACCGTAGCTATATGTACACTGAGGAATTCATGTTATCAGTTTCCTGACGCGTTTATTGAAAAATGAGCTTTTTACTTATGCACTTCTTGCACCAAGCGAGATATTTAATGGACAATTGCATGGTTTAGTATAAATGTGCACTGGTGATTCATGTAGAAAGCATAAATCGTATAGCTGCATTTACGCTATTGAAATTCACATAAGTTTTCTAACATGACTATTGAAAAGTGAGTTTTTACATATATGTAATTCTTGTACCAAGCCAGATTTGTAATGGACAATAATTTCGTGGTTTATTTATAAATGTGCACTGACTATTGATATAGGAAACATGAACGGTAGCTGTATTTACGCTGTTGGAATTCATGTTAGTAGTTTTCTAACGTGTCTATTTAAAAGTGAGTTTTTTACATTAGCACTTCTTGCACCGAGTCAGGTATATAATGGCCAATAATTCCGAGGTTTACTATAAGTGTGCACTGGTAATTGATGTAACAAGTATAAATCTTGCTCAGTGCTATATTTACACTGAGAAATCCATATCAGCAGTTTTCAACACGTTTATTGAAAATTGAGTTTTTGCATATGCACTGGCGTATTTCCGTGGTTTAATATGAATATGTACTGATGTAAGAAGTATGAATCGTAGCTACATATACACCGATTAATCATTATCAGCAGTTGTCTAACGCGTTTATTGAAAATGAGTTTTGTATACACACTCCTCGCCACCAAGCCAGATATGTAATGGCTGATGATTCCGTGGTTTAGTATTCAAGCAAACTTCTCCGAGGATGCGTTTTCGAGAATTTCTTTTTAATGTTAACTCTGGAAAACAAATTTTTTTCTTTGCGCCGCTCGCATTAGAAAGGGTCTAAAACTTAAGATGGGAGAAGGATTTCAGTTGCAGTATCGACCTGGCGTTTTGAAAATAGTCATTATTATAAATAGCCCAGCGCTGTATTTTTAAACTTTTCGGAGATTGCATATGGCGGGTGACATTTACGCTTCAAGATGTGATGATGCGGAGGAGGGATTGGAAGTTAGAAGACGAGGAACGAACGGTAAGAGGGAATCTAAAGAGTATGATCATTTTTTTGCCCTCCTTCCCGATTTCTTTAAAGCTACAATCACGGTCTACTTTCTTTGTTTACTTTAAGTTTGCTTTCGAGAAGTCACTCTGCAGACGCTATTATTCAAGCATAACGCTCAGTTTTGCATTTTGAATTTTCCTACTTAAGAAACCATCAGTTTTTCTTTTCTTTGAGTTTCTTTCTTGAGAAGGGTAAAAAAGGGGCATGTAACGTCTCTTCGATTCGTGTTCTTTGTTATGGGAAACGCATGACGTTGACATTGCACGTCGCTGATTTAGCGAGGTTGGACCAATTTCATAGTTTTGTATTGAGCTATAGATGCTGTTTGGCATGACTTCGATAGTTTCTTGTTAACCTATTCTTTTCGGTAACTTCATTGATTATATGGTTTGGTTTTATTTAGTCTGTAGCCTTGTTGTTATTGTATTCTTTTCATTGACATAATTTGGTTACGTGTTTTGGTTTGATTTAGTTTGTCATTCTAATATAATTTTTTGCTACACGAAGATTAATTAGACTCATTTGATTACGTGGTGGCATAGTTAGCATTGCATTACAGGCAGGTGTTATTTCTAAATAGTCTTGCATTCGCTAGAGGTGCTGTTTGGCATGATTTCGATGTAACCTATTATTAACCCATGTTAACCTATTATTTCCAATAACGTCATTTGATTAAAGGTTTGGTTTGATGCTCTACTGTCATGTTATGCTGTACGAAGACTAGTTATATTCGTTTGATAACGTCGTGACATAGTGATCATTGTATTACAGGACGATGTTACTTATGAAAATACGGGGGAAATAATCACGCCAACTTAATATCCATTTTGAGGGCAAAGAAAACTCAAATACTTAATTCGAACCATACAAGTTAATATGATGCGATCAGTAAAATATAGTAAATAAAAAGAGTAAAGGAGATAAAATACCACACTTTCAAGGTAGGCTTTAAGTAGATGGAAGTTTAACCCAGTTGTTGAACAAGGTTATAAAATTTAATTATTTTAATTTTAAAGTATTTTTATCAATTGAAGAGCTTCAGGCAACATTATAAGCCACTTTTCAAAATTTTTATGCTCTCTCTCTCTCTCTCTCTCTCTCTAGCAATTTACAAGTTAAAAAAATTTCCATAATTGTTTTTCATTATTCAGGTTATGTTACCTAAAACTTTCAAGTATTACGCTCACAAACAATCATATATTCGTTTGATACTCTTAAATATTTATTTATTTTTTCTTTACGGAACATATTTCTGTTGCCAATCATTGTGTTGTCCGGAAACCTTCAATTAAAGGTCAAATGCACCGATTAGTTTTAATGAAGTAGTACTTAACCAAATGAGACACCCTTACTTCATATGTATTGCATGGATACTGTATAAGGTGTAGTAGGTTGTTCAATATTATATAAAAGTGGGTCTCAATGCCTCACGAAACTACATGACGGACCTTTGTACATTATCGTTCACCTCACACTTCCAGAGTTCTTTTTCTGCTTCACTTGATTTTCTATGATCTCATTAACCCTCGTGTAGCAGAAAATGACCGTAGAGCGACAAACCAAATCAACCTGAGGTTCAATATTGAGGATGATTGTTTGTCCGGGTGTTATGATGCAAGGGTCATATTTGGCCAAGCTGCGAAAAATGCAAGACAACGTCAAGTAATGGACATACACACACAAAGAAAGTTTTACTGATACAGAAGAGAGACAACTACACCCAAGGTGGGCAGTGTGCGAACCCACTGAGCCATAGCTCAATGTGGATGAATCATTAGTTAACCCTTCAAGGGGTTTCGACGAGATATCTCGTCCATCAAGATCTGACCAAGTTTGTTAATGACGAGGCATATCTCATCAGGATATTGTTGATTTCTATGATGACGAGATCAAGATCTGGTAAGTTTTCTAATGACGAGATACCTCGACCATCAAGATCTAATCAGTTTTGATAAAGGCGAGATACCTCGTTGAGACAACCACCTGGAGGGTAATGAACGTTCGAATACTGCCTAAATGACGAGTAAGCTGATATTCATCATTTGTTCATAAACATTATTGATGCAATGAAACCATGTATTATTACAATGAGTATGCAGTTTGTTAACTTTCGCTTATGGCGAAAAATCGCTATTATTTACGGGATTCTGCTAGAAAGGCGGTATTGCTAAGTTCGTTATTCCGCACCCGCTTTCTCAAACCAATAACTCGGCCTGCGTCCTTTGTTCTCCAGCCCTTGGTGTTGCTCTTCTACTGAAACGCGAGCGAATCTTTTATTCATGTGTATGTGTGCCTCTGGAACGCGAGATGGATTGAGCAAATAGGAGCAACGATAACTCTAAATAAAAGCGATGATCCTCTATTTTGTCCAGCTTCTGCTTGTGACAAATGAAAATCTCTCACGTTATGTACCGTTATGATTTGCAACCACCCGCATAGGCGTGTCCCCCTCCCCAGTGTCCACGTCAATATACGAGGCGGCCCTTTAATTATATCGCCTAGGCATACAAAATTCCGTTAAAATCCTCACCATTGACCCGCCTTTGTTCCCCAGACTGCGATAATTGCTCTCGTTGCTTGTGCAGAACCATGGCCTGACTGGGCAACACTTTTTGTTTTTTTCTTTCGCCTTTCTTTCTCACTCCTCAATATCGAACTTTAATGATCAATATTTTGCGATTAAATAATGAGGAGTGTGCGCTCTAGGCGTCTGTGATTAATTGTCACCAATATGCGCGGCGAAAGGCGTTCCCTATACTTTGCCTTTAGAGGAGGTATTTTTGCGTAATTGCCCTCGAGGGAGGGGTGGGTGGGCCTTTGTTCGGTTTTGAGTGCTTGCTTTGTGGTACTTTGTGTTTTTAGAGGGATAACTGTCGTGATAGTTTGTGGTTCGACAACGCAGCGTCCTGATCGTCTTTAAATTTAATTTTAATAGATGCAACAAGATGGGTATGGGTATTTGGGTATTTCAATTAACGTCACACTGGAGCAACACAATGGGCTATTGGTGACGGTCCGGGATCAATCCCAAAGGGAAAGATCCGAGGACAACACCACGTAATTTTGAACCACACAACAAGATGGACAAGAAATCAGAACATAAGGGTTGCTCTGTGTTTTATTCCTCCGACTGAGATAATTGGTGCTGCCAAACCAGGATTGGATGAACAAAACTTTTTGGTTTTGATAGTTATCTGACCGTGGTTCAAAATTACGGATCTTTCCCTATGGGATTGATCCCGGTCCGCCGCCAATAGCCCGTTGTGCTTCTCCAGTGCGACGGTAATTGAACTACGTACCTACCTTTTGGGTTTGTGTCTGCCCCCTTTCACTCCGCAATATCAAACGTTTTATTATCAATGTTTTGGCGATTAAATAATGAGGAGTGTATGCTCTAGGCATCCGTGATTAATTGTTACCAATATACGTGGCGACAGGCATTTTGTACTTCATAAAAATTTCCGTAGATATACAAACCAGACTAACCTTTCCCTTTAGAGGGGTTGGTTGGGGTTTTATGGCCTTAGTGCCACATTTGGCCTAGCTCTGCCAAACACAAGACAGACAACAGCAAGTAATCAACGAGGGACAGGAGAAAGCAAAAAGTAGGATGGTAGCCTTTAGAGGGGATATCGTTGGAGGAGTGGGTCTTTGTTGGGTTTTAAGTTCTTACTTTATGATACTTTGTTTTCGTTTGATCGAACGTTTAATCATCAATATTTTGCGATTAAATAATGAGATCTGTGCTCTCTAGGCGTCTGTGATTATTTGTCACCAATATACGCTACGAGGTATTTCGTACAATGGGAAAATTCCCTTCGAGCGAGAAACCAATCTAACCTTTGCCATTAGAGGGGAATACCGTTACGTTATAGCCCTTGTTGGAGCGATATGTAGGTCTTTGTTGGGTTTAGAATGCTTGCTTTGTGGTTATTTGTAGAGATACGATTGTGTCGTGGAGTTCGTGGCAATTAGCTAACGCCAACGTAGCGTTATGATTGTCTCTAAATTTATTTTTCATAGATGTAAATTGAGTTCCAGACGTACTTCCTGTTTTCCGTTACGAGATTATGGGGCGACATCTTTGTTCCCCAGACTGATACAAGTGCTCCATCGAAACCAAGAGTGGATGGTGAAAGCTTTTCGTTTTTGCCGCCTTTCTTTCTCACTTCACAATATCAAAAGTTTAATAATCTATAGTTTGCGAATAAAACATGGTGTGCACTCTGGGCTTCTGTGATTGTCATCAATTCACGCGGGGAGCAGGGAGATGCTTTTCGTATACTTTGTAAAAATGACCGTAGAGCGACAAACCAAAGTACATAATCTTTGTCGTATAAGGGATAGTGTTGCGTAATTGCCGTCGTGGAAGGAGTGGGTCTGTGTTGGGTTTTTAGTGCTTGCATTGTGGTGCTTTGTATTTCTAGAGGTACAATTATGTCGTAGAATTCGTGATACGATTGGATAAATTGCTATGCATGCGTTTAACAACGCAGCGTCCTGAATGCTTTTAAATTTATCAGAATAGAAGTGTTGCTTTGTGTTCATTTTCATTACAGCTCCTTTAATAAAATCGTGCAACAAAATATGACAGAAGGACAAACTAAACAACCAATCTTTATTTAAACTATTTTCACCTGTGATAGTTTATCGTCCTGCCTATTACTTAAATGTATTTTTTCATACTTTATAAATTTGTATGCAATCGATATTTAAATTCAATCGATTTTTTGGACTCATTGGAAGTAATTTATTCCAATTTTTCTGTTAAAATTTCATTGAATATATTTCTTAAATATTAAATTAGTAGGTATTTGGTATTTCGCACTGGAGCAACACAACGGGCCATTGGCGACGGTCCGGGATCAATCCCGAGGGGAAAGATTCGAGGACAACACCACGTAGTTTTGAGCCACTGTCAGATGACGAAGTCACACCTGAGCTGGCACCCCACTCTCCAAACTTCCACACCACGTCAACGTGAGGACATTTGACGCCACGGCAGATTTAACGTGCACCAGCCCCCCGTATACACGACGGTCTTTGGTTAGATTCGAACTCTCAACCCTCCGGTTGCCAATCCGTTACTCTTCCAACCGAGCTCTCGCGGCCTGAATTAGCTATAGGTAAAGTTAAGGATACTCGTTATTTTTTAACAAAGTTATCTTGGAAGGGCCATGTTCTTGATTGCAATAATAGAATTTTTAAAAAATTGTTCCGTGTAAATACAACAAACATGTAAACAAGTTCGTTTCTATGGAATAATTTCTAGAAACAGTTAAACTCTGCAAGTGCAAGTGGACTGGAAATACGTCATATTTGACATAAATTTATAAATTAAATATTATTTAGATTAGTTTTATTTACGTTTATGGAAGAAGATATTTATTGCCATTGCTATATGTATAAGCAAGCTGAAAATGCCTCTCCAGACTGAAATCTGAATATTAATTTTATTTTCCAATTCGATTTGGGTCTAGTTTAATATTACTAAATTTTCTCTCCTCTGCTTTTTACTTGAAGTTAGAATAACTCTCCAGTTATATTGAAGACGTCTAGAGTGTACGGTGCCTCTTTAACCGGAATTCAGCTGAAATATGAATCTTAATGCCTGAGCTTTTCATCAATTTGCTTTTAAACGTATGTAAACGCACGACTTCCAGATAAGTTTAGTGAATAAAATATAAGTTGGAATTATAGCTGTCAGCTACTTAATTTTGAGGACTTTTTGTTTGGATTCCCCACCTCACATATTTATCTTCTTAGTTAATAACTTGTGTGTTTTACTCCTTAAAAATAACAATGATAGCACTCAGCGGAATTTTTATGAACTATCTGATTACATCATTTATTAGCTGAGGTTTTTCTTTCTTATAATGTGATCTTTAAGCTTTTATAATTTAGTTATAGTAAAAAAGCAAATTCTTTTTGAGGCCTGTGCTCCAAAAATCCTTCGAGCGGAAATCCGCCAGCGATATTTCCTCGTTAAGGAACTCGTTACATTTAAGATTTGTCATCATTAATTTAATCTGCTGGCATTAAAGCTAGTGTCTCCCACTATCTTTTTTGTAGAATTGGAAGTCAGTAAAAAGTTACATTCGAGGGTTACTTTATATTTTATTGATGATGAGACATTTAGTTTGAAGTTCAGGAGAGGTGGGGTTATATTTTGTAACACATTTTAATCTTTTGAAATAAAAGTAGAGATTTGACTTAATATTTCGGCTGATTTGAGCCATCCTGTTGATCAGTAATTAGCATTTGTTTTATTCGAATTGTATTCAGAAATTGTTTTATGAATTTATGCAGTGAAATATAGTTATTTAGATCTAAGGCAGATGTTGCATGGGAAGAATATAATTAAAAGTTCATTTTCATTTATATTAGTTGAATTGGATATTATAAGGCTTCATTTTTTTGTGAGATTTTCTGTCCTATTTTAAAAATCATTTTATGGATTTAATTTTAATTGATTACTTATGATTGTTATGTAGGATATTATAATTGCTAGTTGTATGTTATTTAAAATTCAATTTTATTCTTAGTATTAGTCCTTTTATTTTAAATAATTCTATTAAAATTGCATCTAAGTTATATGGGATTATATGCCTTGCATTCATCTTATTGTAATGTTTGACTTGTAAATTATTGGACCTTGCGCCACTTAACCTAAATCAATCAACAAACGAACTATTTAAAGTTTTCATGTCAAAGTTTATATTGACAAATTAAATGTAGGAGTGGTTGGTTGGCGAAATATGGCGCAAGGAGCCATATTTCACCAAACACAAGACAGAAAATGCTTAGTAATGGACATATTCTCTCATACAAGGATATTTTTACTGACAAAAAAGAGAAAAATAAACCCAGGGTAAGTTACAAGAATCGAAACTGCTCCGCCTACAACTCGCAGGTTGCTAGTGCAGTCGGCAAACCCACTGATCCACCGGCGGCCCCAAAATGTTAGAGTGATCGATTACTTCTTTTGAAAAGTGATCCAAATTCTGTTTTACGTAATAGGTAGGTAAGAAGTTGAATTTACTTCGTACTAGGGCAGCGCAACGGGCTATTGGCGACTGTCCTGGATCATTCCTGAAGAGAAAGAATCCGAGGATAACACCTCGTAATCTTGAACCACGATCAAATGGCGAGGTCAACACCTGAGCTGGCATCCCACTTTCCAAACTTCCGCACCACGCTAAAGTGAGGACATTTGAGGCCACGGCGGATTTAACGTGCACCAGCCCCCATGGACACGACGGTCTTGAGTTAAATTGGAACTCGCATCCCTCCGGTTGCTAATCTGCGACTCAACCAATTGGGCTACCGCTGCCCTTTGTTCTGCAATACCTCGCTTTTTGTGTTAGGTGTTGCGTTCGACAAGGCGGCGAAAGTCCAGTCCGTAAATAAAGCAATCTGATGGGAGTGTTGAAAGTCCTTTCTTATTTCCTTAAATCTTAACCTAAAATCGGAATTCTTACATCTTAATTTTGTTAAAAATGAGTGGTAACAATACGTGCAACTTCATAATCCTTAAACAACGATTTTTGTTCTACATTGCGCGCGCTTTTTGTGTCAGCCGTTGCGTCTGAAAAGGGCGTAATTCCGTAAATAAAGCAATCGGAAGGGAGTGTATGAAAATCTTGTGAAATAAAATAAGCCTTGATAGATTTTGTTTATTGAAAATCGTTGGGATACCATCCATCAGAGTCTTCTTTAAATCCCGGCTCTGCCATTTAGGAAATTGTTTTGTGGTCTATTCAGCTGAGTCCTCGAGTCTTTTTTGAGCTTGAGGGATCTAAATCCTGAGATCCTTTCTTCGGCTGTAAGGAATTTAAAGCTGTTTACGTGACAAATAGATCATCAATCTCCGTAGTCTTTCACACAATGCGAGTACTGTAATGATGATTATTAAGCCGAGATGTATGACGATTCGACGCTTCCAAAGAGTTTCTTTCACGAGGAGCGAAAAAACTTGTGGGATAGTGATTAACTTTGAGACTCTTGTCATTCAGTGTCTAGGTTTAAGTAAATCATCTCTGGGGCAGGGTCGCTTGCCTTTGTCCAGTTGGCATGAGTTCTACTTGTTAATCAGTGGCGTGGGCTGTATTTTCACAGATAAGTGGAAGATCGTGGGTTGTTGAGCAATCTATTTTACCGCCCACGGATCTTAAACTCGCTGGTGCTCTTGACTTGGAGGGAGGGAAACCATTGCTGTTTCAAGGACCCGTTTTGTAGTTCATTGTCAACTCCATTTCTACAGTATAACCCTTGTAGTTAGCTGCTTTCGGCTCACGTTTAATAAGGGGAGAGATCATTAACGAACTTTTCTTTTCTTCCCTTGTGGGATATCGTAGATGCTGGCACGTGTTCAGGAAATAATTTCAGGTGTGGCTCAGTCTTCTCTCAATACCTGTGTGATTAACCAGGCTTTGATTTGCCAAACATTGGTTACTGCGAGTTGTAGGCGGCGCAGGTTCGATTCCTACTTGGGTGTATTTCTCTCTTGTGTCAGTAAAACTTTCTTTGTGCGTGTGTCCATTACTTGACATTTTCTGTCTTGTGTTTGGCGCAGCATGGCCGAATAAAGCTTTTGCCTCCATAAAACCAACTAACCAAACTTTGATCAAATTAGCTTCAGGGTGTATTTTTGTTTTTTGCCAAAAATATATTTGGGAGAGAGTTCGAGCCCCATGGGCACTCCCTGTGAATGTATCTAGGCGAATGGACAAGAAGCTAATTTCTTTGTCTACGATTATTGTTTCCGGTGGGTTTGCCCATTTCACTAGGAACCTGGAGTTGCAGGCGGCGCAGGTTGGATTCCTGTAACTTACCCCGGTAGGCCTATTACTTGACATTGTCTTGTTTTTGGTGCAGCTTTTGTACGATAAAACTCAATCCACTTTCCCCATTCCAAGAGTCCTCCAGCACATACGTACATGTGTTCTTCGCTTGCCTCAACTACTGGCGAATTGCTATTATGCTAAATTAGTATTTTCTTGGAGTTGTTGGCTTTTACTTATTCAACAAAGTTTACAAAGCTTCGATTTACATAGATTAAGCATTTATTCTATTAACATTAACTTCGATATTTTAACATCAGGACCACTTTGAGGTTACCGAAAGCCCACTCTGAATCCTGATGGAAGAAGTTTTATGACACAAGGGTTTACAACTCTTTATGGGTTTAACAAAGCTTACAAGGGGACGATTCCTTATGGGTCTAACAAAGCTTCGAATTACATAGATTAAGCATTTATTCCATTAGCATTAACTTGGGCATTTGTTTTTGTAACACCAGGTCATTCCCGCTGTCTGAATACTTTCCTGTCCTGATGGAAGATTGACACAGCTTGTCCGCTTTTGGATCTTGTGTCCGAACTAATCAACTCCTAATGGATGATAGATACAGGGATAAAACAGTAGCTTCGACTGGACACTACTTTATTGTTGAATATTACACAAAACAATGCTCGTTGCAATGGCATGTAATTGCTGTGTATGTGAAGGATGGAGCTGTTTCAAATGATAATTTCCAAAAGCAGAGTCGCACTCCGAAAGGTGATAAAAATATGTTACAGATAACAGAAATGTCATCTAATGCATTTTTATCCAATGACTGATGCTCTTAAAAACAAAGTTAAAACTATAATGGTCTTATTTTCATGTTTTTATCCCTGCAATCAACACTTTTAATAACTTTTAATCCTTCTGATACACTTATACAAAACAGCTTATGTAAAATTAATTAGATATGACCTAAGTATAAGTTACTTATATAAAGTTAATATTGGTAAGCTATAAATTATATTCAGAAAATTAGTTCCGGCGGCCATGTTTTAATTTTAATGTAAGATAATTAATTCAATCAAAATAACTATCCGACTTTTTTAGTCTTCAAATGAGTTCTTAGAATTTTGTCTTTCATCTAGTTTAACTTAATTGCTCGCTTTGCCCTTTTAGTGTTGAACTATCAGTGTTTTTTCGATGGAGTTTCTCATGCCTTTTTAATGGCTTTTAATTGTGTCTATTACAAAAGAGTGTCGAAGCAGTGTGTTTATACATATTGGCAATTCATTTTTCTGCGTCTCATTGATTGCTATTTTCAATTCGTATTTACGAATTCCTTTTGTTTCTGGGAGGAAAAATTCTCTCAGAAAGTCACAAGTAAGCCATTTGTTTGATGTAATCAAATGCTCTGGATAATTTACAAAACATACAAGTAGCGTTTTATATTAAATTCAGAGCGATTTATTTGGATTTCTTTTCTTTATTTTTATTTTTCCTCATGACGAGATTTCTTCCCATTCTTATTAATGTTTATTCTTACCTAAATGAATTTTCCTTCCTAGCATTCAAGAAAATCTAAATTTGCTTCTATTTGATGTTAAAGATTTTGAATGGTTTGGTTACCAAATGCATTTGCTGCATTGGTAATGCATTTTGAAGAGCTTAATTTGTAGACTTTTTTTACGTCTATAATTAAAATAAAGTGCACGTAATTGAGATGGATTAGTAAAATCAATATCAAAGTTTCTGATTTTTTTATTTATTCGATGCCGTATCTGGGACAATGGAGATAAGAGTGTATGATTTATTTTTCTTTTGTGCTGCATTTTATGCAGAGCATTCACTCAAAGAAACTATTTTTAAAAAATTCTCACTAAAATATCGGCAAAGCTAGTTTAAATTACATATGCTGTAGTGTAGCTTGCTAGATAGATATCTGATAGACACCGATTCTATCATAGATTCAGAGTCAACACTTACTCTCCAAATGTCATTCTGCATACGGGAATAATTTTCTCCTTAGCCGCCAACGTCATCTTAATTTTAAATTTTTACTGCAGTATGCTTGGAGTACGTTTTAGGCGATCCAAAGGACAAAGATATAATTATCAGTATTGCCTTGAAAACAAAACATACAAAAATTGAAAGCATTTTTCTTAAAACGCTAATAAACCTTCCAAGTAGTTTCAATGAGGTATCTCGTCCATCAATATCTGACCCATTTTGCTAATGACGAGATATCTCGTCATCAAGAATGCCGATTGAATTCAGAACGATGAAGATATTGCCAGTTTTGAAGAAGACGAGATCAAGATCACAGGTCACGTTTTTCTAATGACGAGATATCTCGTCAATCAAGATCTGGTCAGTTTTGCTAATGACGAGGTACAACCCCCACCAGGAGGGTTAAAGTTTCATCTCATATCCAGAGATGCCAACCATCCTGGATTTTCCAGAATTATTATGGCTCTATTGCAAACAGTGATATTGTAACGAAAAATTTCATTAGATAGATTTGCAATCTTTTTGGATCATTTATGCAAATTGGCATTTTTCCATTTGCTGTACTTCATACCATTGCCAATGTACTAACAAACAAGTTTTCACCTTATTTTTTTATGGCTATTATTTTTAGAAATATTTAAATAACTTTTGTGTTTCGAAGCAAACTAAAATTATGTATTTATAGTTGCTTTGCATTTTAAATATTGATTGAACTCTTAGATGTATAAAAATGATAAAAAAAATCGATGTTAATAATCTAACGGAAAATGCATAATTCCCGAAATATTCTTGAAAATAACGTTCTGAATTACACCATTATCTCATCGGAGGTTTGCATCTATGCATATTTGTACAAGAGGATGACATTTTACGTTATAATGTTTTTTCCAATTGTGAGATAAATACCAGGCAACAGTTCATAATGAAGGAAAACTGTTTAAATGCAAATATGGTTCTCGAAGCAAAATTATGTTTTTCAAAATAACAAAACCAAATAACACCGCGATGTTTCATTCTTTTTGTACAATCTTATCTATATATTTTTAAACAAAGTATTTTACTGCAGTTACTACTTGACTTTTATTGAATGTTTACTGCTATAGTTACTACTTGATTTTTAGAATGTTTACTGCTAGTTACTTCTTTACTATTATATTACATTTTGTTTATCTTACAAATCCGTCTAGATTTTTTAAAGTTCTTGACGCTCTATTTGACATTTTTGACACAGAGTATTGTTGAGTGATAGACCACGGATAAAATTTTATAAAACCGTCACAAGTCGAACAATTGAGCATTTTAATAACTAACTTTCAGATGTAATTTTGCCTGTAACGTATGTTTTGTCGTTTGTCAATTACATCTATATGTATTAAAAAACTAATTTATAGTTTGGCATTTAATTCAATTTCGGAATTTGAATTTAAAAGTAAGAAATGTACTGTGCAAGTCTACCGATCCCTGCTTTATACGATTGTAAATATATTTCTTCTGTAGAACCTTTTTTAAGATTATATCAAACTTGCAATGCACACATGATCCGAGTAGTACCCCCGACACGATTTTAAAGTGTACATTTACAGTGCCATTGTAACCGAATGAAGATACATTCTTCCTATGCAGGTTTGATGTTATTGTTACAATATTTCCGACTGTCTCAATTCTAGTAAATTACCGATTTGAGCACCAGTTTTTTGTTCGATATTTTTCTTTGGTGGGAGATACTGACGAATATAGGACTTAAACCAGGTACCAATTCCGTATTCAAAATTCTTTGAAAACGTAATTCTTTCAAATATGTAAAGCTATAATGTAAAATAATATCAATATCATGTAAAGGTATTTTGCCTACTGCACACTGGAGCATCAAATTTTACACTACAACATGCAATCGAAGCCGTTTCTTTTCCAGAACTATATGTACATCGCAAAAAGAAAATCCAAATTATTTTTCAACTCTGGAATAGTAATTCTTTTCGCACATGAATCATAAAAACAATAAAAACATAAGCGAATCACTTCCTATGGATGTGGTATTTCCTTACTGATGTACCCAAAAATAATGTTGTTTTTATCGCAACAAGTAAATTTAATATATTAGGATGTTGAATAAATTCTCGCTGTTTTTTTGTGAAAATTAATGTTTTATTTTAAAAAATCATTAAAAAACATGTTACTGAAAGTATTGTCCATCGCTAGCCACTACTTTTCCCCATCTTTCTGGCAACATTTGAATTCCACGTCGGAAAAACGACACGTCTTTTGAGGCTACTCAAGAGTCGACCCAATTTTTGGCATCTTCATAAGAACGGAAGTGGCTGCTCAGCCAGGCCATGCGTCTTCGACCGGAACAAGTGGTAGTCGGAAGGGGCAATGTCCGGTGAGTACGGCGGGTGGGGTAGGACTTCCCACTTAAGCGTTTCCAAGTAGGTTTTTACCGGTTTTGCAACATGTGGCCGAGCGTTGTCATGCTGCAAAATGACCTTGTCATGTCTCTGCTTGTTTAGCGGCCGTTTTTCCTTCAATGCTCGGCCTAATCGCATCAATTGTAGTCTGTAGCGATCTCCCGTGATGGTTTCATTTGGTTTGAGCAGCTCATAATAAACTATACCCAGCTGATCCCACCAAATGCAGAGCAGAAGCTTGGAACAATGGATATTCGGCTTTGCTGAAGATGTTGATGGATGGCCGGGTTTATCCCACGATTTTCTACGCTTAGGGTTATCGTAGTGTATCCATTTTTCATCGCCAGTTACGATACGATGCAAAAATCCTTTCCTTTTCTGCCGTTGAAGCAGTTCGACGTCTCTCGGTTTCAACTCGTATGGCACCCAATGACCTTGCTTTTGAATCATTCCTAATGCTTTGAAACGTTTCGAAAGTGTTGTGTGATCAACTTCTAATGATTCTGCAAGTTCAGCTAGCGTTTGACATGAGTCTTCATGAAGTAATGCTTCCAATTGTTCGTCTTCAAACTTCTTCGGTGCGCCAGATGGAGCTACTTTTGATTCATTACCATGGCAACACAACAACGCCATCTTTACAATGACGTCACCACCTCAAAGCCCCTTATCAGCAATCCTCCCCAACACCTTATCAGCAGTCAACTCCTTATCAAACGGCGGCCATCTTGGAAAAAACGGTATAGTGACCCACATACTACTTTATCTCCAAGATCAAAATCATTATTTTTAAAGCGTTTAAACCAATCTCTACAAGTTGTTTCAGACAGAGCATGGTCGCCGTAAGTCTCAACAAGAATTCTGTGAGCTTCAACTGCAGATTTTTTTTGAATAAAATAGTGCAGTAAAATTCCCCGCAAATACTCTTTTTTGGCACGAAATTTGACATATTTAACGCAATGAAAAATAAAGTTGTTTACACTTCCGCGCAATAACATACACTGGATTTCAAGCTTGCTTATAGTACTTGTAAATAGATGCGTCACTATCATAAACTAACGCAACCAGTTCCGGTAACGCCATTTGTTGGAAAACAGCGAGAACTTATTCAACATCCCAATATTATTTTAAAAAGTGGTATTTACTCAACTATGAATCAACATGTTTTCTATGATCTTCCCCAGCTTAAAAAAAATTCTGGGGTTTTGGAGTCAAAATACTCAACCAATGCGTTTTTGACCTTTTCATAAGAATTGAATATTTTACCAGCAAGAAAGTGCTGTAAGTATCTGAAAAGATGATAATCAGAAAGGGAAAGGTTAGGTGAGTATGGAGGACAAGGAAGATCTTCCCATCCGAGTTCCCTAATTTTTTGTTGAGTGATCTTCGCAACATGTGGTCTCGCGTTGTGTTGGAGGATAGCACCTTTCCTGTTGAAAAAAACAGGATGTTTTTCTGCAATTACTGCTTTTAATCAGTCAAGTCGACCACACTAAATGTCTGCAGTAACAGTTTCTCCTACATTAAGCAGTTGAAAGTGAACTACACCATGAATGTTCCACCAAACACATGGGAGAATCATGCTTCCATATATTGGACTTTGGAATTTTTCTCAGTTTCTCCAGTGGAAAGCCATTGTTTTTTCATCACTGGGTTATAGAGAACACATTTCTCGTCTCGCGTTATGATACGGTCAAAAAGGGTTCGTTTTCATGTCGGTTTATGAGCAAATTGCATATGGAAAACATTTGTAATTTGTTCTCATCACTGAGCATATGGGGTACACATACACTGGCATGCTGAAACTTCCCAATGGATTTCAAGTGGCGTTGAACTGTTGACCAAGAAGCAGTCATCCTTTCTGAAATTTCCTTAATTGTTTGGCGAGGATCTTCTTCCACAATAACCCTCAAAGCGCCTTCATATTGAACTGAACGACCACTTCTGGGGACATTTTCTAGGTCAAAATTACCGCTACAAATTCTGTTGAACCATCTTTGGCACTTGCGAACGTCTAAACAATTTTCTTAAATTGCATTGATATTCAATTGCCATAGTTGCGTTATGATAGCAATTAAACTGAAAGAGCATACAATGCCTAATATGAATTTCTCCAGGTTTACCGTTATTAATTTCTTAAAGGATATTTAACATTAAAAAATTTCAGCTGAAAACACAACGTGTATACAATTTAACAATTAAAACTGGAATGAGCTCAATGCTATAACAACCCTAAGAAACACGCCAAAAGTTTATGCCTTCAAAAACGACATTACCTATTATCCTAATATATAATGAAAACTACAAATGTTAATTCTAATTCATCGTGCATGAGATTGTGGTGAACATAGCCACCGCTACAAAATTAATTTTACAATCGCACATATAGCAGTGTAACCCAACTCCACCTTGAAGTAGTGATGTTACTAATAGTATGTTTTACCAATAACGAATAATAGATGTTATTAATAACAGTTCTAACTGTGCTACCGAATAATATCTATGATTCTAAACTGAATGAATCTGATTGGTTGGTTGTGAAGTATTTCTTAGCCACTCGTTGCATCGGGAGAATGCTGCTTTAGTAGTTGTCTTTGTAAATACTCTACACAGCTTAGTCTAACATCGCGCCTTACAACGCCAGAGAACTCAGTTCGAACCCCACTTTTTCTTTCCATTCCCAACTGAAATATCCTTACCTTAGCTCGACCACGTAAAGGAGCGGCATGTCCATCCGCACGTGCACTCTGTTTCTGTAGAGAAAACGTGTTAGTACGCATGCGTATTTCAGCCGATTTAGCGTCGCACAACTAATGTTGGAAAAATGTGAGGAACTTACTGCAGAATTTGCTGTTCCTAATAGTAATTTCTATAAGATTTAAAAAAACATTAAACAATATAACGCTTAAATATTAATAAAATATAATTAAAAAATAGAATAAAGACGTTTCGGTTACTTTAATTTTCACCAATTTTTTAACTGTATTTCTCATAACCGGCTTTTAAAACCCTAATTGCATAGCCTATATTTATGATCGCAACCCATGCCTCACATACGGAGGTATTGTCCTAATGGCTTGGCTATGGTTTTTTTTGTGATAATTATATACTTAGCGCAGCAAGTAATTAACCATGAAATTATAAACCTGAATTCTCAAAGATAATGAGTTCAAGGGTCTAAAATAACCAAACGCGTCTCTCTCGGAAACAGCTTCTGCAATAGCTTCAGGTCGAATTAGTTTTTAAAAATCTGTTTCACCTCTTCAGCGACGTGGAAATTCACTTTGTAGCAATTCTTTATTTACAATTGCTATTGTGAATATAATTGTAATATTTACTGAATATAAATAAAAGCTGCTTGTTTACACAAGGTAACGTGATTCATCTTTTTTAAGAAAGCCGTAAATGAATTTTTCAGTTAATAATTCCGAGAGCCCTCTTGCCAACCACGTGACTTATTTCCTTAATGAAAGTTTTCTGTGGCGAGATAAAGATGTTATCACTCACGTAGGGCTACATAAAAATACCTGTCCTGTAGAAAATGCTAGAAATTGCCTTTCCAAATTTAGATTATGTAAAATTTTTTGTTTCTGTCATGTGTACATTTATTTCAAATAGTGTTTAACTAATTTATATATTTAAATACATGGAATAGTTATCGAAGTAAACATTACTTTTGTGTTAAAAGGGGTTAGAGTGTTGCGTTATGATGGTATATTTTAGGTTTATTTTCATGAAAAAGAAGGTCTAGAAATCCAAGGCTAAAATTTGTTAATTGCATAAATTATCGTCGACGTCAAGTGAGACACGACGCTAAGTCAAAATTTTCAAGATGAATATTTTGGCTTTTCTAAACCAGAATGTGGAGATTGACTGATGAAATCCGGACTATTAGACTGATGAAATCCGGTAAGTTATTTTTTCTTTGCATGAAAGTTGGTTTCTTTTCGAAAAAACATTCTTGGTGAATATAGCTTAGGGAGTAGAATTTTACCACTTCGTTTTCTCATAACAGTTTTAGACTTAGTGTGTTGCATTTGTAAACCGATGTTATATATGTATATCTTAAATTTTCGCTGTAATTTAAAATTCGGAACATACGTTACTGATTGTATGATATATGACGTGTAGAATCATAAATCGAATATTTTCGTCACTGTTTTATTTTGTTTAATCGACTTCCATCGCTTGTCCGCTTATTCGTTGGGTTAAGAAGCACATTATTCCCAAGTATTTTTGGATGCAAAAAATTTGTACTTTTGCTCTAAACGCGAGAGAATTTCTATCAATCTCTTATATTTCGTTTCATTCCCAGTGCAGTACCCATACTTCTATACCCAAATTATGTATATAACAGGGTTGCTACAGGCGACTTTTGCTACGATTTGCAAATTGTCTCAAGAGCTTCCATTTTCAATACTTTGGCGACTTTTGAAAATTCACTGAAGGTCAACGAAAATTGAGTCCCAATTTTTTAACTATTAGCGGACGGAAAAAATTATCGGATTTTTTGGGGGGAGAAAATTTTCCTAGGAACGCTAATTTCGAAGTTTTGGCACCAAGCCGTGGCAACCATGAAAGAAAAGCATTGGAATGTGTGGTTGCTAGATTGTCTGAATACCTTATTAAAAATACTTAGTTTTTCAATTTTAAAATTTAAATTTATTGTCGAGATCATCAAGGCTGTTTCGTGTTTAATTAGCACATTTTGTGTTTTTGCCGATTCATTTTGAATCTAAGTAACAAAAATTGTTGCTAGTGTAGGGTTTAAGAGACTTTTTGCTGCTATTTTAAAAAGTTTATGCTACTCTTTCAAAAGTGCTTTTGCTGTGGCAGTCCTGATATAAACATATTTCCGTATAAATTGGAACTCAGATCTAAGCTTCCTTATAACGCGCAACACGTAAAAAAAGTACTCGGATGACATTCAAATGGATGTTCTGAACGTCCTGGAATGGATATTTCATGAATAAGGAGGACCATCGCATGGGTTTGCTTGATTTTTCAAATTTAAAAATAGATTTGCTTATGCTTTATAGAATATCAGTGCTGGATCAGGTACAGAACTCAGATATGGAGCTTTATATTTTCAGATAACTCTCCAATAAAAGAATAATTTCTTTCATTACTGAAAAGTATGGAACTTCGAAACTGTTTTCGTGTATTGGAATGTTGTCTATTTCGTATATTTTGCTAATGTTGTTTGTAAACAATCTGTTATTTGATAGTCTAAAAATTGAACATTTTTTGTCTTAAACTATTTGTTGGGTCTGGTAGAAAAATAAAGTAATAAGATTGAAAGGAAAATGACATGGTTAGTATTAAATAAAAGAGAAAACTAACGGCTATTGGAGATGTCTTTGTTTTTAATATTTTTTCCATTCAATCATTTTTAAAAGTTTAATAGCATTTTTTTGGCAAATTTCGAACCGGGAATGCTTTATTGGTTTTCTTGCATTTATTTTATCTATAAAATTCAGTTTGAAAGTATAAAGTGCTGAATTACACCTTTAAATTTATGATTTATACTTTTGTTAATATTTGCAAGAATAATTTCTTTCATTTCTGAAAAGTATGGAGCTTCGAAACTGGTTTTGGGTATTGAAATTTTATCTAATTTCGTATATTTTGTTTTTGTAAGCAATCTGGTTATTTAAAAATCGAAATATCTTTTTGTTTCTACCTCTTTGCAGTGCTCTGGTAGAAAAATAAAATATAATAATTGAAAGGAAAATAACATCTTTAGTATAAAATGAAAAGAAAAAAACACCATTTGAGATTTCTTTGTTTTTCATACTCTTCTTCATTCAATCATTTTTTAAAGTGTAATAGCATTTTTTGTACATATTTTCAAATCGGGAATGCTTTATTGCTTTGCTTGCGGGTATTTTATTTAGGAAGTCGAGCTTGAAAACATAAAAAAAGCTCTGATTTCCACCTTTAAAAAGTGAATGCTTTAAAAAATCTCCTTTTTTGTATATTTCACTGGAATGTAACGCGCACACAAGAAAGCTGTTTAGTTGCTCGTTATACACACTCAAATGAAACGGCTATGAGCTAATCCCCTGACCATAACACCCAAAATAGGCAGTTTCCATTCTTTACAATTGAATTGTACCTTTCTTTACGTCATCTCTATACGTGTATCTGACCTTTGTCAGGTCCGTCAGTGCAAAAATGGATTTCTTAATGAAGGCAATATGGTGCCATTCCATATTCGAGGTCAATCATTTTTAATCATCATGGACGCAAAATACTGATTAATTAAATTTTAATTAACTGAACACACTCATTTTCATGCAGAACGTTTTCTGTTTCATGAAGATTCTAGTATTTAAAAAACATGTATCAGTAAATGGAAAATACATGGAATATGTTCTATATTTCGTCAGCCGAGGTGTTTGTTCCATATTATGTACACTTGTGCTTCGACGGAAAGTTACATTTGTTTTAAGGAAAAGTAAATTTAACAGAAAATTAGTATTGAATATTCACAAACGTTTTTTATAAAAAATCAAGCAATTAAAATATATGTGAGCTGTTTTTATCTTGTCCATCAAGATCTGATTAGTTTTGATAGTAACGAAATATCTCGCCATAAAGATATTGCCGTTTTTTGTTGATGACGAGATGAAGATCTGGTTAGTTTTCTAATGACCAAACCTACTTCCCATAAAGACATAAAAGGCTCGGGTTTTTGAAGCGAATGTGTCAAAAATTTGAACCACACCATTGCATTTAAAAATCTTTTAAAAAGATATGGGTTCTTGAAAAGATCCACTGTCTTGTTCTCCTTTTGAAGATTCAGTTGCAATATATCCTCTCTAGAATGCAGAACTGTCTGTGTTTAAATTTTTTAATAATTTGATAAACAACAAAATAGATTGCACCAACCTTTTCAATGTGATAAATAGTCGTGTATCCTGTTATAATACTTGCAATAAAATTATTTTTCAGGAAACTTCCTTCAGCAAAAATTATTTGAAAAATTTACCTATAGCCCAATTTGTCAGATCGATCAATAGTTTACCCCAACTTTTGATATATTTCATGACGGTTTGATAAATTTTAGGCAGTTTATAGTTTGAAAATTGAGCTTTTTATTTTTCTCTGTGGTTAGCGTTTCGATCGCGTGACTTGTTATTTCATTTGTCAGTATTGTTCTACGTAATTTTTGTTTTGTATTTTTATGATATAGTTCTTGTATAATTGTACTGTTTATGATCTCCGTCTTGTAACTGCAGTGATCTGGACAGTATGAATAAATAACAATAATTCCGAAACTACATCGTGTTGCAGAAATCCGATTTCTGACGAACCTGCGGCTTATGTTTTCACGTTCGTGACACATGGAAAGAGGTTCAAATGCATCCAAACCCCGAAACTAACCAAATCCCGTAAATTATTTCGCCTTAGTTTATAATATCGGGCGTTTCTAATCTGCACTCTCGGAGGATCGGAGAGTTTCTTATTGATGACGGTGGAGCACTTTTCTTCCTGTTCCCTTTGATCCTTTTCTTCCTCTTTTCCTTTCCTCGCATCTTTTTAAACGATTCTCCTGTGTTCTAATATACCTTTAGGTTGTCCCTGGAGGTTGCTGCCTCGCATGCTCCCGAAATCAGTTGAGGAGAGATGAAATTTTTTGGGAAAGGCTGAAATTTTCCGCTGTTGAGAAAAGATGAAAGAAGGGCTGAGCACACTCGGATGGAGTCACTTTGGGCTGGAAAAAATTGGTACAACAGCGTTTTTATCTGCGCATTTCACTGAATTCGGGTTGCCTCTTAATCAAGTCGCGCTTTCTGATTTTTTGGAGCCCTGAGTGAAATTGAGCGTACGCGTTAAAGGTGCACAACAATGCGTGCTCTGCATCTTTTATGCGATTCTTTTGACGAAAGGTATTTCCACGCTTTCAGATTCCGAGGTTTTTTTAAAAATGGGTCCTGCTACCTATTCAATGGATGGGCGAGGCAATTTTAATTGTTCCTTGCCGCCTTTTGTTTTGATTCCCTTTTTTCGGGGGCCCTCTTTCGCGTGATTGCGATTCGAGAATGCTGGGATCTGTCTGTTTTACAACGCTGTGGGATTTTTGAGTTGTTTTTTGTTGTTTGTTTGTGCTCAAGTATTGGATTCAGAATCAACGATCAAAGGGAGTTCTTTAACTATTGCATAAAGAGAGATAGAGAGAGGACTATAAAAACGATCTCGCTCGTTTTCATTTCGTACGAAAATTTCATTTTAAAATTAATAAAGGTTTTATGGTAGGCAAAGGAAAACGGTATAAATACGAAATTTATACAAATCGTTTCGTTAATGGTTGCTTTTTATTCTGTTTCATTCTGAGATTATGTTTTCCGATAGAGTTAAAGAGCCGTGTATTTAAAAAACTCAATATTTTTTAATACGATCTTTTGCTTTTAATAAAACATTGAATGACGTACATATTATGTTTCTAAAAAAATTCGGCTTTTAGTTATACGAGTCAGGATGAATTTTCTCAGTTAATGAAGGCTTAGGTGTGTAAAACGTTAGATGTAAAAAATATTGCAATTGAACGAATATATATTTATTTTAGTTATTTTTACTTTCTCGATTTTAGACCAAAATACATTTTTAGAGCTGTCTGCTTATACACATGCAGTGTGAACAATTATTTTCTATGTTGTAGAAAACGGTAGTCATAGATAGTTTGAATGTTTGAAACCGGCTGTGGATTTTGGGGACGAACACTTAGGGAATATCAGTTAGATCGTGGACGCCGATAGGTACTATTCGCTTGTGTCCGTTGCCACGAAGCGAGCATTTTCCTTTTCTACTCACTACAGCACTGTCGGTTCGTCCGCTCTTAAGTGCTTTCAGTACATTGGGTTTGACTGATCGGCAATGTGTTATAAGGCTTCTGTGATGATCCATCCACATATGATGCTGTTACTTTTCATGTTATAGTTCGATAGTGAGTACACGCCTTTAATTGTTGTCGTTTTGAAGGGTTAGTTGGTTTGGGTTTCATGGTTCCAGGGCCATACTTGACTAAGCTGCTCCAAACAAAGTCACGTAAATGACATATATGCACAAGGAAAGCTTTTCTGACACAGAAGAGAAATACACGTATCGAGCCTGACATGAATATAACCCTTTTTTAAGGGAAAATGCTGGAAAAGTGTTCATTGGGTTTCGAAAATCATCCCACGCTGGCTACTGGTTAACTGGTATAGACTAGCGCTTTTGCTTAATCCCGAGCAGACTAATAGATTAATCCATCCCTACCTTTTCTTTGTTATTTTACTTTTTAGATTTTGAAATATTTTCTTTGTAGACGTATAACGGGACAATCTTCTTTGTTACCGAATCGGATGGAAGCAACTCTCCGCCTAGCAACTCTCCTGCCGCCTACTCCGACATTGCTTACTATAGCAACTGCCATCAAAAGTGGCTCGGTATTAAAAGCGAGGCATGTGCAGGCTCGCAATATTTTGCACCAGAGGCCCCTTCCAAAAGGGAGATATCTGAGAATGATTGCGGTGCTCATGCTAATGAATGGTAATAAAAGAGCGGTCCAGACAGGCCTCTCTTTCGGCAGTTTGTATTTAATATTTCTCTCCCCTTTCTTCATGTTCGCTCGCCCCGGTACAGCTTTTGGTAATAATGATGCAAACATTTCCAGCTATCACAATTTGCCTGGAAAAAAGCCAGAAAGTCAATTTTAGCCTTAGTATTTTTCTCTTTTCATGGGGCCCATTTTGGTTATTTTTTATTTGTTTTTTTGTAGTTTTTTACGCGTTATATTTTTTTTCTGCGGGAAAAGTCTGCGGTTACCGTGAAATCTGAAGAAGTGGAGGGAGAAAAATTTGAAAGCAATTTCGGTCTGTGTTAGCGCGGAACATTTATCGCCGTGTTTTTCCTCTCCCTGAATGGCAACAGTTCTTTTGAAATAGGCGACCGGTTTTCATTTACTTGTGGGAGTTTCCATCTCGAAACTGCCGGACAAGGGGAGGGCAGAGCGCGAGAATTTATTTTGCTTCAGAACTTGTCCGAAATAAATAAAAAATATTTCATTTTTGCTCCCTTCGGGTTTTATATCCCGTCTCTAAAAATATCAGGGATGCAGGTGTAGGTTTGAATTTCTTTTCACAGAGTTCATCCTCTTACAGCTTCTCTATTTATGTTGTTCATTCCTAAAAGCTGCATAACTCTGAGCAAAATGGCTTGCAATCTCGAGACATTCCCTTTTTGTATGACGCAATGGCACACCGATGTTTGCCTTATGAGCGTTTTTGACTTTGTTCTTGCGTCTATACTTCAGTTTGATAGTCACTTTAACTAAAGCAAAGTGCTTTCAAGTCCCTGCAGCTGTGATGCAATATATATTTGAGTTTCTTCGGAGTTCGACATGGTACGCAGTGAGAAAAAGTATAGAGAAGAGTTGTCTCAAAAATATTTCAGTTAAGGTGCACCGTAATGTTTTAGTCATTATGAGAGTTGAATTTTCTATCTGTCATCGTGCGTGGTTTTGCTATAGTTAAAATTCAGCTTTTTGGTATAAGTTGAGTGCATGCAGTATACGAGTTTATGAGAGTTCATAAAAGCATAATTTTCTTTTAAATTTCTAATGCTCGACTTTTGACCTCTTCGGCACTACAAGGTGTGAATTGACGACTTTTTGAAATAGCACCCAGTGGGTACAATCACCAACATCCGGCGCTTACTAACAAACAATGAGTAATTTTAACTCACTGTTCCGACTTTTGCTGGAGGTCGTGCTCTAATTAGATCTCTTGTGAATATTCTAAAATGTCCAGTACATACCAACTTCTCTGTATCGTTACTTCATTTGAGGTTGATAGCGTCTTATAGCAAAAGGGTCGTATTTTGGCAAGCTGCTACAAACACAAAACAGAAAACATCAGGTAATGTTCATACACACAAGTAAAGTTTTACTGTGACACAGAAGAAAGAAACAATGAGTAGTTTCAACTGAATGTCCCGACTTTTGCTTCGTGCTCTAATTAGATCTTTTATTAAGATTCTAAAATTTCTAACAGACCAATTTCTCTGTAGCGTTACTTTACTTGAGGTTGGTTAGTTGTGTTTTATGATGCAATGATCACATTTGGCCAAGCTGCACCAAACACAAGACAGACACCATCAAGTAGGAGTCTTAAACACACAACTAAAGTTTAACTGACACAGAAGACAAATACACCCAGGGTAAGTTACAGGAATCAAACCTGCGCCTATCTATAATTCGCAGACTGGGCAAATCCACTGAAGCACGGCGGCCCCTACTTTATATGAATCCGCGTTTTCATTTAGTTTTATTTCTGCGGCAGTCTTAAAATAAGAATTCTACTATCTAAATTTTCCCTTAAATCTCTAGGCGCTGTTGTAGGCTTGCTGTTATCTACCTTTGCACCTTGCTCTGTCAATAAGGATATTATCATTGCTTTAACTAACCCGATCCTTATTTCTCGAAAATTCTCACAAACTGTGGAGTATACTGACATCCCTCTGTTTAATGACGACATTTTTGAAGGAAGGAGCGGTAATCGTCCGAAATTTATGGTTCTCGTCCATTTGAAGATACTCCACTGAATTGGAAGGTCGAATAGTAGCTATTTTAGGAGAAACTTTAAAAGGCACTTCACTAGGTCGTTAACCTAAATAAAATACGGATTATGGTTTCAATATACACCAATATTTACAGTATATGGAACTTACCTAAAGATATAATTACCTACAATTTATCTGAAGACATATAATTTATCTAAAGATAAATACATTTCAGGGGTGATTGTGTGTCATGATTAAGTAGTTTTGTTTTTGTGCTTGTAATAAAAATGTT
Source organism: Meta bourneti (assembly GCA_933210815.1). Classification (NCBI taxonomy): domain Eukaryota; kingdom Metazoa; phylum Arthropoda; class Arachnida; order Araneae; family Tetragnathidae; genus Meta; species Meta bourneti. The sequence continues at coordinate 7,821,842 of OW119933.1, forward strand.
TGGTTTTTGGTTTATCGCTCTTCGGTCATCATTTGTTGCATGAGTGTCAGAAAAAAATTTTATTGCATCAATTCTTTGTCGAACATAATAAATATCACTAGAAAAAAAATCCCTTTACCTTCTGCCGTGACAGTAATTTTATTATACCTTGAAAATGTTTAAAATAAAGAATATTCTGGATTTTCGGACAGGCCATTTTGTCTGTGGCGTTATTCTTCGTGTTTAGATGTATCTATTCAATTATTTTCCAATTATTTTACTTAAATATTTCATTCCTTTAAATAGCGCGATCTTAATAATTTCATTTTCTTGCCTACAAGACCTTAACCGTAAAATCCTTTTTAGAGCGTGTCATTAACAGCTCGAAATTCTAGTTTCATTTTTAAAAAATAACTCCTTGAGTACTTCCAGTCCTGCTTTACTTTCCCTAAGATTCTTAGATGTAGAAAAAGATTTCACCCAAGCCATTTGCAGGGCTGTTATTTCATGACAGATTTAAGTTTAGTTTAATATTTATTCATAGATGTATTTATTTTGATTTTTTTCCAATACAATTTTTTTTATCATTGCAGGGTTCCCACAAGCATTAAATAACCTGTGTTTTCATTTTAGTTTTTAAAGGACTTTAAAAGCCTTAATATTTGCTGAAAGTCCTTTTACAATTTTAGAAAGCCTTATTTTTTACAAGAATACTGCATATATTATTCCACTTGCATTCAAAAACCAATTTCAATGATACTCTTCTGAGGTCAAGCGCCATCAGAAATCACTGGCATATTTATAAGCTCTCTAAAAATCCATGTTTTTAAAACTGGGTCCATTAGAGATCCAAATATAGCACTCATGGAAGTTTATTCACATATGTACTCACGGATTAATCTATTGCGATCTCTCTCCATGTGAAATGTAGCTTTAGCCTGGCCACACACCAGAGCAGCATACTGCATGCGTACTCCGTTTCTGTACAGAAAATACGTCGTTTCAGCCAATTTACTGTCGCAGGACTGATATTGGACCAATGTGTTTGCTTCCTTAACTCTCCTGGTGGTTGTTGCCTCGACGAGGTATCTCGTCATTATCAAAACTGACCAGATCTTGATGGACAAAGTATCTCATAATAATAAGAAAACACGATCATTTGAAGAAACTGACAAGATCGTGATCTCGTCATCATAAAACAAATCGGCAATACCTTGATGACGAGATATCTGGTCATTAGGAAAATTGGTCAGATCTTGATGGACAAGATATCTCATCGAAACCACTTGTAGGGTTAATCCTCATGGGGGTTGTCTCGAAGAGGTAGCTTGTCCTTAGCAAAACTGGACAAATCTTTATCGTCGAGATATCTCGTCACTTGAAGAAAACTGACCGTGTCATCAATACTGATCGTGTCATCATAAAAAATCGGCAGTATCTTGACGAGATATCTGGTCAATAGCAAATTTGGTCAGGTCTTGATGGACGAGGTATCTCAACCAAACCGCTTAAAGCGTTAAAAGGAGCATTAAAAAGGCCCTAATTTTTCTTTTACGTGAAGAGTGGGAACCCTGTCATCGTCTTCATTTCTAATACAAATATCCTCGATACAAAACTCACTTTTCTCCTTCTCTTAACTTTGAAAAAAAAATAGGAAATCCAAGAGTTAAGGAATGTATTGATCTAGCGATATTGGTCATTTATCCGCTGGGTTCCCGGCAATCATTCGATCCCGTACCCCATCAAACGCACGTGACCACAGCACGGATTATTCCCCCTTCTCCAGACAGGATAAGTTTTCCTGTTTTCCTCTCAGTTTTCCCCTGAGGAGAAAATTGTATGATCTCATGTCGATGAATACTTCAGATGTCACGCGGTATTTAGGTCCCAAATTCCTTTTTCCCCGCCAAAAAAAATATATTTCTTTTATTCATAACTTTGGCGAAGTATGTTGTTGAGTAATTTCCCATAGCCATTTCTTAGGTGTTCCCTTTCAATTTCCAGAAATTCTGCCATTTATTTGCCAGACCCTGACAAGTTAAAAGTAGGCGTACTACCACTAAGGGAGTAAATTATTTATCAATGTCGTTTATATCAACGACTTGTGCTGGTATTTGTCTTGTAGTGCAAGTTTTATTTGGTGAGCATGTATGTAATGTGTTTGTTCTGTGATAAATATATGATGGAAATATGTTTGTAAAAGCCGTAAAATATATTTTCAGCTTTGGTAAATGTTTTGGTTTTGGGCTCTTAGGTTTCAGCTATATTGATCCTTATGTAATTTAGAGAGTGAAGTGTATCTTGGTTTAACTAAAAATTGAATGCTGAAGAGTATTCGATTAGTCTAATCTTACAGCAATACGATATTAAATTTGGAGAAAATTGAACTGTTAACGTTTCAAGTAAATTGTGATTTCTTGTGAGTCATGAACAATTAATAATAGGTTAAAATGCCAGATATCAAACAGAAGATCTCATGCTATTTAATTAGAATTCAGATAAGAAACTCTCACGTAGTCTAGAATTTGTTTATTTGACTTTGGATGAGTTATACGCTTTATTTTATAAGACTTACAAAAAATCTAACTATATAAAGTAAGCAAATTCCAGGCTAAAGAAAAAGGAAATATCTAAATAAATTTGTTATACTTTTTCCCGCCCCTACCGTAAATCTAAATACTAGGAAATAATATTTTACAGTATGTAGATTATTTGCTTTTGTTTCTAACAGAGTCCTAAGAGGCTCAAATAATAAATTTTGACTCTCGCAGCGAATAATTTTTAATGTAACCATATTCGTAAACTCTATGAAATGAAAAATTACCACCCTATAAAGATATTTAGCGATACAATGAGAAAAGTATTCTCTAGGTGCTGTTAGTTCATAAGGTATTAATAAAAATTTAATTAATGAAAATCTCATCTGTTTAGTTTCTCTCCTAATATGTGTGCTTTAAGAAACAAGATTCAATTATCAAGTTTTATTAAAAGTTATCTGACGCATGCATTTTGAACCTGTTATAAAGGTAATCACTCTCATTTATTGCATTATTCACCTACTGAGTGATTTAGAAAGGATGTTGTTGCGATTATTTTTCGGTCGGAAGAGAAGCAGATTAGCAACCGGTGGGTAGCTAGTTCGAAACTCAATCCGAACAAATCCCGTCATGTACGTGGGGCTGGTGCACATTAAATCTGTCATGGCCTCAAATGTCCTCACGTTGGCTTGGTGTGGAAGTTTGGAGTGGGTTGCCAGCTCAGGTGTTGACCTCGTCATCTGTTCAAAACTACGTGATGTTGTCCTCGGATCTTTCTCTCCTGAATTAATTCTGTACCGTCTCAAATAGCCCGTTGTGTTACTCCAGTGTGTGACGTTAATTCAACTATCTACCTCTAAGTACAAAATATTCGTTAAGTATAGATGGCTGTCATAATACTATTTCAGAAGGGGTGCATTTGTGTAAAGCTACGCAATTTATCCTAGATATAACTTTGTATACCAAGATATATACTCGATTAAAAATAATAACCCTAATCTTTTAGATAAATAAAAAATTCACGTTTTTGAATATTTTCGCTAAGTCAATGAAACTTAGATTCTACGACATGCCTACATGCCGTTCATTTTTTATATTGTATATATTAAAGAGAGAAAAACACTTTCGAACTAATTTGATGTATCGCCGTTAAGAACACTTTGTCTAATTGAACGCTTCAACGACCAAAGGTTAAAAAGATAACTACCGTGAAATGTATTCTAAATCACTGTATAGTGTATGTAATTATTAAAAAGGGAGATTAGTAAAATCACTAAAAAGGTTTCCAAGTCAAATATTTTAATAACGAAACACTCTGTCTAATTGAATATTTTTATTTCTGATAGGAGATCAAAAAAGATAATTACCAAAAAATCCATTCTAAATCACTGTATAGTCGATTTAATATTTTCACCACTAAAAGGATACCTAAAACAAATACTTTAGTTCTGTTGCTCCAGTACGAGATTCCTTAAACAATCTACACAAATACTTTTAACTTTATTTTTCTAATTTTGAAGACGAATCCTTATAGTAAAATTTTCACATTTCATCAATTTCCCGTCCTATAATTAGGATTTATTTTCCCCAATTGTTACGATTCACTAAAAAGTAAAAAAAAAATGCGTTGTTAATTAAGCCCTTCCCTTAATTCTTACTTCCTTTCCTTATCGATGGTTTTCTTTCTCAAGAATTTGCGAGGATTCTCCTGTCTTTAGCTGAGCAGTTAATTTTACCCGTTTTTGAAATAAAATACTTTCTCTAATCGATAGAGCAGCGAAGACGTGTCATCGTGTGTGTCAGTCGATATGAATTTCCATTTCGATATCTCTCTTAAATCGTTTTATCGATTCGTCTAGAGATTGTCCATTAAAATTCTCATTAATTTGTAGTGTCAGCAAATTTCTCATTGATTTTGTGTACTTCGCCGATACTGAAATAATTGCTGCCATCCGATGTTGCTTTTAATTACAATTTGGAACTTTGATGACTATTGTAAAAATATTTTCTGCGCACCAGTACTGGCTGGTGTATTGTTTTTGCGTGGATGTTTTGCTTTTATCTAATCAACGGTATCTTTTGCGACCTTATACGTCGTGTGCCTTGATAGTTGGTAATTAGAAAATACTTCTAATGAGAGAACGAATTAGTTAATTCAATCGACCCAAATGCTTCTAATTAGAATAAATGATTGGGAAGCTATTAAAGCTAGATTTGTTCGTTTTATTTTACGAAATGTTTTAATTGGAGTATTTTCTGCTCAGTTCGGTTATTCTTTTCCTCCATTACTGAACTAGTCAAGTGATTACGGGCAGATATAAAATTTTCAAATGGAGGTTCTACATTCTGAATTGGTTTTTTATTAGATACTAGCAAAATAGCTCGACCTCACTCGAGTTGAATTGGTTAACTATATATTGAAAGTGACCAGAAAATAATCACTTTCCTCTTTCGAAGAAAAATGCCAAATTATTTAAATGTGAGTAGAATAATATTTTAACACCTTTTCGACATTTTTATAATTTCTACAACCTATACATGCAAATCCATCCATGTAATACATTTCATATATATGGCACCCCTGCTAAAGGTACAAGTTGGCGAAAGGTGAGACACTAAGGTAACTGCTACAAAATATGACTTTAAGGGAGGATTAGGAATTCCCTTTCTTAAGTCCTATTCCTGTAAAATTGCTCAACTCAATTCGTAAAAATGGCGAATCTACTGGGATACTCTCTCACATCATTTACCTGCCAATATTTTTGAATTTGCGGCACTCCTTTTTGAATTTCGCTACCATTAAAGAAAATATGACAAATCAATTTGATAAGATATTAATCACTAAGTTTGTTTTAAAAGCGAATATGTTTTTCTTGAAAATTCCGTTTTGTGGCACGCGCAATAATAAAAGAACTTGTTTTAAAATTTAATGTCTTCAGTAGTGATAAAGGAAAGGTAACTTATTACCATTTTTTAAATGGTAAATCAATTTGATAGCGTTTCTTCTAAAGAAAATCATTGTTTTAAACAAACTTTCCCTATATATGTTGCTTAAATATAGCTTCAATTCGTAAAATAAGCCACCTTGGCCATCTATCTCTATGACAAAGAATTTATAATATTTCAAAAGTCCTAGTTCGGATATTTTTAACATTAACGTTATTTCAATAATGGCAAAATTCCACTTAAAATTCGCTTTATTCTAACTTACAGGCCGCTTTAAACAGAATACTTTGCGGTGGTGTTGCGTGTGATGAAAAGGAATTACAATTTATTAAAATAATCTATAAATAAGAATGGACTGTTTGTACATTGCATATTTTCGACCCATTTCAATTTTCTATTCGTTTTGAACCATGCAAAATCCGTCCGTTGCGCGTTTGGTGTCTGTCTGTTCATGTCTGTCTATGTCGTGCCCATGCTACGTCGAAACGGTTGAATATATTTTTTATGAAACTTTGCATACTGTGAGTTCTTGCATTCATTTAGTGACTGAACTTGGTTGCGTAAGTCTGTCTGTGTTCCCGTTCTATGTTCAATTTTGTGTTTGTGTGCTTCTACAAGTATCACATAAAGTTTATTCAACATATTTTAAATTTTAATACGATGTTCTATATTTGATACACCACATTTTAGTTTAGTGAATGCATTATTTAAAATTTCTTTGCTTACATATTTAGACAGGTTTCATGCTAAAATGTCTGAGTAACTATGTTTAAGTCAACAATAATTTGGTAGTTTTGGAGAAGCTGGAAGGTATATTGAGTATTGCAATTACTTAGATTTTTTACCAGTGCTACTGAAATATCAATTATTTTCCAAAACTATTTTTACGGAATTTAAATTATAATAATTTATTTATTTCGAGCCTTACTTTTTCTTTACAAAATATAAAAAAAAATTCTGAATATTTTTGACAGACGATAAAGAGAATAAAACTATACAGAACAAAACGTTTTAAAATAGGACCGGTAGCTAATATGGCAACCTTGGTATTTTTTTAATCGTCTGCTTTTTTAAATTTGTGTCCGTTATTGCCAAGAATCTATTTTGTAGTGAAAAAACAGGTACATTCATTGCTTTTCGTTCGAAGCTTTTTTAAAATCTGTTTTAAGATGTATTTCTGGATTTTGAAATTGATGTATTTCGTTCAATAACTGTAAAGAAGGTAAATAATAGTTTATTTAGTTTTAAAAACATTTTTAATCATTGTATAATTTTGGAAACGCTTTTGTTTTTAAATGACATACGAGACATTTATATGCATACTCTGAACTATTCTATGCATTCTGGATAACTTTGGCACTCTAGAGACTTTCTTTCTTACTAAAAATTTATATTCTACAAAAATGTAAAATGTTAAATATGACATTTATTTACATTTGTGAAATTGGGTATTTAACAATTGTGTACCTCTATTAGTGTGGTAATTGGTATATGGTATGAATAGGAACTACAATTTATTAACGAAAACGGAAATTAGTTAACCAGTTCAACCCGAGTAACGCCGGGTTATTATACTAGTAAATATTTGAAACAGAAAATTAAAACAAAATAAAAGTTGGCGGGAAAAAGTTCTAAAGGTATAAATTTGTGATTCTTTTTCATCTCTTGATCTCGCAAGTTGCCACAACTTACAACTAAAAATTAGATAGAACTTAAAAATACGAAATTAATTCTGAGCGAAAAAATATCCCTGCACGTGGCAAACGAACGTTTCCGTTTTGTTGAAAAATATCGTCTGTCCCAAATGTTCGGAAATAGTTTATATTTTTGCAAAGAAAATAAATAAGGCTCAAAATAAAAAAGTATTTGAATTTAAAATCTGCAAAAATAGTTTTTTTAAAAGTAATTGATTTTTCAGCAGTACTGGTAAAACAATTTAAGTAATTGCACCTCAGTATGGCTTACCCTTAATTGCAATGCTCAGTATGCATTCCAGCTTCTCCAAAACTTCCAAATTATGGTTGATGAAAGTAGAGTTATTCAGATGTTTCAACATGAAACTTGCCTAAATATGTAAGCAAAGAAATTTTAAATAATGCATTCGCTGAACTAATATGTGGTGTATCAAATATAGAACATTGTATTAAAATATGGTGAATGAACTTTATGTGATACTTGTAGAAACACACAAACACAAAATTGAACGAAGAACGGGAAGACAGACAGCCTTACGCAACCAAGTTCAATCACTAAATGAATGTAAGAACTCACAGTATGCAAAGTTTCATAAAAATATATTCAACCGTTTGGACGTAGCATGGGCACCACATACAGACAGACTGATGAACAGACAGACACCAAACGCGCAAGAGACGGATTTTGCATCAGAAGGGCCCAAAACGGATAGAAAACTTGAAATGGGTCGAAAATATTCAATGTACAAACACTCCATTCTTATTTATATAGATTAACGCTCCAAGTGGTTCTCGTCCATCAAGATTTGACCAATTTTGCTAATGACGAGATATCTCGTCCATCAAGATGTGATCAGGTCTGATAATGACGAGATATATCGTCGAGACAACCACCTTGAGGATTAAGGGTAAGCCAAAACATGTGTGTTTCATCAAGAAATTAATTTGTAAAACATAACAATATTTTAAAGCATTTATATTTTAAAATATTATTTTTTTATAAATTTTTGTGGACAATGCTGTTGTCGATAAAAATGTGAATATGTTTTTGAGCTCACCTATTGCGCCACAGTTTGTATACGTCAAATTATTAATTTGAAAACCTAGTTTGTTTGCGCATTAGTAATGCGCATATCTGAATATGCAAGTCGTTTCAAAGCGACCGGTACAATCTTCGAGGGGAGGTAGGGAACACCGAATTAAACCGTATTCACAAAGTGATGCACGTCCACAAGCGCCTCTGTATTCGTTAAGCATGCTTTATACAAGAGCAGTGTTGATGCGGAGTGAACGCGCTGGCCAATAAGTGATGGAAAAAGCAGTTCCCCTGTCAATCACTGCTTTTTTCGTCCCTGATTTGCCGGTGCGTCTGCTCTGCATTCGCATTACTCTAGTGTAAAACAAACATTAGAGCTTGCTGTTTGGCAGAGCACAGTTGGCCAGTTTTTGCCATCGTCATCTTTGGCGGTGACTTCGTACGGGTAACTTGTATCATTTTGCAAATGCTGAGAATACTGACTTACTTAAATGACTTATTCAAAATGGCTGCTTTTTTTGTAAGTGGTATGTTAAACTTGATTTTTTTTAATAAATTAGACAGTAAAGGCAAGGCATTTTAAAAAGTAACTAGCAAGGAAAATGTAAAGGTCATATTGGGTAGCTAATTATCTGTTTTGTTTGTTGATTTGGAATTTAATTGATTTGGAAGTTTTCAGAAACGAGCAAACATTCCGTTACTTACCCTCGCGCGTTTGCCATCTCTATTGACGAGCTGACGAGATTTTGGAAACTCGCCAAGGAGTAAGTACCCTATTCCTCTGGAACACCAAAATCCTTTTGCTAATTAAGAATTACAAGCACTACTGACCATTCTTATTGACATTACTATTCGTGAAAATACACCAATACAGGCTAGGCTATTCTGACGAGGCTACTGCAAACAGCAATAAAGGTTTATATATGGATTGGCATTGGATTTGTGTTTTTGATTTCGTGAAGAATAGCTTGTCAGACTGCTTCATGGCGAGTGACGAATTCTTGTGCCCAACCGTACATTGAAATGATTCGGTAAAAAAATTAATTCTATACTTTATAGTATGCATGGGATAGTGTAACAACTGTGTGTGGTTCTATGCTGTCTTATGCATTTTCTGTAGGTATTGGATGTTTTACATCTTCTGTTCGCCAATAGGAATGACAATTTCAATTGAGTTACTTGAATGAAGTGAACATCTAACAAGTAACTATCTGCCTATAATTAAAGATTGCAGCTCCTTTTACTTTAAATGTATACTTCTTATTGAATAGCAGTGAAAAATCTTCAGCAATTTCAGAAAAATCCCTCGAACACAGCTACGGATTTGGAAAACGGAAGTTCCTTAACCAAAATCTTTTATTGGAGGATTTCGAGTTTCTTCCTATCAAAGTGAGATTTTCTTCCAAGCGAACAAATTATGTTACTCTTGCAATTATCAGATTTGTTTGATGGATGAAGATATAAAAATTCGGATTTGGAAAAAGTCAAAATTGCCTTCATTGGATTTATGATTTGCTTCGTTTGCTGATTACCCAAGTTGGAATCATTGTACGACTTTCTCTCAGTGTTGAAAAGTATTTGTTCGACCATTTAATAAGACTATTGCTGCAAAAATGGTTAAGAGTATTTATTTTTGATGGCACAATAATATATTATCTATTAAGCAAACAGCTCGGACCTTTAATACAATCAGAAACAGCTATTAGATATAGTATAGCATTGTATTAACTCTCCTGGTGGTTGTCTCGATGGGGTAGTATCTCGTCATTAACAAAACTGAACAGATCTTGATGGACGAGATATCTCGTCAAAAACATTTGGAGGGTTAAATGAAATTCACAACGAACAGAACAGTTTTCTCTTCATTTATCGATATTTTTGTCTCATTGTGTGTGGATTTTTCTTTAACAGTAGATTTTCGTCCATTTTTCCATTCTAAAATTGCCGATCATTGTAAACATTTTGATTTACAACCAGTTTTCTTTTTCTTACTGATGTGTGTTTGGTAATCATTTACAATAATAAGTCGAATACAAAGTAAAAGGTCTTGCTAACAATTAATTATTTGAAGCAGAATTAATGATACACTAGCTACTATACTTTCCAATTTTTTCCCGAAGTATTATCAATCATTTTGTTTCCACGCAATTCATCACTATCAGCGGTTTCTTGTTTCCAGTTTTTTAAAATCTGTCTTTAAAAAGCTGTAGCCCAACAAGAAACGCCGAAAATAAAAAAACTCTCCTTATAAATTATCATTATTTATTTATTTCTTCAGAGTAGGAATAAGCCATAAATTTCCGTAGACACCAGTAGCCTTAATGATGCTTATGTTTCACGCTCAGAAAATAATAATCGCGGTAATCTCACCATTTCAGGGGATAACATATATCACCTTTTCACGCCCTTGCTGCCTCAGCTTCACACCATCGTGTAAAAACCAGAAGTATTTTGTTTTCTTCCTTGCCAACACATCTCACGTCAAATATTGGAAAGAAATTCCCAGCAAATTAATTAGCGTTGACTAAGAAACTAACTCGATATTTCATCGAAAGTTTTTCCTTTTTTCCTGCCTTCCGCTCTGCTCTTATCTTTTCTACTTGGTGTGCAATTTGAAAATTTGCTGCTTAAGCAAAGAGTCTTCACCAATCGCCTGGACGTCGACCATAATTAATGTTACACAATTAATTTAAATTATCTAAGGCCCCTTGCTAATTATAATTATCTGTTAATTTCGTCAGCAGATGGCCTGACGACTTTGGTTCTCATTTGTTATGTTGGGAGTTAGTGTCCACAGCGAGCACCCTTCCATTAACAACGCTTTCCCAAATAACGACTCTTTTCTGCATTTTCGCTTCATCGGAAACTATCGGCTTGGTTTCAGTAATCGACGACCTGTTTTTGTTTCTACTTTAGCGGAAAGTGAATTTCTCGTGCCGTTAGAATATGCATACCAAGTTCAAATTGCCTGGAGTATGTTTCTTTATGGTGATGTTTTGTAGACGTGAAGTTTTAAAGTTTAATTGAAAAAAAATTAAACTGTATGCTTTTAGCCGTTTGATACTACCTTGCCGTTTGCATAGCCGTTTTGGCTTCCTATGTGTCCACACAGCAAACACTCTTGCAACACTTCCCTATATAACGACTCTTTTCTGCATTTTCAATTCATCGGAACTAGCAGGCTTGGTTTTCAGTAATTGACGACCTTGACGTTGCTGAGAAAGATAATTTCTCCCGCATTATACCTTAATACAGCATATACCAAGTCTTTATTTAAAGTTCGAGTTGCCTTTTGTATATTTCTCTATGGAGATGCTTTGAAGACTTATTGTTGTTGATTTTAAATTTAATTTTATAAGTTTTTAACATTAATTAATGTTTCGTTTTGATACCACCTTGTGCATATCTCAGTTTTTGTCCCATGAAAATTTAAATAAACGATTTTTTGGATTACTGAATTTAAAGGAATCGTTGTTTGAAATAGAGGTAGCAGACAGAATCTCCTACTTAAAACACAATTTTTCTAAAATTCACAACCTTCAAAAATAGATAAATTAACCGTTTCGATATAAATCTGAACTCAGTTGTGAACCCTTAACTAATTCTGCAAACATTAAATTTCCATATACAGTAGATTCGCATTATAGCGACCCTGAGGGTATCTTCGTTCCAGGGATGTTATATCAAATGATCGAACATTCCTCTTTTGTTTTTAAGGGGGTGGCAGAGCCTTACAAATGTTTGCAATTTCAGAAGAAAAACGCCCCGTCGCTTAGTCTTGGGTAGAAGAAGCATCACTAGCTACGTGGCCAATAGTTGTCTGTTCTCTGCTGAAAGGACACGTGATTGGTAGCAAAGAGAAGCCTGAGCGAACGAGGCATTTAGCGATACAGCGAGATCCGAAAACCACCACATCGCGCCTAAAAGAACTAAATCGTCTCAGCAAATCAGGGCCAACTGAATGTCGCTTTAACGAAAAACTACCTTTTCCGTGGTCGTTATATCGATCATAAAATAGCATTACACTTATAAGACAACATATGGAATCTTTTCAATTGGTCGTTATATAGCAGCGAATCGTTAAATCGACAGTCGCTGTAAAGTGAGACTCCCCCTTTAGTGGTATATATAGCAGCGCAGCATATCTCAAGCGGAAATTACATTTTGTACTTGGAAAACACAAAAATAAATACACATACAGTTGCAATTCTATATACTTAAGTCTGAAAACGTATATTCACTGAAGTGACGGGAAACCTGGTGCATTAGAAGCCATGCATCGTTTGCATGGCTTCCCAAATGTTCTCGATAGCGTTGAGATCTAGTGACTTAGGTGAGAATGGCAAGACCCCAAACTCAAGATGAGTTTTCCTCTAACTATAATTTAGCGTGTCTAGACTTGTGTGGCGGCGACATCGCCCTGTTTGAAGAGGCCCATCAGAATGAACGCAGGGTATGAACAGGTGTAACGCGTCTGAAAAGATGCACACATAGCGTTCACTTTTCAGAGACGTTTGTAGACCTACCAAGGGTACTACTAATGAAAGCCAGCCCATGTTGACATGCGGATCCATGGGCTTCCATCTGCCCATGGATCCGCATTGATGGGGCTTCCATCTGCCAAGACAGTTGCAAACGCGACTCGTAAACGAGGCTTCTCGTTTCCAATCAATTGTCCAGTGGCGGTGTTTCCGAGCCCAGGTGGGGCGCATAGCTGTTTGCTGAGTATTCATTAAGAGTACTCGATTTGGGTGTAGGCTGCTAAAGCCTATATCTTTCAGGGGACGTTAGAAAGTTCTCACGCTGATGTTTGTAGAGGGCCCAGCATTAAATTCCGATGTTATTTAAGACAGTGTTGCACTCCTATCGCATGAAACCATTCTTGCCAGCCGACGCTTGTGTTGCCCATAGTCTTTTTACGGTTACATTGCTGTTGTAAGTTGCAGGTTTTGCCAGAATTCTAGTCACGATATACCCTTGAAATGGTAGTACGTGAAAATCCAAACTTTTACCTCCAAAATGCCATGACCCATCTCACGAGCTCCAACTATTAAACCGCGTTGAAAATCGCTTACATCGTGACAACTTGCCATTCTAGGTGCCATGAGACATAAGGGGTCTATCACCACTTACAGAATCTTTTAAAAAATTGATTATGTGCAATAGGTCTTTAGCCGTTAAGTTTTCTTTTTCTTATGAAATCTTTTTTTGACGTAGTGTTAAGGGCTTAGTTGAATTCGCTGGCAATACTATCTCGAAAGATTATGTATTTTTCTCCTCTGATTTTTATACTTCCCCTTTATTTTACTTTGCTATCGACTTCATTCTGCTTTTCGAATTTTTACAATTTCATTTGTTTGCTGCTTTTCTGCCTTCCTCCATTTGTTGTCGATCTTTGATTATTTTCCTTACTTTGTTTTATTTACCTCTCTCTACCTTTCTTTATTTCCCTTTACGATTGGAAGACCATATTTCATTCACAATTCAGTTAATACTTTTTCGCCCGTTTTTTCTGCTTCTTGTTTTGACCCTTTATATTTGTCTTTATTTGTTCACTCTTTCGTGTTAGATTTCCTTTTTCATTTTCATCCCCCCACCGTTTTTGTTGCCTTTCCCCGTTTTCTACTTTCCAGGAGCTCGTAAATTTTCTTTATCCTCTTTCTTTATCTGATATTTTTGGTAGATGGGAGTATTCGAATACAAAATTACTCGATACTTAAAAGCATTCTTTGTACTCGATTCTTTCTCGTTGTATTCGAATACTGTAGTATTCATCCGAAGTATTCGAATGCAAAGTATTCAATACTTAAAAGCATTCTTTGTACTCGATTCTTTCTCGTTGTATTCGAATACAATAGTATTCATCTAAATTATTCGATACTAAAATCATTCTTTGTACTCAGTAGTACTCATCCAAACAGCAATATTCATCCAAAGTATTCGATTCTTTCTCGTATTCCAATACAGTAGTATTCATCCAAAGTATTCGAATACCTAAGTACTCGAATACTAAAGTATTCAGATACCAAATCGTTGCATCGTATGCGCGTCCTTGTTGGTCGTGGGTCAAAAATTATCTCTTTCATGTAGAATAAACAACAATGCAACAATTCACTGGTTTGCTCCAGGGTGTTCGAGCTATGATCCACTATGTCACACAATTCCACTGCACTAACCGCAATACCTGGAAAATCAGAACAGTGTTATTTTTATATAATGGCCTTATATCGCTATTATGTAAAAATAATTTGACTTATTCTTTCTGTCGATGAATCGATTTTGTATATGTATTCGAATACTTATTCGATGTTAGAAAGTACACGAACACCAAATATTCGATTATCAAAAGTACTCGAATCTGCGCATCTCTAATGTTTGGTACACAAGATTCAGGTTTCTCATTTTCCTCGCAGAAATTCCTAGCAACGCTCGCGAAACGCATACCCTGCTGGACCCATTATCGCTGGATGACCTTAACCTTGGGCGTTTTACTTGCACTTCTCATCTTACGGGCTATGCCTATTTAATTTCCATCTATCCTTTCAGCTTGTACAACGGATCCCTGGTCCTTGTGTATGGATGTATTGTTACGTCTTGACAGAGATTTCCTTCGGGGAAGCAGAGTTCACAGATATTTTTAGCCATATTTTTATCAAAAAATCTTAACCAGCTTTGTTTTCGAGTTTTCACTAATTATGCAGAGGCTTTGTGTTTTATTCTACGTTCATACTTTGGATGCCTTTCCATTTTCCTTTTTTATTCTGCTCATATATGATAATGAAAATATCAAGTTTCGATCTTTGATTATTTTCCATCATTGTTTTGTTTTATTTATCTCTGCCTTTCTTTATTTTCCTCCTTCCATACCCTTTACGATTGGAAGACCATATTTCATTCACAACTCAGTTAACACTCCCGATGGTTGTCTTGACGTGGTATCTCGTCCTTAGCAAAACTGACTAGATCTTGATGGACGATATATCTCGTCATTAGAAACAAAAACTGACCAGATCTTAATCTCGTCATAAAAAATCGGCAATATCTAGATGATGAGATATCTCATCACATTTCCTTAATTGGTCAGAACTTGATGGACGAGATATCTCGTCAAAACCACTTGGAGAGTAAATATTTTTTCTACTTCTTGTTTTGACCCTTTACATTTGTCTTTATTTGTTCACTCCTTCGTGTTAGATTTCCTTTTTCATTTCCCCAACCGTTTTCGTCGCCTTTCCCCGTTTTCTACCCTTTCCAGGAGCTCATGCGTTTTCTTTCTCTTCTGCTTTATCTGATATTTTGGTGCACAATGAGCCGCGTTTCGCATTTTCGCACAAATTCCTAGCAACGCTCGCGAAACGCATACCCTGCTGCACCCATTGTCGCCGGATGTGCGTAACCTTGGGCGTTTTACGCGCATGTCTCTTCTTACGGGCTATGCCTATCTAATTTCAATTTCTGGCCTTTCAACAACGGATCCCTGGTCCTCGTGTATGGGCCGGGATATATTGTTACGCCTTGGCAGACTCGCAGTGTTCATAAATCTGCTGCGAAACGCACTCTTTTAGAGGGAATAAAACCGAGATCCTGCACTGTGATAGCCCATCCCTTTGAATCTGGCTCTCATTAGGAGGACGGGTGATCTACAATGACGTCAGTGCAATGGTCGCCTTCGGGGATTGCTGTGGACTTGGTCATTAACACGGTGTCGTCATTAATTGGTCATTAGGTCGGGAAAGGGGTGGCGGTGCATTTTTGCCTTTGCCCTCGAGCTTGAATTGAGACGACTGGGTGAACTATTTTTATACTTTTTTACATCCTTTCCGGGGAATGTGCAAATTTTTTTGGTCGGTGCTTGGAAGAGTGCTGTTTTGGGTAGACGTCAGCTTTGCTTTTTTTTATCCAAAAAAAACTTAAGCTTTTTTTCGGGGGTTTCTGATTTATTTATAGGTTTAAAGTTTTATCGCATGTGCCTACTTTGGGTGCCGTTTTATTGTTCATTTTTTATTCTGCACATATGTGGTTTTAAAAATATCGACATGTGAATGAAGATACTTAGAAGACTTCACTGTTTTCGGTGAACTTCATTTTTGTGTATTTTATCCAGAAAAATCTTGTTTTTTTCTGGTTTTTCTTATTTATGTATAGGTTATGGTATGTTCATACTTTGGATGTCGTTTTATTGTTCGTTTTTCATTCTGCACATGTGTGCTTATAAAAATACCAACATATTAATGTAGCTACTTAGAAGAGACTTCACTGTCTTAAATAGTCGACAGCTTGTATTTTTTATTAGTTTTGTATGCTATATTTGTAGGTTATGATATGTTTATACTTTGGATGCCGCTTTATTGTTCGGTTTTATTCTGCACATGTGTCATTAGTATCAAAATATCACCATGTTAATGTAGGTACTTAGAAGATACTTCACTCTCTTAAGTATTTGACAGCTTGTACTTTTATTATTTTTAACTAGACAATCTTAACCAGCTTTTTCTCGAGTTTCTCCAAAATTATTTATTTGGTTTGAAGGTTGTGCATATAAAAATGGTCATCTATTGATGTAGGTACTTTATAGAGACTTCACTATTATAAATACTCGACAACTTGTATTTTTCATTGTTTTAATAAAAAAATTTAACCAGCTTTATTTTCGGGATTTTTTCATTTATTTATAGGTTTTGTGCTGTATGGTATGTTCATACTTCGAAAGCTGTTTCATTGTTCATTTTTTATTCTACTTATGTGCCTATAAAAATATGTTCTTGTAGGTACTTAGAGGAGACTTCACTGTTTGGGGTAGTCGACAGCTTGCTATATATTTGATTTTTTACCAGAAAATCTTAGCCAGATTTCTTTTGGGTTTTCCAAAATTATTTATAGGTTTAGAGTTTTATGACCTGTTCGCATACTTTAAATGTCTTTCTTGTTCATTTGTTTTTCTGCACACGCATGCTTATAAAATATCAATATTTAGATGAAGATGCTTTAAAGACTTCACAGCTTTCGGTGAACGTCAGATTCGCTATAGTTTTAATTTTCATATTCCGAAAATCTTCTCCAACTCCTTTTTTTAACATATTTCTTATTTATTTATAAGTAGAGAGTATTATGGTATGTTCATACATTGTACGCCTTTCTATTGTTTAAAATTGTTTTCCTGTATGTATTCTTATAAAATGTCTATTTATTAATGCATGTACACAGAAGAACGATTTCACTTTTTCGGATTAGACCGACAGCATTGCTATATAATTTTTTTAATCCACAGATTTATTATTCCACTATTTTTGATTCGGGTTTTCCCATTCATTTATAGGTTTAGAACTTTATGGTACGTTCACACTTTGGATACCTATCCATCGTTCGTTTATTTTAAAACTTGCTTTTCTGCACATGTGTGGCAATAAAAATGTCAACACATTAATGCAGCACTTATAGTAAGTAAGATGATTAATGAATAAGCTTATATATTGAAACTTCTCGCACTGTTTTTTCATATTTCATGGCATTTTGTAATTTGTTAATCCTTTAACTATGCCAAAAAAGTTTAAAAACAACATCCAGTGATGCCCGATCATCTTATATGAATGTAATTTGCTCATAACAAAAATTTAGTCTTTATAGATTTTTTAAAGAATGCTGGGATTCCTTATATCTCACAGGCCCATTAAGAGCTATCCTTGATACCAGAATATCAAATGTGAAAATATTTATACCTTAGCGTCTTAATAAACAAATAATATTTATATACCTAGCCTCAAACATTTCAAGTAGACGGGACTCTAGACGTCTCCCCAACGCTGGAAGCTCTAACTACTACTTTATCTATGTTGTATTTTTTGTTTTAATGCGTCTTTACGAGTTAGGTTTGATATCATATGCAGCTAGAATGATGTTTTAAATACTGAGTGTCATGAGTTTCTATGAGCTGTTTTGTATAGAGGATGATTGGATTACACCCCTATTTGTCTGATATACCGACATATTTTCTGTACAGGAGGCGGAGTACCCATGAGCATGTCGTATGCTGTCGCATGTTGTTCCAATGTGTGACCGGACAAAGGCTTTATCCCTTCGCTGTGATTCATCATCCAAGTGATTTAATTCAAAAGGCTTCGAAAATTTGTGGGGAACTTTACTAAAAACTACTACATGCACAAATTGCAGAATTAGTCGTTTTCAAATACCAGCATAATGTCAAAACTTCAAAATAGATTGAATTTTTTTAGGTGAATGTACACTGCGTTTTTACACTATTATTTAAAATATGAAGTAAAATTATTATTTTAATCAAAAAGTAAGCCAACTTTTCATTCGTTAACACTTCAATTATAATCATTAATCAATTTAATTAATCAACTTAAAAATCACTTAGGACAAGCCAATTTTTAAAATGTTGTGCAATAGCAAACAATTGTTTGATAGTGCAGTGTTCAATTCTATTAAATGTTATATTATTATAATGAAAGATCCAAGCATAAATATTTCTATAAATTACAGAAATATGGTTGGTTGGGTTTTGTGGCTTTATGGCGCTAGGGCCATATTTGACCAAGCTGCGCCATATAAATATGGCCCTGTAATACAATTACTGAAATATGATTTATGCTAATTGTACGAAGTTAAATATGAAGTTGGTTTGCGTTCAATCGAATTACAAATCTTTAAAATTCACTTGCAATTCAAATGCTTAATACCAGCGAGAGACAAGGCTAGAAATATATGGATTTATGTGAACTTCTGTAATTGATTCATGTCCTGAAGTGTTCTGGTATGTGAGTCAGTGCACCATATTAGGCAGCAGATTGGATATCAGCATGAGAGCTGGATGTTCAGTACAATCTAAAAATTTCAGTAAAAAGTATCATGGCTTCAGATCGAAACACGGACTGATCAATCTAAACTAATTCATATCCTTGAAGTGTTCGGGGTATTAAACTTTTTGTACAAAATAAAATGTTCACGCGTATCAGATCGCGTCACATTCCAACACTTAGAGAAATACATCTGAAACTGATTTATGTCCTTGAAGTGTTCGGGGATATGAATTCCTTTATAAAATATGAAACGTTCACTAAGCATCAGATGGTGTCATATTTGAACACGCAGATTAACACATCCGAAACTGATTTATGCCCTTGAAATGTTCAGAGATATGAATTGTTAACTGAAATGAAACGCTATAACCATTCAAGTTCTGCTAACGCGCAAGAAAATCGGATGTGGGGCAGGGTAAATATATGGACTCTCCCTTTCATTCAAAGAGTATTTCACATATTCCTGGTATTCTCATTTGCTCACATAGGCGTTAAACTAGAAATCTCCAAACTGAATCCCTGTCAGCCTGTGTGAGGCGGGGTCGCCTGAGCGAGATAGAACGTAAAAGCGCATGGAATGCAATCTTGTGTCTGGGGATTTTTCGAATTCACCCCAGACGCTAAAAATTTCCGCGATTCGCCTTCATGTCATGCGCGAGGTCTTGATTGACAAACTTTCATCAATGCTTTGGAGGATTGGGTATATACATATGTAACTTGTTAGAGAGCTAGTGCTGATGAGAAGGGTATATTTCTTACGAGATGTGCGTTAAACTCTTAAGAAATCTTACTGATACGTTTGTTACGCTTTTCCAGTTGCTGCGAGAAAAGATAAATCATTAAATAAATTTGAAATTATTTATTAAATTCTGGTGTTTATTAATTTTGTTCATTAACTTAATTGAATTTTATTTACAAATTTAAAATTGATGAACTTATTTGATGAAAATTAAAAAATCGAAGTTACACAATGTTGTAAAATCATTTTAATGGCTAATTAAAGCTGTTAATAACTTAAAATTAATCGTTAATGTCGATTTCTAACAATTAATAAGAAGTGTTAAATGTAGTTGCTAAATGATTACAAGAATGTTAATATTAGCAATTACTGTAACTATCATCGCAAATTAACAATAACAGTTAATGCTGTTATCGTGAAACAACAGTTTTGCCTCTCTACTTAGCTCGTTAGGTTTGAAAAATGTGGTAAGGTGAATTTCTACCAAGGAACTTTGGTGACATTCTTCACTATGTGATTGCCCTTCATTCTGCCACTCAGTTGGGCAAGCCTTCTATTACTTGACCCGTTAAACGATAAGGTTTTGATTACTTGTTGACAGTTTATGTATGAACATGTGTGACCAGATATCAATTGTTGATTGCTGGCAATCCCATGGAGAAGAGAGTCGCACAAGACCCCATCAGCAGGTAAGACAATCCTAAATGTGGTGCTTCGGTGCCATCCAAGCTTATCTATTAATGTATAAAAGGTGATGAGATCTTTATGGTTGATGTTTCTCGGGATGCAGTCTTTGATTTAACTAGAAGCTCTATCTGTTGACCATCTGTTCCCCTTTCCCAACGGTCATTGCAGTTACCTTTCTGATTCTATTGAGCCAAGAATCGAGCGCCTATATATATTCCACCATCTGTTACCACCTGAGTCATTTTTCTTTTCGCTTGCAGTCTAGAACGAAAACCGAAACGCTTATTTTTCCCTTTTTTTTACCTCCCATCCAGTACAGGTTTTTATAGCGTATGTGCACGAATTTCTGCTTTTGGGTTCTCAAGGATATACAAAACATTTTGCGTGTGCTTATTTTATTGTGCTTCCTTTTCAACAAAGGGTATACTTCTCCTTAAAGTTGGGAAAGGTTGTGCATTTAAATTTTTTATTGCATTTCCTGGATTTATTCTCAATGTGGGTTTTAGGAATTGAAAGTTTTAAAACTGCCAGAAATAACGATACTTTAATTCGGTGTGTCAGCATTCATAAGTAGTAAGATTGGGAAATGAATAATGTGCTTTTCTTTTCACTTGTGCTATCGCAATTGATATCCATATCGATTCTAACATGAATTATATGACATGGGATTCCTCGCAGCCTAATGTCGTGGCCCACCTATAATCTGTCTTAATTATATTTCGATAAATTAAAACAGAAATTCCTAATCTCTGTTACAAGTGATTTATTAATTAATCGGTGAATTACAATTTTTTGTCCCAGTTAGAAAATATTTCACTTGAAAATGTAGCCAATTTACAATTTTTATTAGTGATGTCTACTGTTTAGTATGAGCTGAGTATATATATATTTAGTTTATTTATGAGTAATTAAAATATCTTATCTCTGTAATTTAATACCTAACATCAATTCTCATCTGAAAATGATGTTTGGTAAGTGTCGCTGTAAAGAGTTACTACATTGCGAAGATGTAGACAAAACATTAAACCTCTCTCTCCGTCTTTAATGTGGCCCTTTTTTAGACTGCTTTATAAAAACTAGAGTCCAATCCAATTCTCTTCTTTAAAATGCCATATTTTCCGAGACGGCGCTACTAATCAGAATTAGTTATTCTTTACTATGCAGAAAATAATCTTGTGAATAATGTTCTCGTCTGAAAATGATGATATGAATGTCTCTGCAGAGAGGTTACTTGACTGCTTTGCTATACTACGAGGACGTAGACAAAACATTGAGCCTCTCTCCGTCTTTAATGTCACTGGTTGTCCGTGTTTAGGCTATATTTTTTCTCTATAAAGACAAAAATCCAATTCAATCCCCGTCTTTAAAAATGTCAAACTTAACCCTCCTGGTGTTTGTTTAAACGAGATATCCCGTCATTAACAAAACTGACCAGGTCTTGATGGACAAGATATCGTAATTAGGAGAAAATATGAGCATTAGAAGAAAACTGAAAAGACCTTGATCTCGCCATCATGAAAAAATCGACAATATCTTGAGGACGAGATATCTCGTGAGTAGCAACATTGGTCAGATCTTGATGGACGTCTTATGTCGTCGAAACCTTTTGGAGGGTTAAATATACTATCAGGCTCAAATTCAGTCAATAAATTAACAGCAAAAAATATTGTTCGGAAAAAGCCGTTTATGCTGAAAAGGGAAGGACACGAACACTTGGGGATCGCCGAATTGAATCTTTTTAAGTAGGATAGTCCTACACTGTATGTCTACTCATCCACCAAATTCTGATATCTCGTCGAAACCACTTGGGGGTTAATGAGATGCTGCTGCAAGTTAATAATATACTCTGTGAGTACAGTTTTTCTATACAGAAAATTATCTAGAGCACATTTACGACTTTCTGGCATGTAAGATTGCTTTTAATCTTGTGTTATTTGCTTATTTGGGGGATTTGTGGACCTTTTCCTGGGAATAAATTTGCTTTTGTGCGTATATATTTGCTTAGAAAAGAAATTTGCATGGAAGCGTAGGCATACTTGATGTTTAATCCTCCAAGTGTTCGACGAGATATCTCGTCCATCAAAATCTAACCAATTTTGTTGACGAGATATCTCGTCATCAAGATATTACCGACTTTTTTTACGATGACGAGATCAAGATCTATTCAGTTTTCTCCTAATGACGAGATATCTCGTCCATCAAGATCTGGTCAATTTTGCTAATGACGAGATACCTGGTCGAGAAAACACCCAGGAGGGTTAACACCAGGCATTAATCCTACTATTTGTAGTGTAGAATTTCACTGTAAGATGCAAGTTACGATGTTTCTTAAATTATTATTTTCAAATATGATTCTCGATTAAAGTGTTGAGAATATTTTTCAATGTGTTTTATTCCATATTTGATGTCGGTAAACAATTTTTAGCAATTAAAGAACATTTGAAAAGTAAATCTATTCTCTTCTAAAATTGCTGTTTGGTAAATGCCGCTGCATAGTGCCATTGCTATACTGCGTGCACGTAGCCAAAAATCTGGAACCCGTCTTTGAAAATTCCATACTTTGTGAGATGTCGCTGCAGAGGGACTCTGAGGGAAATCCTGAATCTATCCTCGCATCTTTTCTCCTCACGATCCGGATCAGTATTCGTGGTTAAAGATTTTCTTCCCTTCCAAAGCGGCATGTGTTGAGCGGGGAGAAAAAATCATAACGAAGAAGTTATTGGATATTAGATATAAATCAGGATTATGGATTACCGCGGCGGACACTCGGTGCTCTAAGTGCGTTTTGACGAGAAGGCTGCCGATAAAAAATTATATCTCGCTCCCATCCTCTTTTTCCCATTCCTTTTTTCCTACTTTTCCTTTTAATCTCAAAGTCTGTCCGATGGGGATGGATAATGTAGAAATAATATGTTCTGTGGAGAACATTATTACTGGTATTGTCGGTGTTTATTTTGATTTATTTGACACCTCTTACACTCACCGTGGCGCTCTGTCATTTACGACTTTCTGGCGTGTAAGATTGCTTTTAATCTCGAGTTATTTGCTTATTTTGGGGATTTGTGGTTCTTTTCCTGGGAATAAATTTGCTTTCGTGCGCGTATGTATTTGCGAAAAAGGAAGTTTGCATGGAAGAGTAGGCATGCTTGATGCTTAACCCTCCCAGTGGTTTCAATGAGGTATCTCGTGCATGAAGATCTCACCTAATTTGCCAATGACGATAGATCTCGTCATCAAGAGAATGCCGATTTGTTTGATAATGACGAGATAAAGATCTGGTCAGGTTTTCTAATGACGAGATATCTCGTCCATCGAGATGTGACCAATTTTCTAATGACGATATATCTCGTCATCAGTATATTGCCGGGTTTTTTTATGATGACGAGATCAAGATTTGGTCAGTTTTCTTCAAATGACGGGATATTTCTTCCATCGATATGGTCAGTTTTTTGCTAATGACGAGATACCTCGTCGAGACAACCACCCGGAGAGTTAACACCCAGGCATTCATTTGACTATTTGTAGTGCAGAATTTCACTGTAGGTTTATTTCTTGTGATTTCTTTGGTTGCATTGATGGTAGCCTTTATTCTGTCGGGAAAGTACATACACGTATTCAGTTGAAAATTTATATTTTGCACTATTTATGAACATCGAATTTCCGTTTTATCCTACGAATTAGATTTAATAAGTAATGTTTAAATGAGTTAAGTAGAATTTAGGAATTTGCTTTAAGTATTTCCAAATTTCTGACTTCTCCTTTTAGTTTCAAATGGCCTTACATTTTCTGTAAGTCCTTTAAAAGTTTTAACGCCATAATTTTAACAAGCACACTGCATCCTTCATTTCACCCGCATTCAAGAACCAAGATCCATGCTTCGTGTCCAAGGTCAAGTATCATTTAAAGTTAAAGGCGTATGGGTAACTTTTGATTTATAGGTATTGATATTTTTAAAACTGGATCTGTGAGATCCAACTTTGACGTGTTGCTGAGCTATTGTCTGCAGATAAAGAACATTGAAATCGTAAAGCGAACCAAAATGAATTGAAGTTTTGATTTGTGACCCTTCACTCCTGAGGATGTAATTCAGCTTGCGATGCTTCTTAAATTATTGATTTTAAAATAAGATTCTCGATTAAAGTGTTCAGAATCGTTTTCAGTTTGTTTATACTATATTTGATGTTATTAAGCAATTTTCAGCAGTTAAAGAGCATTTGAAATATAAAGCAAACAAAAATGAAATTTTAATTTTGGAAGACTAAGTCTCGATTAGCATCCTTCTGTACCTTATGAAGAAAAGGAAATTGCGATATTTCTTAAATTATTACTTTTCAAGAATGATTATTGATGAACATGCTACAAATCTTTTCCAGTTTATTTTATGCCATTATATGTCATTGAGCAATTGCGAGCTGTTAAGGAACGTTGAAAATATAAAATTGCCCAAACGAAATTTTAACTTGAAGAGAGGAATGTGCAGGTCTCGATTCGCCACTCTTGAAGAAAAGCAAATTGAAACTCCTTTCAAAACTTGGGAAATATCTTATTTTTAATTGACTCGAATCTGATAGCCGGTGCTGTCCCCCGCCTGCAAATTGTCGTCGAAAACTTGTTTAACTATCGCAAACATTCGGAGTCCGTCCATTTGTGGGAGATTCCAGTTGTGGCTCAAATTTCCCGACTTCTGCTGGAAGTCGTGAATGAAAGGAGGGGGAGCTTCTGTGTGTGCGTAGACGCTGCAGAAGCGAACGACTTCGAATCGATAAGTGGAACATCGTTTTGGGCTCCGTTCCAAGGCACAAACCATGTTGGGCCGTCAAAGAATGAGAGAATCTTTACTTCCAAAGTGCAGTTCAGTAAATAATTTCAAAAATCGCGCTTGTGCTTGGCTCCATTTAGACCCGTCTCATAAGTTCCCCCCGATTTGCTGTAGTTTCTGCCTCAGTTAAAATCCAGAACTACTTTGGAAGAAGCAGTTCTGCTTATGAAACTGCATTTAGAGGGATAGAGCTGGCACAACTTGGCAATTTCGGGGTGTCGTTTCCGTTTTGGAAAACGTATTGCTCAATGTATGGATGCATTGCTCGTCTACTTGACATTTCTTACTCATTTGTTTGTTTCCTTACTTAAGTGAAGGGAGTGTTTTTTTTCTTTCCGAGTTGTCTGGCCCTGACTTTAAAGATTTGTTTTCCCGTGCATTAAGTCACTTTGTCATGTTGATAAGAATTTTATTCAGAATTCGTCGAAATGAAATTACTTTTATTTCGATATGGTATTTCTTGGAATAGTTTCAGGTGGTAAATATTTTTACAAGCTCTGATGAACTGACGTAACCCTCCTGGTGGTTGTCTCGACGTGGTATCTTGTCATTAGCAAAACTGACCAGATCTTAATGGACGAGATATCTCGTCGTTTGAAGAAAACTGACCAGATCTTGATCTCGTCATCATAAAAAACCGGCAATATCTTGATGACGAGATCACTCGTCATTAGCAAAATTAATCAGATCTTGATTGACGAGATATCTCTTCAAAACCACTTGGAGGATTGATTTGGAAAAAGGTTAGAACATCGTCATGCGAAACACATTAAGTCCAAATTCTCAAATAATTTTTGTAATTTTTTAGACCAGAATGTGGTGGTCTTAAAACTGGTGAAGTGTGTCCACAAAGTCATTATTTCTTTGCATGAAGGTTAGATTTCTCGAGAAAAAAGTTGTGAGTAAAGCATAGGGAGTTGATTTCTTTTCTCTTCATTTTCTCAAAACTATGTTTTTAAACTTAGTGCGTTTCACTTGTAAGCCGACGATATATGGTTTCAAGCGAAATAATAATACATGCTAGAATTATCTTTCTCAAAACATTTAACAGGAATTACTGCCAATTACTTTCACCAATACTACCAATTACATACCAATACACTACTTTTTTCGGCGCCCATTCAAATTATTTAACTTATTCTTAACTGAAGGAGTTACAAATCGTGGTATATCTGCCCATTAAAATCCTAAGATAAGCATTTATTTAACGAAGTAACCTAACAGAAGGGTGTATTTCATTACATGCAAGGCGAAAACGAAACATATTTCGTTTTGTATATTCTATTAAGAAAGAAAAAAGTATGGTT
Organism: Meta bourneti; assembly: GCA_933210815.1. Classification (NCBI taxonomy): domain Eukaryota; kingdom Metazoa; phylum Arthropoda; class Arachnida; order Araneae; family Tetragnathidae; genus Meta; species Meta bourneti. The sequence goes on from OW119933.1 coordinate 7,848,403, forward strand.
TACTTGTTATTTCCTTCGTAAAACTAATATTTATTAGTAAAAACGAAGTTTTATAAATGTCTTTGCCGAGAGTAAATAGTTTCCAGACTGTTAGAAGACTACCACAAATCATTCCCAGCGTAACACAAGAAGAAAACTGCTTTAAAAAATTATCTTTCTTCTTACATATTTTATGCAGAACTAGCTAACTTTCTAAAATGTTTTTCAGCTTTGTATGTAAAAAATAGCTAAACCATCCTTGAAACCTACTTTTTTCTGTATACAGTAGAAAAATTGTGTCGACTATCTGTTTTTGGTGTGTTATCCAAAAACTGACCTGCAATTACTAGGAAATGGATAGTATGGTATGTGTGTAATAAGATGCTCATTCAGTGACTACATTTCTATCTTAACCCTCCAAGTGTTTTCGACGAGATATGTTCATCAAGATCTGATACATTTTGCTAATACTTGACGAGATATCTTATAATCAAGATTTTGCCAATTCTTTGATGATGATGAGATCAAGATCTTGTCAGTTTTCTTCTAATGACGAGATATCTCGTCCATCAAGACATGGTTATTTTTTGCTAATGACGAGATATCTTGTCGGTATTAGGAGGGTTGAATTTATATTTAGTTCACTCAACAACAAAAATAATTCAATTTTAAAGTAAGGGGTTAATCAATCGCTTTGTCCTGTCGTACAAATGAAGAATTTCGTTGAGCCAAGTATGAATACATTATCGAATCAGGACATTTCTCTTGATACCAGCTGAAGAGTTATCAGATTTAGATGTACTTGGTCCTTGCGTTACTTTAAATAGTGAGGTGCAGAAATCATCCAGCATGTTCATGGAAACCTCCTTTGGCTATCATCTCCGTTGCTTGGACTTGCCTCTCACGTTGCTTTTAAATAGTCAGATGCAGCAATCTCTCTGAATACACATGGAAACCTCATTCGGCTATCATCTCTGTTTAAGTCCTTATTGTTTTCATTGGTAATTTAATTTAACTCATCCACATTACCCACGCATCACAATAGTCGTTCAGCTAATGCATTGCTCTCTTTTGTTGCCGTAATTACAGAGATGCCAACCATTTCGGATTCTCCGGAATGATTACGGACTTTCACCTTCCATTACGGTATTACGAGGAATAGTGAAATTATTACGGAAAATCTATCGATTTGCAATCTTTCTGTTTCCTTTTCACACACACCCCAAATGGGTATTTTTCTTGTTCCTGTATCTCATTGGTATTGCCAGTGAGCCAATAAACAAAATTCCGCCATTATTTTTATTGCCTTTAAATTTATAATGTTTATATGTGCACGGATGAATTTCATTTTAGAAGTCGAAACCCCGCAATCTTGCTTTTTCCATATCATTAAAATTATTCGTATTCAATGTGTCTAAAGATGTACCTAAAAGAAAGTTGTCGATATCATACTTATAAAAAACTAGCTGAATTAACCGGCGTTGCTCGGGTTGAATTGTTTGTAATTCATCTTAATATTACTCACTGTTATTCCTATGGTATTTTCGAATTGTATTTAGCTCACTCTATAAACCCAGGGCAAGTAGAACGGGGGTTAATATACAGCTTATATCGCCCACAGGATTCTAAAGAATGAATGTACCAAATTTTATGTGAATTGGTTCTACAGTGATAGAAAAAATACTCAATGTTATTCCTATGGGATTTAGAATTGTTTTTAGCCCCATCTGCATACCCAAGACAAATAGAGCTAGGGTTAATATGTAGCCTATATTACCTGCAGGGTTCTAAAGAATAAGTGTACCAAATTTGGTATGGATTGGTGAAACGGTATAGATTTGTATAAAGAACAGACAGACGCCAACTCTGCTTTATATATAGATTCTAACAATGTAACGTTATTGGGAACATTTCTTAAAATGCATAATACACTACCTGACATTGAAAATGCAACACCAAGAAGGAGTTGGCAGAAAGTGATGAAATTTGGCAAACAGAGAGAGACAGCAACGAGCAATAAGTGATCTTTATTGCAACATTATACATCTTGCCACTGAGCAGCAAGAACGTCTGATCAGTAGGTTGTAGGACCACCGCGAGCGGCGATACAGGCACCAACACGTCTAGGTACAGACGCAATGAGCGTGCGGATGGTGTCCTGAGGGATGGCTGCCCATTCCCTGTCAACCGTTTGCCAGAGTTCGCCTTCTGAACGTGCCGGTGGCAACGCATGCAAGCGACATTCAATGACGTCCCAGAAATGTTCGATAGGTGAGAGATCAGGGGAGACAACTGGCCAGGGAAGCACCTGGGTACCTTGCAGGGCATGTTGGCTGATGCGTGCCGTGTGCGGCCGGGCGTTATCCTGCTGGAAAATGGCATTGGGCACCCCCTGAAGGAAAGGTAGTGTCACCGGCTGCAGCACGTCATCCACGTATTGTTGGGCCGTCATAGTGCCCTGAATACGGACCAGAGGTGACCTTCTATCGTAGGCGATGGCGCCCCAAACCATTATACCGCGTTGTCTCGCGGTATGGCGTTCCACAGATGCGGCCGGATTGGCCCTGTCACCACGTCGGCGCCAGACTCGTACACTGCGACTGTCATTGCTAAAACAGAAGCATGACTCGTCTGAGAACACTACCCTGTGCCATTCTGTCGTCCACGTGGCTCTATCCCGACACCATTGCAAACGGAGACGTCTGTGCTGTTGGGTCAATAGTAGTCGTCTCAATGGGCGCCATGAGTGCAGGGCGCCAGCGATCAGTCGGCGGCTAATGGTCCTGGATGATATGGAAGCATCAAGGGTGTCCTGCACATGCTGCAAAAGGGCGACAGACGTGGCTTGCGGGGCCGCCGATGCTTGCCGGCAGATGCGTCGGTCCACGCGTGCTGATGTCACTCTGACTGCATTGGAACCCCTCAAACGTACCACATTCCCTTGGTCCAACCATCTGTGCCACAACCGGTGCACCGTGGACGCGTGTAGGTGGGTATCTGCTGAGATTTGACGTATGGACCAACCTGCCCTTCTGAAGCCAATCACCATACCCCTCGTGAAGTCGTCTGTTTGCTGGAACTGTCTTGATTGGCGGCGTCCTGGCATTCTCCGCTACTAGACGTTTCCTCTGAGACACAAAAAGAAATTGCAACTTGATTTACCTGGCAAACAGAGCGGCGCGAAACTGACCACTTTTGCAGGTTCCTTACCTGGTTTTTCACTCGCCGTGCGCGGGACAGCTGCGCAGTTTGCATCATTTACATATCTCGGTGAGCTGCGTCTACCCTGTAAATTTCATCCAGTTCTGCGCACTCCTTCTGGGTGTTGCATTTTCAATGTCAGGTAGTGTAATTACCGAATCATTTTTGAAAATTGCATTACCAATTGCATTGTGCCAATAAACAAAATTCCCCCTATTTTTATTCTTTTGAATTTCGAATGTGTATAATTTTAAAATAGCATATGCTTGTGGACAAGTTTCATTTTTGAAGTCGAAACAGACAACGCCGGCAATTTTGCACTTTTTCCATATCATTAAAGTTGTTTGTATTTAATCTGTCTAAAGATATACTTAAAAAAGATGGTCGATCTCATATTTATAAAAATATTTCAATGTAACGTTATTGTAAACATTTCGTAAAATGCATAATATAATTACCGATTCATTTCGAAAATTACATTTCCAATTCTCGAAAATTTAATCAGAGTTTGGTATCTAATTATATATAAGGTATGTAGTGTAAAGATTAACTTAATTCGATGTAAATCTGCCTTTTATGTATATGCATCGAAAGGAAACGGGTTTTCAAAGGATTTGAGCCAGCAGTTTCAAAAAATCTAAAATAAAGACGAAGAAAGTATTGAAAAAGTACCTACTAAGGGAGTGTTGAGTAAGCAGCGGGCTGTATTTATGCTGCGAAATCGCAACGGAAAAACTGATGAAACGTGGAAAGAGAGTTATAAATATTCCAAAATGCGGATAAAAAAAATGTGCGTGCGGTGTATGTCGGAAAAGAAATCAGAGGTATAAAAATAAATCTTCGGCTTTAGGCGAATCCGGCCTTGAGTATCTGAAACTTTAAGATGTTTTCTATCGAGACCTGTTGTTAAAAATCGCACGTTGTGGAATAGCAGATGGTTTTTCGTGGGAGTTGGGGAATACGCATTTGGATGAAAGGTGAAAACCTTTTCTCCCCTTTTCACTTGTGTGCAAAAAAACACGTTACATTTTTCTGACGTTCTTTATCGGAAAGGAAAAATAGTTTTCATTGACTTTGTATATCAGTAAATAGTTCTTTTAGTAAAAAGGGTTGCGAGTTCGATCCAGCCAAAGCCCGTCGTGTGCATGGGGGTTGGTGCACGTTAAATCTGTCGTGGCTCCAAATGTCCTCACTTTGGTGTGGTGTGAGAGTGGGGTTCAGGTGATGTTCTCGTGATCTGGTTCAAAATTACGAGGCGTTATCTCTCCCTTCGGGACTGATCCCGACCGTCGCCAATAGCCAATTGTGATGCTCTAGTGGGGCGTTAATAACTACCTACCTCTTTTATGAAAAATAAGATGTGTAATATTTTTTTAAAAGATGAGTATACGAAGTCTCATGCTTTTGTGACTAATTTTCGTTATTTTCAAATGGATCGTCACCCACACTTTACCTGGAGTATGTATTTTTCATTTACGCTATGTTGTTTATTGTGTATATATGTATTTTGTATATTGTATTATATTTTACTTCACTTTTTAAGCAAATCGTTCCTTACGGCTCAGTTATTTACCTTTTATAAAACGGTCGCGCATGAGGAATTATGTAAAACTATTGTAGCTATTTGTTAAAATTATACTACTTAAACCTTTTATTTATTATTTTTTTATAGTTTACATTTTGGAACACTTGTTTAGTTTTAAACTTGTTTCGATTCCTTGTATTCGTTGGATCAAGTTCTTCCGTTGGATCGATCAAAACTGCCCACATGAAATGCGTAGACTGTTAGAGCATTTACAAAAATTATACTTTTAAAACTTTTTACTGCATTTACCGTCTATAGTTTCAATTACTATTTGTTCGTTTGGTCAAGGTTTTTTTTTTTCAATTTTATTTCATTAATTCTTTAAAGGGAATTGGGAGGTCCAATGCTGACAATGTTAATTTATCTAATATCTATACCTTCTCTCAGAATATATTGAAGATACAGGTTCGAGAAAAAAAATTGTATACGCTTATGTATGGAGTTACGAAACATTAAAAGTACAAAATGATGTGCGTCATTCTAAATTCCTTAGCTGTCTAATAAAAGAAAGGAAACATGAAGATAGAAAATGTGAGCGAAAATAGGCTTATACATTGATAAGCAGTAAATCTTTCGTAGAAATGAATATGCTACTATTGAAATAGACGTTTAGGAGCTTAGAAAACTCGGTGGGCACTTTGAAATATGAATGAATGAAACGCAAGTAAAAAATACGTAAAGTTGTTTTCCGGTCTTTCACACGGAAAAGACTCCGAATTTTCCCTTAGAAAGTTTACCAGCAACACCAATTTCGAAGTTTTGGCGCCAAGCTGTGGCAACCATGAAAGAAAAATTAAGAATCAATGTTTTTTTGCTAAATTCTCCTAAAAGCCTTCTTTGGTACTAATTTTTTAAAACCTGCAAATATACCTCTTAAACACTCAAAAAAGTTCAATTTCTCAATTTTGAGTAATTCGGGGGGCATTTTGTGTAAAATATCGCCATATAGGTTTCGCCGAGTTCGAACTCCCGCCAAGCATTAATCTTAGTAAAAAGCAGGATTACTTTTCTGTTCAGGATTGTTCTCATAAAACCCAATTTGCCGCTAATTTAACGCTTTTAATTATGTTTAGTATAATTTTCGGCATTTTTCATTTCCTACTGCTGCGAGTTTGTTTTTTGTCGTAATAATTTTCCGTTTGTTTTTCTTTTAGGTTAGCTAATGATTATAATATGGTTTGTATTAAGGTGTGTTAAGTGTATAGATTTAATAATTTTGCTTCTTTTTCACAAATGCTTATTTTTACCTGTTTTATGTGTGCATGTTTTCTGCCGTCAACTTTTGATTTTAGGAATTTTATTACATTGCAACTGTTACAAACTACCGAGTGTGGCTAGTTTCTATAAATTCTTGTTGGGAACTATGAAATAACACGTCTTAGCACCATAACTTTAGATTGAAGAATTTTTACGCAACAAACAGCATTTCTCTTTTACCATCATTTTACTTCCTCACAGCTTCTCCAGTAAGCCTCCTTTACTTTGTTAATTTCGCAGGGATCTCGCCCGCTTTTGAAAGCAATCCCTACCTCGCCGGATCTCCTCGTCTGGAGGAGCCGGACAGTTAATGAAGTCCCGGACTGTCCTGTCACGTAGGGACGCTGATATTACTACTTTCTTCCCGAACCCTCATCTACCGCCATCTCGTACGAGACCCAAACAGGTTTAAAAAATGTCAACCATAAGAAGAGTAGATCTCATTTTTAGGATCACGAGAAGTAAAAAGCAACATAAAAACGTTGGCTACTCGTGCCTGAAGATAAAAGCGGGAACTGGAAAGCCTTTTATTCCGCGGCAGGGGGAGGGGTAGTAAAAAAGTCAAAATCCTTTTCTTTTTCGCGAGCAGTACAAGTCAATTTCTCCCCCTTCCTGTACGACTAGCTTCTCCTGATAGCGCGTGCGAAGAGTGTCTCAAGTATTTCCGTCTTTTGCGTGATTTATACTCGGTCCACGCGACAAGCTTCCCGAAACTTGAAACAGAAGCCCCGGCCTCGGCCATCGGTTTCATCTCATCTTTTTTGGGTCAGTTTTCTTTCTTTTTTTAGCATCCCCCGCTTCGGTATCTCGTGAGGCAATGGACAATTCTTTCCTAAAGACATCTGTATAAATTCCGCCTCATCTCGGCCAGCGACCATTTAATCTCTACGCCTCCTGCTTTCTCATTGCTTTGCGGTGTTTTTATTTTGGGGCGCTTTTCTTTACTTTTTTATCCCCCTGCCCTTTTGTGATTCTCGGTTGTTTTTTTCGTCTGTTCTTTCTTTTCTGCTCTTCCCAACCCTTCTACATCTCCCCGAGTGTCTTTCTTTGCTATCACGTTCGGAAATTATGCAGGGGTTTAAGCGAGTGGTCGTTCCGTCATTTTGTGTGAGTTGTGTATTTGTAATCGTTGTATAGCAGTTTTCCATTGGGTATTATAATACGACTATAATACGACTATCGAATTGTATTGTTTTTATAGCATGTAAATATGTCTAATCAAAGAATTTTACCCTGTACTGTCCAATTGTTTCCGTAAGACATCTGTATACATTCCGTCTCATCTCGGCCGGCGATCATTTAATCTACGTTACCTGCTTTCTCATTGCTCTGCTGGGTTTTTATGTTTTTTTTTTCACTTTTTATCTACTGCCTTTTTGTAATTTTCGGCGTTTATCTATATTTTCCTTTCTGCTCTTCCTAACCCTTCTACATCTTCCTCGAGCGTCTTGCTTTGCTATCACTTTCGGAAAAAATGCATCCTATTGATACGACTATCGAAATGTATTGTTTTATTTTTTAATAAAATGTATCTAATCAAAGAATTTTCCAGTGCTATTTAATTCTGTAAAGATTTATAGACATCTGTATAAATTCCACCTCATCCAGCGACCATTTAATCTATACGCCTCCTGCTTTCTCATTGTTCTGCGGTGTTTTTATTTTTGGGAGTGCTTTTCTGTATTTTTTATCCCCCTGCCCTTTTGAAATTCTCGGCGGTTTTTTTATCTGTTCTTTCCTTTCTGCCCTTCTCAACCCTTTTACATCTTCCCCGAGAACCTTTCTTTGCTGTCACATTCAGAAATTATGCAGAGGTTTTAAGCGCATGGTCTTTCTGTCGTTTCTGTGAGTTGTGCATTTGTAATCGTTAACTCGCTTGTATAGCAGTTTTTCCATTGGGTACTATATGATTATCGAATTGTATAGGCAGTTTTTCCATTGAGTATTATGATACGCCTATCGACTTGAATTGTTTTTATTCTTTTATAAAAATGTGTTTCATCAAATAATTTTACCCCTGTACTGTCCAATTCTTCCGAAAGGCATCTGTATAAATTCCACCTCATTTCGAGCGTTTAATCTCTACGCTACCTGCCTTCACCGGTGTTTTTTTCCCTTTTTATCCCCTTCCTTTTTGTGATTCTCGGCGTTTTTTTATTTGGTCTTTCTACTCTTCCAAACCCTTCTACTTCATCCCCGAGCGCCTCGCTTTGCTATCACGTTCGGAAAATATGCATGGGTTTAAGCGAACAGTCCTATCATGTCTGAGTTGTGCATCTGTAAAAGTAACTCCCTTATATTGAAGTCCTTCTATTGGGTCAGTATTGATACGAGTGTCGAATTGTATTATTTCAGAATCTTGGTTTTTATTTTTATATAAAAAAAGAATTTTGCGATACAGACTATAATGGTGTAGCAAAGATGTGCTCTTGGGCCGAAGTCCTCCTGAAAGTGTTGGTTTCTAACTTTCACATCTCCTTACAAATAAAGTATTAAATACATAGAATACTTTTTACATTTCATTCATTTTTCAATAAAATAACAATCAGTATTAACCCGGCCTTTAGGAATAAGTAACACAAGAATACCCAAATATTTTCAATTCTAAAATTGCTGTAGGTACTAATAGTACAAGATTTTATAGATAATTATTTAGATTTGAGTTTTCTTCCGCTTGAAAACTTGTTATTTTGTGGGGTGCGTTATATTCCAGCCTTGAATGATGATGTTTGTAACCGGACTATGTTTCATCATCGCGATTTACATTTGGGACTGTTAATACTTTTACTTGATCTTTTTATATTTGTGTGGGATGTTAAATATGTTGATGTTGGAACTAACAGTAAATGCCCATGTTTTTATTCAGTGCGTGAATTAAAACTAATGTTTTACTAATAAAACAATCTAACTTAATGCATTTCTCCTTCAATTGATTTGGTTCCGGGGACTCTTATTCTCCGGAACTCCGTTAGTCTTAACTTACACTTTGCGATAGAGTATTATTCAAGGAACTGGAATTTTATGAGAAATGTTGCTAAATAAACATTGAGACTACTGAGCGATGGTGTTTGCATTTATAGGAACATCAAAGCTGACTCAAAACTTCAGCAACTGCTTAGACTGACACGTGCCCTTGCCCTCGTACGTTGGATTCAAAGCGAGCCTTCAATATGCGTCTTAGTGCTCTAGTTGAGCTAATATTTGTCTTTAATTGATCTCTTTCCCAACATTTTCCAAATCCAAATGCTTCTTGTACCATTATCTTCATTCTATGTCGCTGAACGTTTGATTAGTCCCTTTTGAAAAGTTCGTTACTTATCAGAAATGCGATGGGATCTTTTTATGTTCTATAGAAGCACTTGTCATTTCTCTTGTAATGACTTCTTCAATTTATGTTTTTTATCATTTCCGTTTTAAAATGTGATTAATTTCGCATTTTGGGCAGTCATACTTCTTCATTCACATCAACTTTTACCGCATAGCGTTACAATATATATAGTTGGTTGGTTTGGGGGTTTTATGGTGCAAGGGCTATATTTGGCCATGCTGCTCCAGACACGACGTGTAATATCAATACAATATGTATAGTAAAGAAACTATTTACAATTTGATGAATTTGAAGTTTATGTCTCCCTGAATCACATATGTCAGAATTTAAATATTGCTTTCGATTATTTTTTGGCTATATATATACCTGGCATTTAGAGAAATTAATATGGCGAGATAGCTTAATCCAGCTTTTGTGTCCAACGGGCAAATGATTTTTAACCCTCCTGGTGGTTATTTCAACTAAGTATCTCGTCATTACAAAATGGTCAGATATGGATGGACGAGATATGTCGTCATCAGAAGAAAACTGACCAGATATTGATCGCGTCATCAGAAAAAAATCGGCAATATCTTGATAATGAGATACCTCGTCATTAACGAAATCGGTCAAACCTTGATGGACGAGATATCTCGTCGAATCTACTTGCAGGGTTAAGGGAATGGGTGTTTCATCAACAAATTAATTTCTAAAATACTAACAATTTAAAAAAAATTATTTTAAAATGTAATTTTTTTAAATAAAACTTTTGTAGAAAAATGCTGGTGTCGGTAAAAATTTGAATAAGTTTTTGAACGGGGATAGCACGAAGGATACGTGGATGTTCTGTGAAGCTTACCCTTTTTAAATCTGACTCATTACATTGACTGATTTTTCCGTTCTACGGTCATTTTTTGCTTCACGTGGCTCATTAGGATTTATACAAAGTGAACCAGTGCTTAGTCGTCTATCACTAGACGTTGTCTGTCTTGTGTTTGGCATAGCTTGGTCAAAGCCCTTACCACCCATTCAGGTTATAAACTGGTATTCATTTCGCGTTCATGAGAAATGTCTATCCCATTGCGGGGGATACGTTATCTCCCTGCTTCCATCAGAGAAAGTCCACAAACAATCCATTCTCACCCCTTAAAAAAGCACACTCATTTTAAGTGACATTAATTTCAAACAGATGGTGAGCGCAGGCATGAAGATGGTCTTCCCCGGCTCCAAATTGCTCGCAGTAGAACATTAATTGCGATCCACTGATTTAGGCTCGCTGCAGTATGTAGATCTTCTGCTTCACCGCGGGAAGGGGACAGATGGAGCTATTTGCAGAGGGTCTTTCTACTTAACTCTCACCCTTTATGCAAATAGGATGAAAACTGAAAGAGTTTCTTCAAGCATGGGGAATGATAGGACGGAAGCGGCCATCCTGCATCTGCTTGGAAGTTCTTCGCCGCAGGGTTAAGGGCCATATCAGTCAATCTGTGCTGCTTTATGGTTATTAATAATACTGCTGGTTGGCCGGCCGCTCTATTCCTGTTTTATGCACGGCATGGGTTAATTAAGGACATCTGTGATTCGGAGAAGTTTCGAATGCCTATAACTATTAAATGCCCCGGATTGCGTGTAGTGGACATTGCTGGGTTAAGTAGTGGCCGGGTTTAATTCTCTGTCACCTATTCCAGTTTTCAGGTGACAATTTTTAACTAGCGTACCTAAAAATTTCTAATGTGCAAATAATTTTTCCTGGTGAATAAATTTCGAGGGTATTGTTTCCCAAACCTGTGCTGGGGAAGTTTCGAAAGTGGGGCGCGAGCTCAGGTGTTGACCTCGTCGTCTGACCATGGTTTAAAATTACGAGTTGATGTCCGCCGATTTTTTCCTTCGGGATGGGTTCTAGACCTTCGCCAATAGACCGTTGTGCTGCTCCAGTGCGATGTAAACGCAACTACCTACCTTGCTAGCAAATTTTTCTTAGAATGCATTAATGCTTAATGAAGTTTTGAATACGAAATGAAAATACGGGATATTTATTTTAATATTAAATTATCTGCTCTTTCGATCTTATTTACTTATTTGTTTTGCTGACTGCCCACGCCATAGTAATTTAACATCGACCTTCTAATTGGCGGAACATGTGGGCGAGTCGCTCTCGTAAAATCTCAGAAGGGTACGTCACGTAGGGTTGGGAATCAACGATTGGCTATAGAAGCTCGAATTACTGCATTTCACTGCGCTCGTCAATTAGTCCACATTAGGATTCGTGTCTTTCAATATCACTGTGATCTTCATCCCAGTGATCTTCAAACCGAGCGATCGGTAGAAATAACATGAAGCTGTGCGCACATGATCCATCTATTAGAAGGTCGATGGCTTTCAATTAACAAAATCCTTCGCATGTGACGTATGTAGTGCATGATTTTCACTCTTCGCAAATCAGAGCGTCGCATTTACTCTTGTGAGACTTTTTACCTGTACGTAGGGAATACTTCATTATCGAGGTAACGTAATTCCATATTGTATTGTTTTATATTTCTTGCCCGCACTTCCCATTGATAGTGTTACTTATATTGTGTTAACGCAAAGTTCAAATTTCTGTTAAATAATGTTTTCGATGTATTTTATAAAATTATGTGACTGAATAAGTCTTTAATGCATATTTTGTTTTTAGAATTAGTATTGTTTCATACGCTGATGAATTTAATTCGAATTTGAAATTGTGTGGATTTTTTGAGTCTGAATTTTGCAAATTTTTTACTGTTTGTGAATTCAGTTATATATATTAAGATTTGATAATGAAGTTTATGTTGTTTGTCATTAAATTAATTGGAAAGATATCGAAGAAACAGTTTCGTTGTTCCTATTCTTTAACTACTGTTTCTTAAGTGTTCCTGTTTGCATAAATTCTTGTTTTAGACTTCATTGTAAGAGCTAAACCCAATCTTTGCGAGAAAAAGTACATTTTACAGAAATTGACAACCTTGTCAAGTTTTTCAAATAAGTGTACCCGGAAAAAAGAAAAGCGAACGAATGCTTCAGTTTGCATAGAGCAAATGTTCAAATTTTAGACTCAACACGAAATGGGTGAAGAATCGAGGTCACGTGATTCGTTACATGCATGACAAGGTCACATGGCACAGGTGCGGTTGGAGAACTGCTTTGTGAGTAATTTTATGGGCAGTAAAAATGTAAGATATGCAAAATACAAGGTAAAACCAAACTTATAAAGCAGCATATTACCGATTTCTCCCCTTTACTGGAAGCACTGCATAAAATTTCAGCACACCAATAAAGAAAACCATATTTATCTCGTTTTCGTAGATAAACACATGCAAATATAATAAACATAACTACAAGAATTTGCAATTTGTGTGCGAATCTTTCCTTTCTATTCCAGTTGCTTGGGTTTTGTGATTGCAACGTCCAAAAACACACGTTTTGCCTATTTTCCTTTACATTTAACGTAACACAATTTCATCTACATACCATTTTAGTGGGCAACATCAAAACCATATACCACTATCTCCTTGGATCTACTTCGATCTAGGTAGGTAGTTGTGTTGCTCCCGTGCGGTTAATTCAACGGGCTATTGGCGACAATCCAGGATAAATTCCTAAAGGAAAGATCCGAGAACAACACCTCGTAATTTTGAACCATGGTCAGATGGCGAGGTCAACACCTCAACTGGCACCTCACTCTCCAAACTTCCACACCATGCCTACACTTAGGTCTTGGAAATTAAGATTTGATGCGAGCAAATTACTTCAGAAGCGAAAATTATAATTTTCTGTTTGATCATAGAAATCAAAACCAATCCGGAGGGTCGTTTCTGGTTTGCAGGCCTGATAAACTTGTTCGGAGGGGTCTTAGGGCCAGGCAAACCTGTTCAACAGGAGGTATGTGAAGGAAACTTGTCGGAAACTTGTCCCGGAAACTTGTTCGGAAGTTCGTAGCTGGTCTGCGGCTTGGGTAAACATTCGCTACTCATTTATCATACGCGTACGGTTTTTGTGTACACTAACCTGATCCCAACCAGGTTGGTTGTTTTGGGGTGGTTTTATGGCGTAAGGGCCATATTTGGCCATGCACAAGACAGACGACATCAAGTAATGAACATACACACAAGGAAAGTTTTACTAACACAGAAGAGAGAAATATACCCAGGGATGAATCGAAGCCTGCAACTGGTAGGTTCTTAGCGCATATCCACTGAGAGAACAGATAACTAAATACTGCAATATTAGTCACAACAATTAAGCAAGTTGAATTTTCCTATCTAAGCCACTAACTGCTGAGATACCCAGGGCCGCGGTAGCCCGGTTGAAAGAGAAACGGATTAGCAATGGGAGGGTTGCGTGTTCGAAACTCGGTCCAACCAAAGACCGTCTTGTACACGGACGCTGTTGCATGTTACATCTGTCGTGACCTCAGATGTCCTCACGTTGGCGTGGTGTGGAAGTTTGGAGAGTGGGGTGCCAGCTCAAGTGGTGACCTCGTCATCTGACTAGTTCAAAATGACGTGGTGTTGTCCTAGTGTCTTTGGGGGTTTATCCCAGACCTTCGCCAATAGCCAGTTGTGTTGCTCAGTGCGACGTTAATTAATTACCGTTACCACTGGGATACCCAATTGAGGAAGAGACCAAATTGTTACATATTTTTTGTCTCCATTTTCCAAACTTAATATTTTAAGGTCACTTCAGTTTCGCCTAAATACTTGATCGTTCGTATTCCTCAATAGATCGATGCAGGTAAAATTATATGAAGTCTTGATTGCTAGTGATATCAATTCCAAAATGCTCGAATGCTTCACCTTTACAGCCGCACTTGAGAAATGAAAGTGCCCGAACAATATATTACTTTCAGGATTCGAAGAGATTGAATGAAAAAAATTAAATGTATTGAGCCTGTCGTGTAAGAGTATTCTAATATTTTGCTACCGTTGTCAATGGCAGCCGAAATCACTTTGTGACCAGACTGAAGCCATGAATAATTAAAGATCATTTTTAATTTATTACTTTCATATTCTGCTCACATACTCGGCAGACGAAGAATGTATGCCATCCGTTGGATTGATTGTGGACAATTTCTAAGTAACCTTCTCTTTTCTCGTCGGGGACGTTCTGCTCATTGCGTCGTGGATACGTCTTAGGTCATGATCTTCGCTTTTGAATGATGAAACTCGGAAACTTTTTTCTGGTGATAGTTCTTTGTCAGGGGATTTTCAGCTCAACAAAAATGTCGGAAAACGTAGATTTTAATTCCAGTGCCCCAAATGCTCATTGTACATATAAGGGGTTACCTTAAAAAAAATGTATCGCTGTTTTGGCAACATTTGACTTTAATGTGAATGACGTTGATTAATCAACTATCGTTTTTCAATTCGAAATTCATTCTTTGGACTTTTTATAGGCTACGTGCTGAAATCATATTCGAAATCATATCACACCAGGTGACTGCTGTGGCTCAGTGGGTTTGCCTTTTACGCTAGCAGCCTGCGAGTTGTAGGCGGTGTAGGCTCGATTACTATAACTACCCTTGGTGTAATTCTTCCGTGTTAACTTAAAACTTTTATTTTGTGGGTATGTCCATTTGCTTGGCACAGTTTGACGAGATCTGGCCCCATTGTGCCATAAAAAATTAACACTTCATTCATGGAATGTCCGTTGGATTCATTTAAAAGGCGAACTTTTGCCTTAAAAATGCCAAAGATATTCATTAATTTCTGCTGTCCCCATTCATTTGTCTCCCAATAATCTGACCCATAGGAGTTGTACTTTGTCGTTATAGTTAATTTTTTTCAACAAATTGACTACTTTTTATAATTTCCGAGTTTGGAAGTACATTAAATAATCGATGGAATAATTTTTTGAGGATATAATTTATGTTTGGCTGAAATGGTTAATAGTAATTTTTGTTGAAAAAATGTACTTATTAAAAATTGTTCCCCAATGAATACATTACCCATTTGGGCACAAAACCGTCATGGGTGAGAACATTAGCATGTAGCTGAATGGGGACAGTAGGAATTAATGAATATGCTTTAACGTTTGCAGGGGATTTTATTATTTTAATGCGCCCAAACGGATAATAAAATATAGATTTTTAATTTGTCCATGTACTTGACGGAAAAGACATTGTTTGGCGCAGCTTGACCGGATCTCGCCCCCATTACTCCATAAAAACCCAACCAACACTTCATTCCACGGTTACTCATTTGGGTACATTTAAACTGTAATGTTTTGCCTTAAAAATGTTAGATATTCGTTAATTCCTGTTCTCCCCATTCAGCTGCCATAATGGTCTGACCCATGGGGGTTTGTGCTCATTTGGATACAATTTTAATTGTTAATTTTTCAACAAAATAAGCTTGTTTTTTTATTACTTCAGAGTTTCGAAGTAGCTTAAATAGCCGATAAAATAATTTGTTAAGGATATAATTTATCTCCAACTGAAAACATTAATAGTAATTTTTGTTGAAACAATGTACCGATTTAAAATTGTCCCCAAATGAATACATTACCCATTTGGGGATATTACTGTCATGGGTGAGAAAATTAGGATGTAGCTGAATGGGGACAGAAGAAATTAATGAATATGTTTTAACGTTTTCGGGGTAGATTATTATTTTAATGCGCCCAAACCGGAAACACGAGCATATTTCTTAATCATTTCTGAATTGCAAAGTACCTTAAATAGCTAATAAAATATTTTTTGAGATTTTTTCGGGACTCGAGAGAGGTTAATAGTAAGTTTCGTTGTTGTACACCGCTGTTATTGGAATGTTCTGGTTTGAGGACTTCAGGTATGAAGGCACGGCTGGTGTTATTTGATTCGTTCATCAAGATCTGATCAATTTTGCTAATGACGACGTATCTCGTCATCAAGATATTGCTAGTTTTTTTATAATGACGAGATCTGGTCAATTTTCTTCTAATAAGATACCTCGTCGAGACGACCACCAGGAGGGTTAATTGAGATGGGACTCATTCGAGTATTCGAAAGGGCGTGTAAATTTCTTCAATTTGTTCTTACATGGCGGTGTTTTATTGATGCTATATTTTAACCAAATTGGAAGGGATAAATAGATTTCATCAACACTGAGTGTTTCAAAATTGTTTTTTTCGCAATAAAATTGCATTTTTGTGTTTAGATATTTATCAGTTTTCCTTCCTTTTTTTTTTTATAATTATTTGACGCCTTCCGTTTATTTCCGAATGAAAGTGGTGCAGTGGTAGAAGCACGTGCAATTCGTCATCGTCATGTGATTGGGCGATTTTCTGTGTCTGGTTGTACGATACAGATACTTCCTGCGATTGACAACTCCCTTTTGTTTCATTTGAGCAGCTAGGTAATGGGACACATTTGATATTTCTCTTGCAACTTGAATTACTAGGTGTTTCGTTTCTTCGTTCTTGGGAGAAAAGGAATGAATTGCTTTGAGAGATTAGAATTGGCGATCTTACGAAGTAGGACAAAGAAGCAACATTTCATAAACTGTTTTCCCTTGCGTTTTTGATTCCTGTCGGGTTCGATTTCTCCCTAGGTGTATTTCTATCTTCTGAGTTAGTAAAATTTTCCTTGTGAATGTGTATGTCCTTGATATTGTCTGTTTTGTGTCTGGCGAAGCATGGCCAAATATGGCCCTTGTGCCATAAAAAATCCAACCAACCAACCGTGCGCTTTCAGCCATTTAATTTGAAAATAAAAACTAACTTGACATCAAGGAACACTTTCTATTCAAAAGTTACTTAATTTGTTGGTGTAAGAAACTGCTAGAACAGAAATCGGCAACTGCTGACACTTGATAATTTGCCGTGCATTGACATTATGCTCTACATTAACGAAGCTGACGTGGAGTATCCCATTGGATTGAATGTAGTTATTTCGGATTGATTTAGTTTGAGATGTGGGGTTATTGTCATTGTTTTCTCCACGAGGCCTTATTAGATCGTAATTATTTCAGAAAAAGAACAGAAGGGAATATTTTATAAGATCAGCAGCATTACGAACCAAGGTTTGGGATCGCGTCAGATTTATGCATCAAAGAGAATCCACATCATAATATTATGTCGCTGCAACATTTGACTGTAATGCTTGCACGTACAAGTCGGGAAATTGAGACGAAATTTTTGAAGCGCTTTGAGATTTATCGTTTCGTCTCATAACAGTCAAGCCATGAAGCTTATTTTTCTGCTGACTTTATTGCTTAAACCCCCTAGCGGTTGTCTCGAAGAGGTGTCTCATTATTAGCAAAACTGACCAGATCTGATGGACGAGATATCTCATCATTAGAAGAAAAGTGACCAGATCTCGATCTCGTCATCATAATAAATCGGCAATATCTTGATTACGAGCTATCTCTCTTCATTAGCAAAATTTATCAGATCTTGATGGACGAGATATCTCGTCGAAACCACTTGGAGAGTTAATTTACATGCGAGTAGTGTTTTCTCTCTCGTACTGTGTAACACGTGTAAGAAAAGATGAGGCTTTCGTAAATGTAAAATGTTCTGTATTTTAAAAGTACAAAAATTATTCTTTATTATAGTACGATTTGCAATTACTATGTCGTCATTTCCATTAAGATGTTCACTCGAAAATATCAAAAAGGGCCGGTTGGGTCAATTTCAGAAATGTGTTCACTTCATTGTTCGCTGCGTAAAGAAAATCTAGTTGAAAGACCAAATTAGAATTAGGTAAAGAATGGAATTTTTCCACTTTATTGGAACCAACAAAGCATTTCTCCAAGATCAAGAAGCCATCTGGGACAGAATAATCACAGTGCATTGATCTAAGTATATGGACTGGAAAAGCTTTTGTTCCTACTAAGATTTAGAGGCAAAAAATGCTGAGAAGAGATAGATGACAAATCTTTTAAACCAGATAAAGAATGTACACATGTGAAAGTAAGAGATAGTAATTGACACGTTCCAAGTTCGTCTCACGAGATTTTTTTACGGTTAACTTACTTTTACCGTTTGATAGAAAAGGATGGAAATACTTCGTTTCTTCTGGGGTACTTCTAGATTTGAGACTCGTGTAGTTGTTTTTAATGTGCACAAGTATCGAAACTAAGCGTATTGGGTTGGTTGAGTTTTATGGCGCAAGGGCCATATTTGGCTAAGCTGCGCCAAACACATGACAACGCACGTTGGGACTCATCGAACCTAAGCACGTCGGGGCTGCTCCCTCTACAAAAGCATCGAGTACATTTTATAGAAAAGAATTGAAAGACTTGGTTTCTTTTCTAGGTTTGGTATATTCTAAGTTTGAGAGGCTCATGTAGGTTTTGATATGAACAAGAATCGAACCTAAATATGGGTTGAATTATTGTTGAGTTTTGTGGTGCAAGGGTCGTATGTAGCCAAATGCAAAGCAGACACAAGGCATACAATATCAAGTAATATACATACACTCATAAGGTAAATTTAACAGACACAGAAGAGAGAAATGCACCCGGGGGAATCGAACCTCACAGGAATCAAACCTGCGCCTCCTACACTTACAAGTTGGAAAGATAGATGTAAAGTGAGCATAACCTTTTAATATGTACAAGATCATGTGACCAAAATTAGAAGTAACGTGACCCTTTGACTACTTTCGTCTGCTGGGTGGAACCTAACACTCATCATACAATTGGTCCATGGAGCGGGAGAAGACGCCCATCCATTGATAGTTCATTGATCATCTGATAATAGTAGACTTTGGCGATTTCACCACTTTTGTCGCCACTATAGAAACGCGCATTCACACCCTGTCACAAGATGTTATATGACCAAACGAGGTGATACGATACCAAATCGTGCATCTTTCACAGAGTTGTCATGTGACTACTGGTCGACATGTTGGTCACACTTTTTGAAGCTCCTCTCACTAGCAATACTCAGTCTACGTATATTTCACGTCTATGGTTGCTGGCGCAGTGGGCATACCCAATGAGCCACGACGACCCGTATTTCTCACATCGGGACCCGTCGAACCCAAGCACGTCGGGACTGCTCCCTCAACAAAAGTATCGAATACAAAGCCATTCCATTTGGGGGGATAATTTTTCCCGCCTACGTCATCCCATTTGACTAAGGGACTTGAAAGCAGCACTTGACGGAAATATTAGAGGAAAAGAGGGCAAAAAATAAATAACCGTGATGGCCAATGCAAAGGATCGACCAAATCGAATCGCAAGTAGCGGAACATAATTTATAGGCGGTCCTTTTACGCCGAATCCTGTTGTTGTCGATCATTCTGAGGAAACATAAATCAACCCCCACTCCGCCTCCCGATTACTCTTAAGTTTTTTCCTTGCTGCTTTTTTTCCTTTATTTTCATCTTTTCATTACTTTTGGAGGTGAAGTCCAGATCAAAATGCCAATAACAGAAGAAAAACGTTTTCGTGAAGTGTTGCGTGAGTCATGATGGATGACCAATCTGAGGCCGGCAATGCTCGCTCTGTGTGACTGATGGCTCTGCCCTTCTAGGGTTTCTTGTTTTTTGAACCCCTCCTTCTTCCGCGCTTCTCGGAAACAATTGCCACCCCCGCAGTCACCCCTTTAGAATGTCCACCCCACCCCCTGCTGCTTTATTATTTATTTTTCGTCGGCTGCTGCCATCTCATTTTAACCAAATCAAGCTCTGATGCGTTGTGAGTTACGGCTCTTGTCCCTCGTTATCTGTTGGCACACGACCCTCCCGTCTGGAAAGCTTTAATTGAATCGAGTGAGTAGGGTTAACAGCAGGTTGCTTTTATCAGCCCACACCTGATGCGCCATTGATTTATTTCGATCAACAGCTTTATTTTAACACTTTGCAATTTTGCTATGGTGTA
Source organism: Meta bourneti (assembly GCA_933210815.1). Lineage (NCBI taxonomy): Eukaryota > Metazoa > Arthropoda > Arachnida > Araneae > Tetragnathidae > Meta > Meta bourneti. The sequence goes on from OW119933.1 coordinate 7,868,558, forward strand.
TTTTGGCATTTTTATTTCACTTTACCTACGAGGGATTTTCTGCTCAGCTAAATGTAGGTGGTGGTAGTATTTCTGCGGCGGAATGCGCTTCCAGCACGTATTCCTTTGGTTTTGATCCCGCACCGTCGCCAATAGCCTGTTATGTTGCTCCAGTACGACGTTAATTGAATACTTACCTACCAGTACGTATTCTGTACGTGGCGTCGCTTTTCTTGTTTTACGAATACGATTTCAATGCACACCCAACGATTCCACTTAATTCTCCCAGCAAATTGACTTGTCTGTCCGTTTTTGAACTGCTCTGTCACCATTAACTTGGGAACAGATTCGACTGAACGAATTTATTGCATCACAACTTTTAAGTTAATATTTAATATTCAATTCAACTCTTAAATGTTTTCCCCTTTTACTGAATATTTAGCCTTAAAACTAACTTTGTTCCTACGAACAACTGTATCGAGGTTATCACCCATCCCTATAATTGAATCACCAAAAGTTAATCATCTTCTGTCGCGGTCAGTGCTTGGGAGGGTGACCAACTGAGTACACCGCGACTTAAGGTGTGCTTTAGATTTTGTATCCTTTGATAAGTTATATCACTCATTTTAATCACAAATTATATCAAATTTTTTTTCTTTTCTTATGGAATTTATTTTGTGTTTTTTGCCCATTTTATGGTAAGGAGAGAAACTGCTGCTGCTTCTGGACTATGCCCAGTCCAGAACTCGCTTGGAATAGTAGCTGAATTACAAAAAACGAGCACGGGAGAAAATATACTTGAATTATTTCTTGTGCAAATTAGAGAATTTTGAAACTGGCTCGCCATGTACCGACATGTTTTCTGTACAGAAACGGAATACGTCTGCGCATGTCGTATACTTTGTCGCAAGCTGATAAGTGTGTGGCTAGGCTTAACCCTCCTGTGGTTTATTTTCGCATCGAACACTGCCCTGCAGTAGCCAGTCTGTGTTACTAAAACCGGTTACAAGTTCTGGGCAAGAGAAAATTTGTTTTTCCTACTTGAGTCTTCCCTCTTGGACTAATAGGGCATTTTCGTCTCGGCAAGATGCCTCGTCATTAGTCAAATCTCCCAGATCTTGATGACTCAACTTATCCGCTTTTGGATCTTGCGCCATAAAACCCAACATCCAATCCAATCCCAGATCTTGAGGACGAGGTACCTCGTCAATAGCGAAATTGATCAGATCTTAACGGACGAGATATCTCGTCACTTGGAGTGTTAAACAGTGCAGGGAGTTTGGAAACATACTGTATAACACAACGCCTTCAACGATATGCTCTACCTTTAAAGCCCCATGTCGGGAAGCATTTCAAGATCCTTTATTTAATGAGACTTCGCATTACTATCTTGTTTTGTGTCACACTTTAATACGGAATTTGAAATTTATTTTGAGCAGGGTAATAAAATCTTTCCTTTTTAAACATGAAGAACAAGGTATAATGAAATTTTATTTTCGGGCATCTCACGTGTGAATTTTACGAACGCAAAACGATTCTTTTTACTCTAAACCAGTCTAACGTACCCGAGTTCACGTGTTACGTAGCCATCCAATTGTATTGTGTCAAGCGAATGGAACTTATTTTAGTACGCACTTAATAAGTGTTTCGTAATTTCCTTATTTAACACTTTGAAATTTAAGTGTTCGATGGGTTGAAAAGTAATGGTCTAAATTTTGAAATTCTCTAAAAGCGTCATTACCTGAGGCCGGGACATTAAATTTTATGTGCCTCGGTATCCGCATTTAAGAGTAGAATCTGTTTCATACGGATACGAGAATAGCTCTAAACCATTTTTGTTTGTTTTTTTATTTCTTCTGAGCTTTAACTATTGGAACTTTACCACCTTTTTCATCACTTTGAACTTTATGTTTAGAATCCTCACTTCACTAAAAGATTTTTTTCTCCTCCTTTTCGTATTGCTCTCATTCAATCCTTTTAGTGTTATTTGACCAATACTCTCTCGTTGCAGCGTTTTATTGGCGTGTAGAGTCCTAAATAACGGTGGGACTTCAACTAAGTTTCTTTCAAGTAATTTTCAGAATTGTTAAGTTGTGTATTTTTTCTGCAATCGGATTTTTTTATCGATCTTTAACATCAAAGTTAAACTATTCCCTGGTGTAAAAGTTTTCCTGTAATGATGGAAGCAAATATATCGACGTGGATGGATCCAATTGGAAGTGATAAAAATCCATTTTTATACTAATATAACTTTTATAGAACCTATGGACTTAAGTTTGTAAAACTTACTGGATTGTTATGTGTTAAACATGCGATGCTCCCTTTGGAGTTAATGGCACAGTGGGTTTGCCCATAGAGGAAATGAAAGTAGAGCGAGCAATGGTAACCTTTTTTATGTGCCCAGGATCATGTGACCAAAACTAGTAGTAACGTTACCATTAGACTACTTTTGTCTGACTGTTGGAAGCGAACATTCATCATCTGATTAGTTCATGGGACGGGAGAAGATGCCCATCCATTGATTCATCATCTGATTGGTCCGTGCAACACAGTAGTAGATAGCTCTATAGAAATTCGCATTCACACATATGCCCTGTCATAAGACGTATATCTCCAAACAAGGCGATAAGGTGCCAAATCCACTTAAATATACTGCATTTGATGAAGCATTAGGACAATCAGTCAGAGTCAATGTTACTACTTGGCGTTAAGAGAAACGCCTCGAATAGCCAATTGGTGACTGTTACATGTATGTAAAGAAGCCATTTATTTAATAAATGAAGATTCACTTGGCACTTGGTCAAGGTGCTGAATCTTTTTGCAGTCCTTCGATAGCGCCATATAGCAATTTCTTGGAACTGAATGCCATGTAGCATTTTTATTAAATATTCATCTTTAAATTGTTTAACCGTTCAAGTGTTAACGGACGCTGTTCTTTATAACCGCTGATTGTTGCATTTAGCTTTTGCAGTCCATAAAATTGCGACGTAACAGTGAAATTGCATTGCCTTCAGATGAAAATGTTCTTTAATATTTCATTTTATTCAGATTTCATTTTATTTTCTCATTTGATGCCGTGACCAAGCAATAAACGATTGAAATCATTTTTCGCAGGTATTTCTACGTCAAATAAAAGTACTTGTACAGCGTAGTGTAGACAAACCGGTAATGTATGTCGGAGTGCACTCTATTGTTCTAGCGGTTGTCTCGCGCTTAGTATGCAGCGATGGCGAATGGGAGAATAATTAGATATGGGAGAAAGTCGTAAAAATGTCTAATGAAATCTACATAAAATTAAAAGAAATCTTAATGAAAAGCAAACAAAATAAATTGAAGACGGTGCGTTAATGCAGCCCGCTGGGGACCCAATCTTTCTTTGGCAGTGTAACAAAAGGAGAAATGTTAATTCACCAATGCTAACGAAGAAATTAACCTCTGTTTCGCCTGCCGATTTCCAATTAACATCGATTACTTCTGAAAACGCGACATTTTCGGTATCTCCACTTCTTTTCTCTGGATTTTCGATTTCCTGTTGAGGAACTGGAAAAGGAGAAACTAGCGACTGAGATTTGCGCTCCCGAGTCATTGGTTATATTATTAAGTACTGAAAACGGTTAAATCTTACTTATTTAGCTGCTGTGTGCTGCTCACTGCTGAAAGGAGAAGCTACTTGATATTCAGAATGCTTTTCGATCTCAACTGAAAGGATAACGAGAAAGTTAAGGGAATTCTTTTAATTTCTTTAGCAGTCTGGATGGCTTATAGTTTTATTTAAATTTTGAATATATTTGTTATATATGGCAGGCGTAGCTAGACAGTGCGTCCACTTCCTTCGTGGTTGAGATTCGTTCCAGTCACATATACATACTACTTTATTTTAAATTAATTATTCTAATAATGGCTTCCCACTATTAAGTTTTCCAAACAATTTACCGAACATTCATGGAGTTTAAATTTCACGGTTTTCATATCTCTAACAGGATTACATCACGTTGACGTTGCGTGGAAGCTTGGAGAGGGGGGGTTTCAGCTCAGGTGTTGACCTCGTCAACTGATTGAGGTTCAAAATTATGAGGTGCTGTCCTCGGATTTGGGAGTAATCCCAGACCGTCGCAAATAGCCCGTTGTTTTGCTCCAGCACGACGTTAATTCAACTACCTCCCTACCTAACAGGGTTACAGAAGATGTAAATAAAACCCAAATAGTCATAAACTAATAATTAAGCATAAACAGCGCTTTACCTTAAAGCAGTGTTTCCCAACCTTTTTTGTGCTATGCCCCACCTAAGCCTTTCTAAAATTCTTATGCCCCCCTAACATATACATAATTTTTAATATTCAAAAATCGAAATGTTCACTAAAGAAACTTGAATGATAGGTTTTAGGAAGAAAACACTAGGAAATTATTGAGCAAACACAGTACGTAAATTTACAAAACATATAATGAAGAACTGAAATTCAAGTACAAAATAATTTTAAAGAAAGATTTTTCTATATTATTTTAATTATTAGTAATTATTTACTATTTAAATTTAGTGAGATCTTTGCGCTTGATGCTTGCTGCAAAGAGATTTTATGTCAGGTTCCAATTTAGTTAACTTCAGTCTCAAGTCTCCCCGTTTTGTTATATCCAGCCGATTTCTTTTTTTAGCAGCAAATCATTTATGGCACTAAATCCGCATTCAGCTAAATATGAAGATGGAAACGGTAACAATAGTTCTCTTGCACATTTGGATATTTGATTTCGGTTTCCTCACAAAGCCATGCCATCGCTCCTTTTATATTAAATAAAATTTTAATTGACTCATCATTTTGCATTTCTGCGAGTTCTTGATACTGCATATTTGAAATATCAGACAAATCCACTAACATTGGTTGCATCATCCAAGTTGGGAAATCAATTTTTTTCAAATCAGAAAATCTTTCTTTTAAATTAGCCGATAAAATTTTCAGATGATCGACAATAACATGTATAGCGGTATCAGTCACTTCACATTTTTGGAGCCAATGAAACTCAAAATTTTTGTTGTAAATATATGTCTGACATAATTCAATAAAGGTAATGAAACCAAATATCTTCGCTTTTGCATCGACAAGAGTTTTATTTTTGTTCCTTGAAGTTGTTTATTTAATATATTTAGTTTTTCAAAGATATCGACTAAATAACTCACAAATGCCTTACCATCGACCGTTAACAGATTTTTCATTTCAGGTTTGTCGCTTAAAAATCACTAAGAGTATCAAATAGTTCCATAAATCTTTTCAAGCAGTTCCCTTTCGAGAGCCAGTCTCACATGGTCTTCATTTTGTTCTTCACAAAATAACTTGAAGAGACGTTCACATTTGGCACTAGCTTTAATAGCATTGATACACTTTATAACTAAATTTTGTATACTTCATTTAGAACAAGCGGAATGTTTTTAACTATCAGGTTTTCCCTGTGAATAACACAATACACAAGAAGCATTTTTGGATTCTCATCTTTCATCAATTTTAAGCAACCATTTTTCTTCCCCATCATATTAGGAGCACCATATGCAGCGCAAGATATTTTTCATTGGTATATTATTGACATCTAAGTAATTTCTTAGCTTACTATATATATCTTTGGAGGTAGTGGTGCTTTCTAATGATTTACAGAACAACATTTCTTTAGCAAAATCACCTTTATCAATATATCTTACGTAAGTTATAAGTACGGCCTCACTGTCTCTCAAAATTGATTCATCCATTTTCACCTAGAATTTTCTTGTTTTCAGCTTTTCAACAAGTTATATTTCAATATCCTCACTCATTTCGTCTATTCTTCTGCTAACAGTATTGTTACTTAGTGGCATAGCTTTAACGTCTTTGTCATCTTTTTCCAGAACCGTTTTAAGAAATGCTGATATTGATGGTTTGATTAAATTCTCCCCTATAGTATGACTTTTCCCAGATTTAGCGATGAGTAATGAAATTTGATTACTAGCCTCAAGAGTACGATTGATAGTTGCATTATGAGCAGTAAATAGACTTTAATGTTGCTCTTCCTTCAAAATTTTTCTTTAAAGTTTGAAAGTAATTCAAATCTGAATTAATATGAGCATTATGTTTCGCCTTCAAATGTGCCTCAAGACGACCTCGTTTCATTGATTCGTTGGTCAAGCATTGTTGGCATAAAAGACAAAAAGGTGACCGTTCATCGTGGACAGCGGGTATGAAACCATATTTTAAATATTCCTTCGAATACTGACGAATTTTTTTCTTGCTTGCACCACTCATTTCACTATGGTCTGAAAGAAAGAAATATAAGATCAATTAAAAACTAAAAAAAATAACATGAACTGGAGTAAACGTAGACTAAAAATGCATATTTAAATATGTATGGCACATTTACCCCACCGCAAAAAAACTTACTTTTTCATTTGACAAATTTTTCTGGAAAATGATGCTTCTAAAACTGAAATTAATACACTGCTGGCCACCCACATTGCAACACCAAGAAAGACAAGAGATATCACAACAAAATTTATTTTGTAGATAACATGTTGACCAAGTATCAAATGATTAAATTTATAGACTTCTGTGAAGTGTGGTTCCTGCCAAAATCAGTAGCCAGAGTAGCCGCCATTGTTGGAGATCACCGCTGCCACACGCCTCGGCATTGATTCAAAGAGACTTTGGATGTGTTCTTGGGGTACCGCAGACCAAGCAGCTTCCACACGTTGCCAAAGTTGATCTGGTATGGCAGCTGGGGATGTATTCTGGGTCAATCGTTGAGCAACCATGGACCACATGTTTTCTATCGGCGAAAGATCCGGAGAGCGAGCTGGCCAGGGAAGCAATTCAATCTGGCGATTGACGAAGAACCCTTGGACAATGCGTGCCACGTGTGGTAGCGCATTATCCTGTTGAAATATGGCTGTGGGCAAGCCCTGAAGGTAAGGAAGGACAACTGGCTCCAACACCTCGGAGATGTAGCGCTGGCTGTTTAAAGTACCGGCAATGCGTACTAGAGGAGTGCGAGAGTGATATCCAATACCGCCCCATACCATAATACCCGGTGCAGGACCAGTGTGGCGGTGCATAACGCAGCTGTTCAGCATCCTCTCTCCACGGTGTCTCCAGACTCGAATGCGACCATCGTGGTGTTGCAGACAGAAACGTGACTCGTCAGTAAAGACAATTTCATTCCATTCTGCCGTCCACATCCTTCTTTCATCGCACCATTGGCGGCGGAAACGTCTGTGGTTCTGCGTCAAGGGTAGACGAAGCAATGGACGTCTTGCGGACAGACCACTCTGCTGTAAACGGCGTCGAATGGTACGCGCAGACACTGGATGATGCGGTACAGACTGAATGTGTTGTGCTATGGTTCGTGATGTGGCTGAGCGATCCGTCACTGCCATACGCACAATATGCCTGTCATCACGTGAAGTGGTGCACTGAGGTGGATGCGATCGAACACGTCGGTCCGTCGTACCCTCCTGCATCCAACGATCCCATATCCGCATTACAGTTGTTTGGTTTCGTCCAACACGACTACCGATTTCCCTGAAAGATAATCCATAATCTCGGTAGGCCACTATCCTTCCTCTGTCGAACTCGGATACTTGATCAAAAGATGATCGCTGTTTTCTACGAGGCATAATTGATCGTTTTTTTGAAAAAACCACAAGAAAAACACAATTGCCGTACTTGAAATCATCGAAATCTCCAAGCCTTAAATAGCGCTTTGAAGTGGCGCCACAGGCGCGCGTGATGTGCGTCTGCGCTGAAATTCTAATCATTTGCATATCTCACCTCCGCTAATGCATGTTGTAAATTTCATATTATTTGCATGCTTCCTTCAGGGTGTTGCATTTACGGTGGCCAGCAGTGTAAAAATTACCAATTGAATTTACATACCATTTATATATCACTTATATTTATACTATGTATATATTTTTAAAAACAACGAGACTTTTACAACAATTTAACGGACGCTTATATTTCAAATTAACAGCAACGGTGAATGCTGAGCGTTACTGCGAAACCCTGCAGAAACTGAGATCCCGGCACTAAGCATTTGGCGCCGAACAAATAGCGCGAAATGCTTAGTCTAACCAGTAGTTGAACTCTAACCAATGAAATGACGGCTCCTAACACTGCGGACAGAAGTTACTTGTACTGGAGGTCTACCCAGCTCGAGTAGCGACTGAGAGTCGCCATACGGTTAACTTAAACTCTGGACGAGTCCATTTCCGAATTGCCCCCTTAACAATCGAATTGCCCCCCTGTGGGGCGTTGGCCCCATGTTGGGAAACACTGCCTTAAAGTCAAGTTTAAGCTTTTATATGCATTAGCCGATCCAATTAAAATCATTCAACAGTAGTGAAAATGTTATGAAAAAACCTATGAAAAATTCGCCAATTGAAATTTCGGTGGAACAAAGCGTTCATCTTCATCATTTTGATCCAATGAAAGGGCCATTGACAACTTTTCATGTTTTTAATCTTTATGAGTTTATTATTATTTTGATTATTAGTTTGACTAAGATCTTCATCTGTGTTTATCTCACTCAGTAGTAATTTTCAAATTCTAATGAATCCGGAAAACTAAATTTCTTTATAACAATCTACTCAAGTAAAACAAAGATACGAAGATTTTCAGGTACGTCATATCCCTGAAACATTCAGTCAAAATACGTTTACTGAAAAAGTGACGAAATCACACAATAGTAACTTTCAAACTAATAAAACCGAAAGACTAAAATTCCTTATGACAATATACTCAAGCAAAACAAACGTCCAAAATGTTATACCCCTGAAACATTTAGAGAAAATGGATCCAAAATAATACCCTGAAACATTAAGCAAAAATAGATCCAACATATTTTACTCCCAAAAAAATTCAGCAAAAGTGGGTTCAAATATTATATCCCTGAAATATTCAGCGAAAATGAATTCAAAATTTTATACCCATAAACATTCAGCGAAAATAGATCAAAAATATTATAACACCAACATCGTAGTTCATTAGGGTGATCCATAGGCACTTAGAGAGTAATTTCTCTCAAGCGATTTTTCATTAAAGCCCATTTCCAAAAGGCAGACCACGATTGTGTCAACTCAGCCCTTTAATGCAAAGCGGCTACCGAGCCGTTGAATTCATTTAATTCACCCTTTACATTAGCTTCCCGGGACCTTGGAATAATTGTAAAATGCAAGGTGGCTTGTTAGTATGCAGAATAACAAGGCTGAATTCTCTCTCATAGCCGAGAGCATTGCAGAGGACCATCTCCGTAGGAATGCATACGGAGAGTGAGGGTCCTCTGCTCCAAGAAGCACTGTAACTGGTATGGTTAAACTCTCCTGGACATCAGCACAGAGTAATTGACTAGGATAAATTACCTGCTCCACACATGAGACTATTCTATTCCAGACAATTAATGCGTCCAGTTGAGAATTGCGGTCGCATTTACGCCACTATCCTCTATATTTTAACATCTGAAACGTGTCAGTAACCTATCAGAGTTGGGAAAGAACTACTGAAGCGAATGATGCTCCGATAAAATTTATCTATCTATTCGCACTTGTTCGTTTCTTGGAGTCTGGACTGTCAAAATGAAACCATTATTTTCATTAATAAGGATAGATTGCTAAGCTATACGAAAGCTAGTCATTTTGATCCAATGTAATATGATCTGTCCAAGAAAGCCTCGAAGTATCCCTTAGATAACTTCAACGTTGTAGATTGGAGTACTTTAAATAAATACTTTAATAAAGTATTAGAGTTTATGTTTATTTGATTTTGTTTCTCAAGAATGCTTAAATCTTGTAAACTGTCAGATAAATGAAAACTGAAATTAAAAATCTACGAATGTTGAGTAAATAATGTGGGAAAACGGAATTGTGGTGAACTTAACTACCACAGCAATAATTAACGTAGAATAAAGTTGTATACATAGCACTGCAACTACTCCAAACCAGGAATTACTTTTTAGTGAACGGATCCCTTAGTTACCACTACAGTACTACTACAAGCGCTATTTATGCTTATTTTATGCGATTATTATTGTTAGTTTATGTTTATTTGGTTTTATTTGAAGAACACAAATCTTCTATAACCTTGTTAGGTAGGGATGTAGTTGAATTAACGTCGTACTGGAGCGACACAACGGGCTATATGCGACGGTCTGGGATCAATCGTAATTTTGAACCACGGTCAGAGGGCGAGGTCAACACTTGAGATGGAACCCCACTCTCCAAACTTCCACGCAACGCTAACGTGATATAACCCTGTTAGATAAATGAAAACTGGGAAATTAACTTGCTTTTGATGAAATTTCATTTAAGTTCCATTTATTCGACATAAATGTTGAATATTTCTTTATTTTTATGCGAATAGATTTTACCTTGAATTCTGAAAGGGTAATAAATGAAACATTTCGAAGAACTGTTTCACTCAACTTAGCTTGAGAATTACGTAATAGAATTGTATTATGAAAAGTGCAATCACGACGAAATCGTGTTTTCTTTTGAAATTCAATATCCCTCTAAAGTGTTTCCTTTTCAACAAAACTTTTCTGTCATTTATATGAAAATAATACCACGAGGTTCTCCGCAGTTAAACAAAACGCTAAAAAGTAATTGATTTTGTCAGGGTCTAAAACAAAGGCTTTAAGATAAGTTACAGTCTAATAAATAACGATTCGATTGATACTCAATCTCTGCTTGCAGCATCATAATCCATGCCTGCAATAATACTGTTTCAAAGATTACGTCATTTTTATGTCTTGTAGTATCTTGCGTTTCTTCAATATCCTATTCTTCGCATCCTGTGCTACTCTAAAGTATAGTTTCGATGGGAAGCCAGATAACCTTGAGGAAATCTTCAAGGTTGCAAGGGAAATGACTACCATATGCGAAATGAATGGTGATCGCCATAGGTGATTACTTGTTTCACCAACTCGTAATCCCTATATTGTGACAACTCGTCAGAACCGGACTATAACCTGGAAACTACCAATTCAAATTTAAAAACTTCGCAATTTTTCACTTGAAGGTCAGTGCTAGAATGGAATTAAATGTTCCCGTCATATCTTAACTCATTTTGTGCCTCTAGACGATTCGCCGAGGGAGGGCAAGTAATAAGGGTCCTCTCAGTGAGAGGGAGAACCTCATTTACTTCTGTATTGGCTGAAACTGGGGCCCAATTCTGTTGGACTTAGCAGTAGGGCTGGTCCAGATAATTTCCAGAGCGGGGGACTGAACCCCACCGGGTCTCATTTTGGGAAATAATGTCCGTCTCTTTGGGAAACACCATCAAATTAAAGGAAACAGAAGGGACGTAGTTTATCCTCCTTTCTAGTTGGACCCCAAAGGGGCGGAGGTGGTTTTTCCCTTTCCGAGTCATTCCGGTAGAGTGGCCAGACTCGTTAGGTCCGTGCTCTTCAATGAGACTTTGTCACTTTAACTGATTTCTCCAGTTACGGCGGGTACTGAATGAAATTTTCCCCTTGCTTGTTTGTCTCCTGTGGTTGTGCGGCGTTTGTTTCGATGGTGTTCATTTGAACTGCTATTCGAAAAACTGAGTGTTGCAGCTCTGAGTGGTTTCATCTTTTTGTTTCTTTAACCCTCCTGGTGGTTTGACTCAACGAGGTATCTCGTCATATAGACAATATCTTGATGGACGAGATATCTCGTTATTGGTAAAATTAATTAGATGTTGATGGACGAGATATCTCGTTGTAATCTTTGGAGGGTTAAGCGCGACCGTTATTTTGATGTCGTAATTTTTCTGATCGTGGAAAGTGTGTAGAATGTACGGAAACAGTGAGTTAGCCAGAAGGGGCTCTGATCCCTCTAAATTGTTAATTTACTACTTTTAAACTATCTCTACATACTATAAATGTATGAAATACTTTTTATATTCTTCAAATAAATACGTATTAATTGTTTTGTTCTTAAAATAACTTCTTTTCGAAATAATATTCATTCTCTGATATACTTTAATAACTTAATACTTATTATTACGAAGCATGAATAAAGCGGTTAAGGGTATCTTTTTGGTCATTTTCTAAGATTTTTATGGTTTTTCAAGTAGTTAGTATGTTTTCGTGAATGTCGAAAATATATGCCATGATAAACTACTCATCTCCCAAATTTCTGGGGACCGCGGCCTCTTGGAAGAGTAGCTGATTAGCAAATGAAGGGTTGCGAGTTCGAAACTCGATCCAACCATACACTGTCGTGTACTTGGGGCTGGTGCACGTTAAATGTGTCGTGACCTCAAATATCCTCACGTTGGAGTAGTGTGGAAGTTTGGAGATTGGAGTGCCAGATCACAGGTGTTGACCTCATCTAACCGTGGTACAAAATAGTAACTTACCCTACGGGATTGGTCCTGGACCGTCACTAATAGCCCGTTGTGTTGCTCCAGTACGACGTTAATTCAAATATCTGTCTCTGTGGAAGTCCTGATCTGGAGTTATAGCGCACGGTCGCATGGTCTTGGTCTAGCTAGACGAAAAGAAGGAAAATCACAACAATATAAAATACAGCCATCGGGATTTTTCTTAGTTTTCAGTGAATATTACACTGAGCTACATTTTATCCGCTGTCTCAAACTCTAAATAAAAAATTGCTCCGCGTAATTTTTAAAGATGCGACGTACTTCGATTGAAAGAATCATCGAAGTGTAGAAAAAGCTTTGTGTTGAATCTTTCCACGAAAAAACGTGCTAGCATCTCACTTCTAAAAGGTGAATAAGTACCCGACTGATGCAGCGCACAGGGACTGATGCATGAAGAGAAAGAAATTGCACCTTACACAACCTCCATTTCTAAGAACTACAAATTCAAAGAACTTGTTCTTTGAAAGTCCCGACGGGAGAGAGGAATGGGCGGTCCACCTAGTTGGTACTTTCCAGCCCGAATACCTGCAGTTGTGTTGGTCCCTCATCAGAGCTCTTGACAAAGGCGACTGGGGACAAGCAATGGGAGTGCAAAAGCGCTTGACGAGGCCTTTTTTTATTTATTATGTTTTCCCCTTACGCGTCACCACCTTCAAAGGGTCTCGAGAACGAATTGGAAAACTTCGCTCGTTTGGTATGCCGGACCTGTCTCATTGTACCTCATTCGCGAAATAGCCTTTGTTCGGGATAAAATAAAATATATCCGGAAAAAATGTTTTTTAAACTTTTTCCTATACCTATTTTGGCTTATTTTGTGAGGAGGCATCGCTTGGAAAATTTTGCACTTCGGAGCTGATAACCGGGTGAAATTTCTTGCGTTATTTGGTTGAAGGGATGAAAGAAAGCAGAAGCGTGGGCTATTTACTGTTACTGAGCTGAATCTACTTTTAGTATCTGTACTGTTTGGGAATGAATTTCAAGTTCGGTATGGTAAAGATCTGTATCCTGCCTACTTACCTAGTTTTCTTGTTTTCGAGAAGCTTTTTAACTACAGAAAGCCCGTATTAATCGGACTTAATTTCAAAATTTGGTAGCCTTTCCATGATTAGGAAAATTACAGGAGTTTACAATATTCCGTTAGCGAAAAAGCTTTGTAACAATTCTGATTACGTCATTCTACTAGAATATGAATTGAACTCTAGTTTTTTCCAATATCGGCTTATGGATCGTATGATCCTTCAAGCACTAATTGGCCGATAACGTGGCAATTTCTGCCTTTTCCCGGGGCATCATCGGAGGTGCTGCCAATTAGCACCCACTGTGAAATGTGGGGGGCATGCCTTTCTGGTTTATTTCGGGAAACCTGGCCCGCATTTACTTGTCCTGAAGAAATCAGCCGACGTGACAGCAGCCTGCGAGCTGCAGGTTGGATTCCTGTAACTACCTTGGGTCTATTTATCACTGTATATCAGGAAGAAATTTCCTTGTCTGTAAATGTCCATTTAGTTAACGAATAAAGTTTTGCTTTGCCAGATCTGGCCCTTGCGCCATAAAAAACTACAACCAACCAATCTCTTGGTTTATCTTCGTGTTGGTTGAGCTATATTTGGCCATGCTGCACCAGACACAAGATATCAAGTAATAGACATACACACAATGAAAGTTTTACTGACACAGGAGAGAAATACACCCAGGGAGGAATGCACCTGACAGGAATCGAAACTGCGCCACTTGTAACTCGAAGGTTGCTAGCGAGGTGGGCCTACCCACTGAGCCATGACGGCCCCTTATCTTTGTTTCGAAAACTGTCCTGAATTGGCCAGCCCCTGGTTCAAAAACCTGTTCCCAACTGTCTGGGGACAATTTGTGTTTCTTACTTGGGTCTTCATTTTTCCTAGGTGTATTAGACAGTTTTTGTCTCGACGAGTTAACTCGTCCTTAGCAAAATTAACTAGATCTTAGACGAGATATATCTCCGAAACACTTGGTAGGTAGGTATTTTAATTAACGTCGCAATGGAGCAACACAACGAGCTATTGGCAACCTGGCTACCGCTGCTCCGAAACACTTGGAGGGTTAAGCGACTCTTTTAACCTCTCAGTCTCTGGTGGGGCTCAACTCTATATCTAAAAGAATAGAAAAACGTACCGGGTGAAGTTTTCTTTTATCCAAAACTTCCTAAATCTTCTCGTTTTCTGTTCATTATAAAATGCAGATGTTTCAAGTTACTATTAAACTAATTATGGATTGGGAATACTTCTATAGCGAAATGTCATGTCTCAGAGCAATTGTACTTCGTGAAATTTAGTCTGTAACAATGTTACCGTTACTCTCGTATTTCTAGAACAATGTCGCGGGGTAGAAAAATTTCGCCTTTTAAGTCAAACAAGGTGGTATACTTGATACAATATATAGAGAAATAGCAATGCAAGCATCCAAATATCGCAATTCTAATTACGATATTTGGTACAATAGCTATATCGAGATGAAACTAAATTTAATTAGAATTTGATTTTTCTTTACTTGAAAATGTATCTTTTGAGCTGTGATAAAATTCTTCTGAGGGTGTATTATATTCTAATTAAAACCATTTCTCTCCAGACAGTATTTTATAATAATAATCGTTATTTCGCGAGTTGTATATGCTTTACTTAAGAATGAATGATCTTCTGGGATTGGGCACTCTTAAGTTGAAAACTATTGTAATCTTAATTTAAAGCACGTGAATTTTAGCAGTAGTCGATAGAGAAATATTCTGGCTAACGAAGGTTGAGTTATAAATACCCATCCCCTTCAATCGTTAAATTTACTTCATAGTTTTAATTATTGTGATTAATCCTCGTCGTTTTGTACTGGTTTCAATCATTAGGTAGGTAGGTGATTTTACATCGTGCAAGGAGCCATAGACGTGAAATGTAAGTAGACAGAGCATTGCTATTGAGAATCTTCAAAACATTGTGATCAACATGTCGACTAGTAGTTACGCGATTGCTCTGTGAAAAAAATGACTTTTTGGGGCGATTTGGCATCTTATCCTCTCGTTTGGTGATATAACGTCTTACGACAGGGCAGATGTGTGAATTCACATTTCTATAGAGTGGCGACATGGTCGAATCGCCAAAGTCTACTACTATGTCGTGGGGACCAATCAGATGATGAATGTTCATTTCCACCCGGCATGCGAAAGTAGTCTAAAGGTCACGTTACTACTAGTTTTGGTCACATGATTCTGGGCACATGAAAAGGTTATGCTCACTCTACTTTTATATTTCCTTTGTGACTGGATCAACACAAGCTATTGGCGACGGTCCGGGATCAATCCCGAAGGGAAATATCCTTTAATCATTAAGACCCTGTTTATTACAATATATTTTCTTGGTTAGAGGTCAATTTTATTAATCCAGTTATTCTCATACTGTGTTAAAATTGTACCATTAAGCGTTTTGTGGATCACCTGCGCCTGAAGTTATAATTATACTGCTTAATTTATTGCTGAACTTATACATTTTATTGCTACGTGTTTTACTCAATTGTTTATAGGAAAATTTGGTGCGTTAATTCGTGGAAAAAATTAGTAAGTTAGTGTAAAATTTGCGGTAAATTTATTTTTAAACTTTTCAAATTTTTCTTGCTAATAAAATTTAAAATGAACACCGATCATCCTAGTCGTTCTTAAATTTTCCATACTGCATGTACTTGTCAGGTAGCCAGAAAACTTTTCTCATACAATTATAGAGTTGTCTTATTCAATCCTCTTACCATCTGTCTAGGATCTTTCTTCTATTCGTTTTATATCATAATAAATTGGCCCAGCGAAGATTGGGAAATAAATTTTCTGTCATATGTACTTTATTGTGGGGATTTAAATGCAAGTTTTGCATCGATCCATTTAATAAGCAAGAGAATATCGGACGTTGTTTGAATGACCACTTTACTGTTACTTGAAACTTGCTCATAAAATTTCTCTTACCGAATTTGATAAAAAATAACCAAACAAAAAATATTGTCTCCCGTATCTTGTAGGTCAGACTGCCGCTACCAAAAATATATTTTATACCACATCAAACTGTTAATCAAATGGCTTTCACAAAACATTTAACAGTGAAAGATCTCTATCATGTCTCCAGAATTGGGTTTTTATTCGCTATCGGGCGTTGTTTGAATAGTCTCCCTACTGTCTGCTCGAAATAAAATTTCTTACCAGATTTGATGAAAAATGTCCCAACAAAAATATTGCCTCCCGTATCTTGTTGGTTATAGACTGCCTACAGAAATATTTTATACCATATCAAACTTATAAGTGATTCCACAAAACATTTTTAGCAATGAAAGATCACTATCATGTTTCCAGATTTGGGTTTTATTCAATTATTAGAATGACCTTGTTTTTTTTAATGTATGCTCGAAATATATATATATATATAAAATTTCTCACAAGATTTGATGAAAAATGCCCCAATAAAAATATAGCCTCCCTTGTATTGTAAATAATGTATCTTGTTGATTAGACTGTTTCAAAGAATATATTTTATACCATATCAAATTATTATAAATGGTTCCAGAAAAAAAAATTGACAGTGAAAGCTCACCATCGTGTCTCCAGATTTAGGTTTTTATTCGCTATCGGACGTTGTTTGAATGACCACCTACTGTCTGCTCGAAATAAAATTCCTACCAGATTCGATGAAAAATGTCCCAAACAAAAATATTGCTTCTCGTATCTTGTTGGTGGACTCTCCCAAACCTCTTCGGCGGACTCCCCCATTTCTCTACACCTTTTCCTTTCCGAACCATCTCGGAACAATCTTCTTAAACCGCAATTTCCTTCACTTCCGGCTTTGAATTTTTCCACCGCGTGAAGACGAGGAAGGTAGCGTTAACTGGGAAAAGTGCTGATGTTATGTAATATCAATATATACTGCGGGAGAGAATTTTATAGTGCAAGGGGCCGCATTTAAAGACACCTCTATCAGATGCTTTTGCTCGAGGGCAGTCGGGAGAAGAGCACGGAGGGTGAAGGAGGAAGAGGTCTTTGAAAACGTTCTCTTCCAGGCTACTTAAACGAAGTTGAAATTGAACTTCATCAGGGCGGAAGAAGATTGATGGTGAAGTGAGGAAAACCGATGAAATCGGGCGTAAGGCTGGAGGAAGCCTATAAAGAAGCCTTACTCGCTCTAGGCAGCCTTTCTGACAGCTGTCAATATCCGAGTTCGTGAAAGATCGCTGCCGCTTTTCGAAAGCGATTGATGATCGTGTGATTATGAGCATCAGCTAAACCAAACTTGAAGATCAATCGGTTTCAAATTTTCCTCTTCTGCCCTGCTACGAGTTCTTTTGTCTTCGGGGCTTAATACTTAGTTGACTTAATCGCTTCTAAACGTTTTCTTTTGTGTATCGGACGGTTTTATTTAAAATCTCGCGTGTTTGATCATTGTTGATACCTCGTCAACGCAGTGGCCCCTTATCTATGGCTATAACTTAAAAGGGTTCCTATAAAATGTTCTTTAAAAATCATTTTAAAAGTCAGACTTTCTAAAAGATTGAACAACTTTTTGAAAGCGATTGATGATCGTGTGATTATGAGCATCAGCTAAACCAAACTTGAAGATCAATCGGTTTCAAATTTTCCTCTTCTGCCCTGCTAGGAATCCTTTTGTCTTCGGGGCTTAATACATAGTTGACTTAATCGCTTCTAAACGTTTTCTTTTGAGTATCGAACGGTCTTATTTAAAATATCGTGTGTTTGATCATTGTTGGTATCTCATTCGAATGCAGTAATCCCATATCTATAAAAGGGTTCCTATAAAGTAGCCTTTAAAATTCTCTTTAAAAGTCAGACGTTAAAAAATCAATTGCTTTTTGAAAGCCGATTGATAATCGTGCGATTCTGATCAGCTAAACCAAGCTTGAACGTCAGTCGGTTTCAAATTTTTCTCTTCTGACCGCTTGAAGCTCATTTGTCTTCGGGGCTTAATACGTAGTTGACTTAATCGATTCTAAATGTTTTCTCTAATATATTGGACGGTAGTTTCGTGTGTTTGATCATTGTTGAAACGTTCGAATGCAGTGGCGTAGTGCAGCCAATATCCTTAAATGTCGTCGATAAAATATTTAAAAATCGCTTTAAAAGTCAGACACAATAAAAACTCAACTTATTTCAAAAGCAGTTGATGCTCTTGTGATTGATATAAAATCGATTGTACTATCAATTGATAATGAACATCAGCTAAACCAAACTTGAAAATTTTGCATTTGTGCTTGATAAACACACTCTCTCTGAGTACTTGGCATACGTATTTATTATTTCATGAGGGGCTCATCACTTAAACCGGTACTTCTCATCATCTGAATTAGGACAAGCGCCCTTCATCTAAACTGATATTGGAGTCCGTCATCTAACTTGGTAGTGGTGGCCTTTGTCTAACCTGGTACAGTACCCCTTCATCTAACCTGGTACAGAACCCCTTCATCTAACCTGGTACAGACCCCTTTATCTAACCTGGTACAAGAATCCTTCATCTAAGAGCCCGGACGGCAGATATGGCGGGGAGGCTCCTCTTGAAGGGAACACCAATTAGCAATTTCTATTAAAGTCATAACTAAAAATATTTTTTTCACTCTTTACACAAAGAAAAAACAATGAAAGAATGATTTATAAGTTCATACAGTGTAAAACAAAGTAGTCACCAACTTATTTTTTTTATGCATTATTTAATAAAAATACAATTCAATGTACTTACATTGTTAGGGAACAGTGTGTGTGTGTGTAAACTAGAAGAAAGACATTTCTCTCGCTCTACAGAATGTCGAAAGAGAAAAAACTTTTAATATTCTAGTCGAAAATTTGAAAAAGTTGACTTTATGTTAATACCATATTAGTTATCGTCCCCATCATCGTAGACTCATTAAGCATATTTTAAAGAATATACAGTTATAATTTTCATTGTAGTGTCATAAATTTAATAGAAAAATACCGAGTTTGACTTGTATATTTTAATTCTGATTTTATGCTTTCTAAAACATGTATCTTATGCTTATACTGCGGTCGAGTTAATGTATCCTGAGCTTTAATTTCCCTAGATAAACCACTTTTCTAACGGGGTGCATGAATATGAATGAAATCGTTGAACAGGATTATATATGTCCGTAATCTAATCGAAATTTGATAGATAGGTTTCAAATTCTTGCCTTTAATCTGATATGAGCTTCTTGGTTGACGTCTTAATTTAAACTTGTCTTCATAAGACTTAACACCTCAATTTGAGTACGCGGTTAGTTTTTAAGAGCGCGATTAACCTGTGTCGCTATCTGTATTCAAACGGCTTTTAACGGAATGCAGATGCACGGGGAAAAACCTTTGCAGAGAGGCAGCTAGTCAAGTAACGTGGGTGTTTTGTTTGTCGTTGAAATGTCTGCCATCTGCAGTTGACACATTTGTCGTCATCGTCTTTTCAGGTGGCCTTTTTTAAAGGTTATCTTATTTTCTTCGCTTATGGGAATTTAAAGGATTTGTTCAGTTCTCAGAAAAAGTTGAAGCCTGAATGAAGTCAGAGTTAGGAAGACTGCGCTTAAGTTTAATAAATTCTGAATATTCTCGTGGTGGATATAATCGTTTAAAAATATTAAAAAATATATTTAAAAATTCAAATATTAGCTTTCAAGTTATGCATAATGTTGGAGGTGTTGGACTTTGAGGTGTGTTGCAAATTATTTTTTATCTTGCATATTAATCAGTAAATGATCTAAGATAAGCTAATTATTTTGCATTTCTTTTTTGTATCTTAAAGTTAACCCTCTTGGTGGTTGTCTCGACGAGGTATCTCGTCATTAATCAAATAGTTTTTCAGATTTAAAATAGTGCGTTATATATACTATTCTGTGTTGCTATTCGGAAAGTATTTAATTTTTTTAAAGATGTAAGCATTCCTATCTGGAGCCTTTTGAATGCCCTTAATGGCTGATTTCTTATAAGTACGGCTTTTTTTAAGTGCCACATAAGAACCTTTTCAAAAGAACTATAAAAGTACACTTGAAATTTTTATGAGCTAATTTTATAACTCTAATACACGTTTTAAACGGACATTTTATGGGTTCTTAAATGCGTTCCTAAGGCATAAGCTACCACTCACAAACCTTAGTACCCTTCCCCTCTTCACAAGAACATTGGATTTCAAAAAAAAAAATTTTAATTAAAAATATATATATTTAAAAGCCTCATTTTAAAGAGAGTACTGGGTATTTTACTTCATTTGCATTCAAAACCTAGCCCAATGATTGTAGTCCAAGATCAAGTACAGTTAAAAATGAAGAGCATGATATTTATAGGTTCGCTAAAAATTTATGTTTTCAAAACTGGGTCTGTTAAACCCAAATCTGGCATTTGTGAAAATTGCTTCACCTGAGAGCTCGCGAGTTTTCTATTGCGATCTATGTGAAATGTCTTAAAAGAATGAAAAATAGCCTTAACTCTCCTGGTGATTGTCTCGATGAGGTATCTCGTCATTAGCAAAACTGACCAGATCTTGATCTCGTCGTCATAAAATATCGACAACATTTTGATGACGAGTTATCTCGTCATTAGCAAAATTGGTCAGATCTTGATGGACGAGATATCTCAACGAAACCACTTGGAGGGTTGGAAAGGCCTTAATTTTTCTTCTGCTTGATGAGTGGAAACGCTGTATAAATTCGTCAATTGGTTGTATATAATTAGTCAGTGAAATATTTCGATATGATGGTTAGATACACTTTTGATTCTTAACATGTTTTCAGAATTAAATAGTGAACTCAATTACTTCCAAACAAGTGTTGCAGTTTTTCAAAACCTAAACACAATTTTATGCTTAATTTATGTTTAAATTATAATCCCTTGTACAATATAATGCTATTTGTGATTATATTCCACATTTTTTTAAGTGCAAAAAATTGAAAATGACTCAATTGGGATCGCTAGCATTTCTTCTAAACTGCTTTTATGTACCATCTTACTAAGAGATATAATGTAGTGCAGATTGGTTGCTATGAAAGTAGCTTTTCTTCTTAATTACCCAAGTGTCTAAGGCTTATGTCATCGCTAAGATGCATAACTTTCCCTTCCTCACCGGCGCTTTTCCTACTTTTGTGTTAATGAAGTGGACCTTGCTGCACCTAATTACCTGCTCTTTGGAAGCATTAAACGCTTCGACTTTGCTGTTACTGCACTTTCGCAAAATTCCATCACCACCGCTATTTACGAGTGATCCTAATTTTCGCCATGAATCCTACTTTCTACTACTACCTGAGCTATTAATTATTTCTCTACTTTAAATCTAGCGTTTGGAAAAAAATATTATTTGAGAAAGTGTCCGATGTTTTATTTCAGCAAGATTGCCGTTCGTGTTCGATCTCGCATTTCGATTGAGGGAATCGGTGTTTAAACCATAGACGTGAAAATGAGTAGACTGAGCATTGCTGTTGAGAAGATTTTTTTACCAACATGACGACTAATAGTCACATGACTGCTCTGGAAAAATTTGACTTTGTTGGCCGATTTGGCATCTTAGCGCCTCGTCTGGCAATATAACATCTTATAACAGGATAGATAGGAGTGTATGAGCATTTCTGTAGTGGCTACAAAAATGGTGAAATCCCCTAAGGTTACCAATCAGATGATGAATCAATGGATGGGCGTCTTACTCTGTCCCGTGAACCAATCAGATGATGGATGTTCATTTACACTCGGCAGACGAAAGTAGTCTTTTGATCTTGTTACTACCAATTTTGGTCACATTATCGTGGGCACATGAAAGGTTGTCATTGCTCACTATACTTTTATATTTCCTCTATGGTTTAAACTTGTCTTACCTCTTTCTCTTACATCGACGTATTTAGCCTCTAATTGTCTAAATGAGATTTTACTATGATCATTTAAGAACCCCAAAGATATATGTAGTGTCTGGATAAAAATACAAAATTGAAATTCAGTCTGATAATGTCACACAAGGAGATTCATCTACCTAACCTGGATTCCGTACAAAAGCAAAATTTCGGAGTAATAAAATCATCTAATTGTTCATTCTTGGAATTCTGCAATTACCATTTAGAAACCATAAAGATAATTTTAGAATATATGTAGTCTCTGGACAAAAATGTGAAATGCAGTCTAAGTTTGGTCAGGGAGATTCATCGATGTAACCTGGATTCCACACAAAAAAGGAAATTTATTTAGGTGGTAAAGATATCCCATTGTGCTTATTTGAGATTTTGCAATGAACATTTAGGGCCCAAAAAGATAGTTTTCGAATATATATGTAGTGTCAGAACAAAATACAAAATTGAAATGCAGTCAGACAAGGAGATTTATCTACCTAATCTGGATTTCCAACAAAAGCTAAATTTCTTAGAGATAAAATTCCCCCATTGTGCTTATTTGGGATTTTCAATGACCATTTAGGAATCAAAAGATAGTTTCGAATATACTTAGTGTCTGGACAAAAATGCAAAATTGAAATGCTGTCTGATAAGGTACTCATTGTGCACCGATCCAAGTGACTGAGTTGTGCTCTGGTTCTTTAGTGCAGATTTCGAATCGCGATGTGCCTGTCCCCTTGAATTCATTTTTATTTAGGCAATGAGATTTACGCGAAATAATTTATGTTGAGAGACCAATAAACTTTTACAAAATCCAGCTGGGGTAGCATTGTATTCTTGAGCAACTAGTTTAAAGCGCGTTGGTAATTCTATTATTGAAAGAATAACAAGAATATACTACTGCATATATAAAATAAATGTTATTTAGTTGCGATAGTTTGGACCCCTCTCTCTCTAATTCTCTTGCTACGCCACAATTTCTGGACTTTTAATTATGTATAACCCATTTAATCCGTATAAATCTGTCTCCTCACATAACTTTCTATTAGTATTATTTTGTGTAGTTGTGGCATTAGGTTTGTTTCCAGTATATGCCCTTTTCAATTTTATTATCAACTGTGGGTAGAAATCCTCTTTCCTCCAAACACTAAAATTGTCACGAAAAAATCTAAATTTATTACCGTTGCACTGCTAGTAGAATTATTAGAGGAAGAGACGCCAGACTATACTGCGGTAAATTTATTATCGTGTATGCACAAAACAGTCTGCTGTCTCTTAATAAATTTACTCGAGAAATACCCTCGGTAGTACTAACACACGGTCTTTTTTCCTTGGCCTACTTGTATTTCTTTCATTCTTTAAAAAGCTACAAGCTTTTTTTACGCAGTAAACAATTAAAAGCGGTTACCTTTTCGATTTTAAACTGCATTGGCGAAGAGAAATATTTGCACCTTTGGGAGGACAGTTCCCAAGCTTCTGGTTCTTTGCATCACTACTCTTTTACCAAGAGTTCGATAAAAGGAATTTATCGCCGACAAGTTTTTATCTTAATGTATTATTTCACACAGGGGTCACTTTCCGATTCTTTTTAAATTCGAACTTACGGTGCAGGGCCATTCCCGAGGTCTGTTTTGCCCTCTCTTTTTTACTTTTTGCTGCTTTATTTAGCCTTATCATTTTATCACACGGGTTTAGCCTTTAGATTTATCGCCGCAGACTGGAAGACTGTGCCGGACAATTTTTATTTGCCTCGGATCGATGATTTGAAAGCGCTTTCTGACTGTCGGGGAATACAGAGGCCCCGTTGATTCCGGTAGCAAATTTGATTATATTTCTGGATAATTACGTTATCCATTGTATCCCTTGAGCGAATTGGGTCCTGCTCGGTTTGTGACTAGTGGAGGTAAGCCGGACTGTCGGGTTGGATGGAGGAGGGCAAAATTATCTGGTGCCCGGGTGACCGCATCCTAGTTCCCACTGGGATCTGGCTAGGACCAGGAATGCTTCAGACGACAAATCGAGTGTGAGCTTCGCTTGGGGAATAAATAGCAACAAAAAAAGCAGGAAAAGAAGATGGCCAGTGGGGGAAAAGTTCCCTTTTTTTTCGAAGTGTGTCCACCCCGATATTGTGTAAGAAAGAGAATCATTTATAAACTTCGGCGACGAGACTCTCGTATACTTGCATTATTACTTCACTCTTATGTTTGTTGGTTTAACTAAGATCACGCTTTTCCAATCATTGGAAAAGCGTGCACCGAAATGCTTTGAGGATCTTTTAAGTATCTTTCTACTCCGTCGTTGTTTTCTCGTTCCCTATGCTGTTTTATTACTATCGCCACCGTTCCCAGTAGACCTGGAGATGTCATTCCTTAAACTCTTCAAACTCCCCGCTGCCTGAGCCTCCTCTGGACTTGCTTTAAACTGGATTACACTCAAGTTGAGACTTAAATCTACAAGTTTTTTTTCTTTTCTTGGGTAGGAGTCTTGCCTTCAACTGGGATCAGTAAGCAATCAGCACATTTTAGTCTCCCACAAAGTTCTCGGAAAGAGAGTTTGAGGCACCGTGTCTGATGAAGATCTTGTACATTCTCTCTCACTGCTGACCCTCTAGTCTCTGGTTTTGGAGGCTTAATCCCGGTCATTTATTACTTGGACTTTGGATGCTTATTTTAATCCAACCAGGTGTTAGGAAAAAGGAAGAACACACGTATTAAATGGTCAATAGCAGGAGTTTTTCTATTTTTTTAATTTTTTAGCCATGCAGAATGAATAGGAATGGTCGTGGAGTTAAAATTTCCTGGATGGTACTGTCGGTCAATTGTTGCTTGGTTTGGCTTTATGGAGCAAGGGCCATATTTGGCCAAGCTGCGCCAAACAAGACAGACAACGTCAAGTAATGGACTTAAAAACAAGGAAAGTTTTACTGATACAGAAGAGAGAAATACACCCAATATAAGTTATATGAATCGAACCTGCGCCTCCTACAAGTACAATCAGTCAAAAAGTATCGACTTGAAATAATGTCAGTTATAAACTAATATGGCATTTGATTTTCATAAGGATTCGTATTCATAATAAATTTTGTATCAACTCAATTTTTTAAAGGATGTCCTTTATTTTTTATTTCAGATCCTGATTTTCTGGATCAAAATACCCAGAATTTATACATATATCGCACCCCGGCTGCAATACAACCATAAGTAAAAAAAATTATAAACTTTTTTGCATATAAAGATTGCAAAAGCTGGTTTCTTCATGCTGCAAAACTGCCATAACTCTAAGTTAAAAAGAAATTTCATTGAAATAATGATGAGAGATCCATGATTTAGGCTTTTCAATGTCACGTTAAAACTTTCACAAGCTCTCCTGTAAAATTATGCATTTTTGACTTATGGCGGTATTGCAGCCGGGGCGTGATATTATATTTATTTTAGCCAAATCTGTAGTGGTTGAAATTCAGAGCTTCTAATGTGTTTAAGATGTAATCAATTTCCATTTGCCTTCCAAAATAATGAGCTGATCAAAGCAGCTCTTTTATGTTATATTAAACTATTAAAAAACCCAATGCAAATATATTCTTTCATTTTCTTTTGAAAGAAATATTTTCTAATTACTAATTAATTAATTCATATTTAAAAAAGAACCCTGAATTGAAATGTATATAAATTTTGAGTTCAATTGACTCAGCAGTGTCTCAAACCTTGGTGTGCAAAATTTTAGTTTATTTCTTTAGGAGTATTTTGGGAAATTCAGCCGTTTATTCAAAACTGCACCTTTTGACATGAATTGGGGTCGTCCTAAATGGAATTTTAAACTATTTCAAAGGAACAATTTTCTTGTTCATAATTAAAAAAAAAAATATCCCACATCTGGTTATTTTTCGAGGACAAATGTTATATAAAATGCCAATGCTCATCTACAAATTCGTCAGTGCCAAGCGAATGAGATATTTTGCTGAGAAACTAAATTATCGGAATTCGCTGATCCGGCAGAAGCCTTAGAAAAATTAGCCGTGTACTCCAAATCAATATCTCAACATTTTTTTGCGGATGAACTGGTGATATGGGTTTATTACTAAGTAGGCCAAGTATTAAGTTTCAATATGGCGAATTCAGCATGATTTATTCAATTTTTAAAAGCGTCGAAGTGCAAAGAATGTTGGACATCAACAACGTGGTATAATTCCTAGAATATTGAACGACCAAGATGTACGTAATAGCGATGTCTGCCCTGAATCCCACCTGTAGCCCAGAAATGGAGCATCTTTATCGTAATCAAAAATTTATGAGGTTAAAATAGCGAATTTTTAATTTAAAATAAACTATTGACAAAACTAAGTAAAGATGAATTTCGCATTATGGTATAAAAAGTGTTTCTGAATCAATTTTAATCAAAATATGTGAAGTTTCGTAGTCCTATTTTTTTCAAATAGGAATTTCATAGTTAATATTACAAATTAAATATAAATAGTATCGAATTTCTGTAATTTTTCTGTGCCATTTGTTATTGAAAGAGATTGCACTGAAGGGAATACGATATTTTGTGTTGTATAAACTAAACAGCTTTACATTATTTTTCTCAGTTGTATTTCGTCTCATAATCTCTTTGTAACATTCACTGAGAACTTTTAAACAGCGCTGGGAATTTTGTGCCGAAATACTTGAATTATATAAAAATTTATAATTGAAGAAAAGATGGAATTTGAGATGGCAACGAATAACTATTCCGTTTTTTATTTCAATAATCTACGGGCACCACACATACGAAAATGTCATCCAGAGAAACCTTGCTTTTAATTTGGCGTTAGTCCTTTTTATTTAAATGTGTCGTCTTATCATTTGGATATTTTCTCCAGATAAGCTTTCTCTTAATTTCGGTTAATTCTTTTTATTTTAATGTGTCTGAGTCATTTGAATGAAAAACCAACCAGATTAAAATTGCTTTGAACCCTCTGAGGGATTCACATAATTTCACCTTGCAACCTATAGTCTTCCCACCATGACTTCTAACCAATTTCGGCCTTCTCGTGACCAATAGAATCTTTCCAAAGATTCCATTCTAAAGAAAGGACCAATAGAATCTTTCCAAATAACTTCATTGTAAAGAAATGAGTAATAGAATCTTTCCAAAGGATTATTTTGTATGGAAATGTGCAATGCAATCTTTCCTAAGGATTCTATTCTAAGGAAAGGAGCAATATTATCTCTCAAAATTATTCTACTCTAAGGAAAGGACCAATAAAATATTTCCAAAGGATTCTATTCTACACAATAAGCTAATCCAATCGTTCCAAAGGAAGATTCTTTTCTAAGGGAAGGGCCAATAGTATCTTTCTAAAGAATTCTATTATAAGGTAATGAGCATTATAAACTTTTCAAAGATTTCATTCTATAGAAAAGACCAATAAAATCTTTTCAAATGATTCTATTGTAAGGAAATGAGCAATACAATCTTTCTAAATGATTATATTCTAATCTAATGAAAGGACCAATATAATCTTTCCAAAGGATTCTGTTCTAAAGAAAGGACCAATAGAATATTTGGAAAGGATTATTTTGGGCACTACACAACAGTCCAATAGAAAGAAAGATTCTATTCTGAGGGAAGGACCAATAGAATCTTTAAAGGTTGAAAGAATCCTTTTAGAAAGATTTAGTCATTGAGTGTGTTGTGTATTTAGTCATTCAATGTGTTGTTCAGTAGAACTACTCTTAAATCTCGCGACGCTCAGAGGGTTAATTTGACGTTTGATTTTTTACTTAAATGTGACTTCATATTATTTTTTATCTAAAGTGTTCAGTTTTCTGAAAGGGCTGATCGAAATCCTCTCAAAATCATCCAAGAACCCGGGGACCGAAATGGGTTTACCCCATCAAATGAATTGAGTGAGGATCTAAATCATCCTTTCCGCCATGGTTCTTGAAAGTTACATCCTGAAAGGGCGTGCCTCTTTCATAAAATGCACCCTACAACTAAAGATTTCAAAATAAATTGACTTTTAACTTCGCGGAGTTTCCTCCCTTAAGAAATGTCTGGAAATTCTTCGATGGAAGCATTGAGAGATGTCCCTATGATCACTATTGGGCAACGTGCCATCTGCAGTTCATGCCCAAAAGACTTCCTCACTCCGAAAGTATATGCTGTGATGAGTAAATTAACTTTTTTAAGTTCACTTAAATCTTAAAAAATGGAGGTTGCATTTTTGATTCTGTGAATCACTTTCAAAATGCTTTGGGAAATGTCGGTTTTAACGTTGAAGTAAAAAGTTTGTCGGCTTTAAACTGTGCATTGATGCATTTGGATAGTTATGGTTTGTCAAGCAATATAATGAAACGGCTATTTTGAAAATGAATGAAAAATGTATTTTGACTTAGAATTAAGAGTGTTGTTTCGTCGCAGTCTGCTGTTTTAATTCGAAATTTATGTGCAGAGCAAATCGCAACTCTTGGAATAAAAAGTGACGAATTGACTCAAACTCAGTTCATTCTTTAGCTGTGGAAGTTCATATTAATAAGCTGTGGAAGTTCATAAAATAATAAACTAGGCGGAAAGCTAGAAAATAAGAATACTCTTAATATATAATTAGAAACGTTAGAATTTTTCTCCCTTTCTTCTGGTTCTCCACCATGTATTGTTTCATTTTAGTTTGAAAAGAGAAGTATCGCTCACACAAACACATCTTGAAAAACGAAATAGCTTCCTTATATAATTGAAGAATAACATAGTTAATGAACTATCTGGAAAAATCGAGAAGATTGTAAACGGATGCTTACGGTCTTTTCGATGGTACATTGAATTTTTTTAAGATTTGTATTTTGGTTAAAATAATGAATGAATGAAAATGTAAAATTAAAACTCGCTGCACTTCAAAACAAGCATTTTCCTTATATATTTCAACTCCTTTATATATCTCAACCTAATTGTGACCTTATTTTTACCTAAGTTTCATATAATGTAAATCTACACGTGAGATTTAACTATAAAAACATTGGATTTTAGAGGATTACAAAAACGTTATGTGTGGAAATTCTAAAACACTTTTCTTAGGATAAATTTATATTCGATGTTCATTCCTCGATTCATCATTAATTCAATGGCATTGCTTCCAGACGTAAACGCTTCTGTTTAAAGTCTTAACCCACTAGGTCCATGTATGCTTTGTTTCATTACATGTATATACTATTTGAAAATTACAAATGAATTGAAAAATAAATACAACTACAAATCAAAAGCATACACTACTTTTAACATTTCTCTTCCACACGTCTTATCCAGTTCCGCATTTTTGAATGAACAGCACTCATCTTCGAATGCGGTTGGTTGAGTTGGGTTTTATGGCACAAGGGGCATATTTAGCCAAGTGTTTCGGTTGAGGTACTCAGTTGAGTGACATAACAGCCTCGTGTAATACAAATCTACTGGATGAGCAGTTTTAAAGAATACCGCATTACTATCTATACCACAATCTTGTATATACCCTGTAATGTAACGAACGCATTCAAAAAGTGAAAAACGTTATATTCCGAATAATGTTCCACCCACATTTGAATTTTCCTCACTCACCCATTCGTTTCCTTGTATCATGCAGTTTTCACGCTGTCGAACTTACAGCATTAATCTCTGTTCACAATATTTAATTGATTGACTAAGTCATATAAAGCAGGAGCGACCTGACTGTAAAGGAGGACGGATAAAAAGCCCAAATAAAGTGATTTGCCTCTCACCAACCCATCGAGAGTTGCCATATTTCCACATTTGAATCTCCCTCATCCACTCATTCGTTACTTTGATCATGCAATTTAGAACTTTTGAATTAAAGCATTCATCCTTTCACAATACACATAATTCTGTTTTTGCACGAAACCTTTTTACACGAATTTGATTTAACACGAATTCAAAATAAATATTTCATTCTCTTTTTACGCGAGTCATTTTGATTTAACACGAGCGGTCCAATCCAATTTCTAACAATTTTTTTTGCCTAAATTCAAAGAAAACAAAATTTTATTTGTGGCTTAGTAGATCATTTCTATTTTCTATATGTATAACAGCTAGTGTGTGTTTTTTGAAACGCTTGCTTTTCTCTAGATACATTACATAAGTTTTTATTATTGAATTGGGTGCACATCTACCGTATTCGTGCATTGTATCTTCGGAAGACATTTAGTATGTAGCTCTATTTCAAAGTGAAAGAATCTATAGTGAAATTTGTGCACATATAAATTTATAAATTTTGCCGAAAGTCAATAAATTGTAAATTTACAAATTTTCATACCTTTATTTATTAATTTTAATGTGAGATATTTTTCGGTAGCCCTTACATAATGTCGCATAATTCACCCATTACCAAAAGCCACCCATTACCAGAAAGTATGAATTTTCTGCAAGTACAGGTTGGATGACAGGGTTTCTTAAAAGGCATGCTTTTCATAATATAAAAATTAAAGGTGAAACTGCATCTGCAGATAAATCGGCTGCTAACGTTTTCCGCAGGAACTTGCTAAAATTATTAAAGATGGAGGATACACTCCTGATCAAGTGTGGAATGCAGATGAAAGTGGTCTCTTCTGGAAACGAATGCCGAACAGAACGTACGTAGCCAAATCGCAGAAAACTGCTGGTGGTTTTAAGGTAGCTAAGGATCGTGTGACCTATTTTGCTCCAACGCTTCAGGAGATCGTATGTTGAAACCACTGCTGGTAAATCGAGCCCTAAACCCACGTTCAATGAAAGGTGTAGATATCAATAAACTGCCTGTTCACTTAATGACAAACAAGAAGACATGGGTGACCACTGCTATCTTTACAGAATGGTTCAACAAATGTTTCGTCCCAGAAGTCAGACGTTACATGAATGTGAAAGGTCTAGAATTTAAAGTTCTTCTGATTCTTGACAATTCACCCGGCCATCCTGTCTTGGAACACCCAAACGTGCAAATTTTATTTCTGCCACCTAATACTACATCTTTGATACAACCGCTAGACCAAGGTATAATTGCGACATTTAAAACATACTACGTAAAACGAACATTCCAACACGTTTTGGAAAAACTGAATGATGAAACACTAACAGTCATTGATGTGTGGAAGAAATTATCAATTATGGATTGTATCAATCAAGTTTGATTAGCGTTAACTGAATTAAAACCAGCAACTCTGAATGCATGTTGGAAAGCGGTTTGGCCGCAATGTGTAAAAAGGAAAGATCCCATCATCCCTAATACGACCGAATTTCCCAACATCAATACAATGACACACACAATTGGTGGATTAGGATTCGATGATCTTTCGTTTGAAGATATTGATGAATTATTAGTCGATAAAGCCTTAAGCGAAGATAAAATATTAGAGGTTGTCCTTGACAACCTCTAATATTTTAATCCCACAGAACTCCTAATCCCACAGAACGTAGTGATAATGAAGAAAATGATCCTGTTCTAAATGCAGATTTAATAAAAGAAGGTCTGGAACTGGCCAAAAAATTGAGTAATCATTTTGTCAAACATGACCCTAATGAGGGTCATGGAAAGGTCATGGTCACGCTGGGAAGTTTCAACGTGAACTGAAGTTGTTGACAGCCTCTTACAGAGAATTATATAACGGCCTAACCAAAACACGAACACAACGGTTAATTGAATTCGTTCGTAAAACCGGTGAAACATCAGCACCAGAGGAAACTCGTGAATTTCATTAATAGAGGAAGAAGGCGATGTTCACAACATTTCTAGTGATAGCAGTGATATTCCAGTCGTACGCAAACGTATGCGCCGTTTATTGTCAGAAAGTGAAAATGAATAAAAAATTTTATGTGTAAAACAGATTTTTTTTGTTCATGAATAATTTTTTTCATTTTCATTACATATTATTACATGCGTATTTTGTTGAAATAAATAATAAGCTTAAAACGAATATTTTCATATGGTTTTTTTTTAATTATTTTTACTGATTTTTTAGATCCGGAACCAATCTTCTTTTCTTCCATAGATACAATGTCTTTTTTACACGTATTCTTCAGGAACGTATCTCGTGTAAAAACAGAATTAGGTGTATTTAATTAAGTGGCTGTACCCCAAAATGCAAGAGAGACCCAACTGTAAAAGAGGATGAATGAAAAGTAAAAAATAAAGTGGTTTGCCTCCCACCAATCCTTCAATAGTGACTATTTTTCCACATTTGAATCTCCCTCGTCCACCCATCCCTTAACTTGTATCATGCAGGTTAGAGCTTTTGAATCAAAGCATTAATCTTTTCACAATATTTAATTGACTGGTCACAAAATATGCAGGAGCAACCTGACTGAAAAAGAGAATTGATAAGATGCCCAAATAAACTGGTAACTAAACAATCAACCTGTCGAGAGTGGCCATTTTTCCACATTTGAATCTCCCTCGCCCACCCATTCGTTACTTTGTGTCATGCAATTTTCGTGCTTTTGAATCAAAGAATACATCTTTCCACAATATTTAATTGACGAGTCACAAAATATGCATGAGCGACCTGATTGTATAAAAGGATGGATGAAAAGCCCAAATACACTGGTTTGCCTCCCACCAACCCATCGAGAGTGGCCATTTTCCATATCTGAATTTCCCTCCCCACCCATCCGTTGCCTTGTAACATGCAGTATACGAGGTAACGGATGTATCATGCAGTTTACGAGTTGTTGAATCAACAGCATTCGTCTCTATTCACAATATTTAATTAAGTGACTAAGTCACATAATGCAAGAGCGACCTGACTGTAAAGGAAGACGGATAAAAAGCCCAAATAAAGTGGTTTGCCTCCCACCAACCCAGGGAGAGTGGCCGTTTTTTGGAAAGAGGTGGTGAATTATGGAAGAGAAATGTGGCGGGGGAACGTCCCCACAAGAGATTTTCCATCCCCTCTACCATTCCAACTAAATTCATCTAACATCTGACGTCACTTACTCTAATAGGGTGGAAGAGCCATTTGCCAAAACGCCTATCCTTCCCATCAGTCAGATGGTTCCATTTTCCTGTGGTGTTTTTCGCATCCTCCACTCCCTCGTGTTCGGGAATTTTCTTTCATCCCAGATTCATCGGCAGCGGAAATTTGTGGTCGATAGTCGTATTTTGCAGTTTTAAATTTTGTTTGGATGATCGAGTTTTTAGACCCAGTCATTTTCAACGCCTGAAGTTTATGGATATTTTTTATTGTATACGCAAATTCCGATTAATCAACCGTTTATTCTTCCTTCTAACAATATGTTTTGACGGCAAAGTTTTTAGACCCACTCGTAATTTTCGATGTCTAATTTCTCCGGATATTTTTTATTGCATGACGCTAATTCCGATCAATCAACCTCTTATTATTCTTTCTAACAATTTGTTGTTTTGACGATCGAGTTTTTTGACTCAGTTGTCCATTTTCGACGCCCTAGTTCTGGATATTTTTGATTGTATGACGCAAATTTTGACCAATCAACCGCTTATTTCTTCTAACAATATTTTTCTGACGACCGAGTGTTTTGCCCCATTCGTCATTTTCGACGCCCAAGTTTCCTGAATGTTTGCTTGTATGACGCAAATTCTGACTATCAACCGTTTATTCTTCCTGTTAAACAATCTTTACTCTAGTGTATCATCTGTTAATACAACAATCTGTATTGTAAATGTAAAACTATGACCCAAAGCAATTAGTCTTTTTAGAGAAAAAATGCCCACAAATGCAAATAAGTCGAAGTCCAAGCCCTTGTCAGTAACTACACTGTTTTGCCAAACATCATTCATTTTAACCGACATGTTTTTTAATCGCAACAGATTAAATTCACGTTAATATAATATTTTATAGAATATATAGTTTGTTTATTTGATTTTTATATGTTAACCAAGTTTTTTTTTAATTACATTCTTATCCATGGCCCTATTAAAAAGATCTTTCATGTTATGTAAATATCTTGCTCTCTCAAACCTTGTTTTAGCCACCGTCTTTTACAATGGTTTTATATCTATATCGATTTTACTTTATTATTTTATCTTGCGCATGGCGCAGCCTACCCGGTTTTGAACCATAAAACCGAAACTGCCTACCTTACCACACATGTACGCAAACAAACTATATTTGGAACTTGCACCCAAGCAGAGTATTTTGGCAACGAAAGAAAATGCTTAGGTGCCATTGACACCTGACTTTCTGCTCCTAATTCATAACCCTTACTGGGAGGGTTCAGGTCACTGAATGTCACCAGGGAAAAGATGCCTCCACTGCTACTAATTCCTAACCCTGCAGATAAACCCTTATTCGTAACTCAATAATAAACGCGAGTTCGGAAACTAAAATTGATTCGGGGAATCAATGCATCTGGTCATCATTGAAGAGGGATTAATACGCAGACGCCGACATCTTTTAGGATGAGAGTGACTGGCGCCAGAGTAGATGTAGTAATTTGCGGTCAATTCCCAATGGGTATTTAAGTAATAAAAAGGGCAAGTGCAATGTTGATGTACACACCGTCGTGAAAAAATAGATACATGCAAGTTTGCCTGTTCCGTAGAAAGTAATTGCTGTACCTATTACATAGATGACTTTTACCCTCATAGGTAGGCTAATAGAGATCCATTTGGATTCAGGAACTCGAAATTTATTAATACGTCAAATTTCTGGCAGAGTTACCTAGTAATTAACTGTATTTTCTGTCTCCTAATGTTTTAGATTTTGGTTTATGAAGTTGCATGGTGTTTTTATAATCCTTCTTTGAGTAATAGCTTATGAACAAAAATTAAATATACTGGTTCATTATGTTCTTAAAAGTTATTATTTTAACTGCTAAATTGCAAACATAACTGGGGAAAACTTCAAAACTTGTTCTTGGAAAAAACTTCAATCTGTTACTTTTGCGTTTTGCATATTTTGAACATCCTTTTTATGCTTTTTTTATTAATTAATACCTTAGATAATTTATACCTTTTTTATTAATTAATACCTTCGAGCAATTTTCAACTGACGTGTCGGAAGAATGGCACTAGTGTGTCTTACGGATAGTGAAATGGTTCAAATTGTATAAGACTTATTTCATTTCAACGGTTTAGTTTTGAACTTTTGACAAGTGTGTTCACAAATAATTTCAAGTAATACCGTAGAAGTAATTTTGAGTATTATTTGTTTTTATTACAAAGTATCTCAAATAAATTATTTAAAAAAATTACCAATCCATATTGAAACAAAAACGATCGGAAATTACTATTATTTTTTGTAAATTTATAAAAATTACACGTATTTTTTGTCAGATCTGCAAAAAATATGATAAATTTTAGTGTGCCTCAGAATTTTAGAAAGTGGTTTATGTGCCATGAAAATTCCTGCCTTAGAACTTGAATTCTTTACAAGTAGGTTCGGTAATTGCAGTAGGTCCGTTGTGCAAGGGTTTACGATACACACACACATATATATATACTACTTTCAAAACAAAATAATATAATTGACAAAAATAGTAATTTTTAAATAATGTTTTTCAACCAAAAGACAATGCAGATGGTTTAATTTTTCTTTATTCCATTAAATTTGCTTCAAAATTTTAACTTTGCCATTATTTACATTCGTGTAGTGCTGAAGTGAAAAGTGGTCCATAACGTTCATAGTATAAGCTTAGAAATAAAAAAGGTAATGGTAAAAGATACTAAATAATGGTACTAATACCAATTTACACGATTAATTATCATTCATATATTATAATTTGTAGTATTGCAAGATGGATAATGGTTCATGTATAA
This sequence comes from Meta bourneti, assembly GCA_933210815.1. Taxonomy (NCBI): domain Eukaryota; kingdom Metazoa; phylum Arthropoda; class Arachnida; order Araneae; family Tetragnathidae; genus Meta; species Meta bourneti. The sequence goes on from OW119933.1 coordinate 7,904,489, forward strand.
TGATGTTTTCGTAAACTTACGCTCGGTTAAAATACTTATCTTATTTATAACGCTATATTATTTCGTTCATGTGTACTATATAGGAAATAAATTATCTACTTTATATCTGGACTCTTAACGTGTGACTTTTCCAGCCGAAATTCAGTAATATTGCCCTAATAGAAAAATTGCCAGTCCACCTTTTCCATGTTGAACACATTGAGCGTCATTACATATGATTGAATGCAGTGTTTAACGTTCGGGGAGAAAACACCTCAGACATTTCTTTTTCCCCGCACTCAGCCATTCGAGCCATTTTTATTATACTCAAGTCTGGAAAGACTTTGACGAAAGATAAAAAGGAATGTAATACCCATTCTTTACCTTTATATGCGCACTGTTTCTCTCTATTTGTCTCGCTGAAGCCTTTCCCTTTCTTGTCAAATGCACTTTACGATGTATTTTATTGTAACCTAGTCCGTATGAATGCACTCTGTTTTCCCTCATTCAACCAATTTCATTCGTAACACCACATGAGCATCTAACAGTTCTGGCTCAAATGAGACCGGCGCTGTTTTTTCTGGGGATCTTCTCTTTGGGAAATTGCGTTAAGAAAAACGGTTATAGATAAATATTTACACGCCGTAAATATTCCGTCTCCACCATCAAGAGATTGTGGAGGGGGTGTTGAAGTAAACTACCAGAACCCAATCCGATTGTGCAACCACTTAAAAAGAAACCTTAGCAAGCGAGTGCTCTTACCCGCGCGAACGCCATACTTTGTATCATCGCAGCCGGGGAAGTGAATTTTCGCCAGTGTTTCACTCTAATCCTTCCTTTCATGTGATTTCTGAATTCATTGATGAAATGGAAAGGGGGAATATTTCAAAATGGGCTTTTTTTTGCCAGGGCTTTTTTTTGCCAGGGCTTTTTTATAACTCACTTTTATGCTCCGAGAGCGTTTATGGTCGGGATTGGGTGAAAGGGGTGTGGTACAGGGAGTGGTATATTCAACAATATTGCGCGCACTCGGCAATTTTTTCTCTCTTTAATGCATATGTATGACAAAGATTTGCTGTCGGAGTAATTTTCACGCATCAGGGGGAAATGAGGTGAGTATTATTGTCTACAATGAAATTTACAGCTGCGCGGGAATCTGAATGCTATGATCTTTTTATTAGCGTTTTGTGTTGTCAATCGGAATCGCGTAATCCTCAATAGGCTAAAGTTTCAGGGTCGCTTTTAAAAGCTCGGGCAAGTTTATTTCTTTTCCTACTGGGGAGATAATTTTTTAAAGTGGATTTGATTTTGTGATTTATGGTACTCAATCACCTACCGTTTTATGCGCTGTAACGAAAGAAGATAAGCTAATATCAAAACAACCGCTGTTTTAAGTACAGTTAATAGTTTCTAAGTAGCAATTAGTAATCTGTATATGAAAGTAGTTAGGTGATTTTTATCCCTTTTTAATGCATATGTATGACAAAGATTTGCTGTCAGAGTAACTTTTACTCATTAGGAAATAAGGTGAATATTATTGTCTACAATGAAATATGTGTGGGGATCTGAATACTATGATTCTTTGAGTCGCGTTTTGTGTTGTCGATCGGAATCGCCTAATCCTCAATAGGCCCTTGGAGTCGTTTTTGAAGACTCGGGTTAGTTTCTTTCTATCCGGGATTACATATTTAAAGTTGGTTTCATTTGGGGAACTCAATCATCCACTATCGTATGCACAGAAGCGAAGGAAGATAAACTAAAATTTCTAAAGAACCACTCTTGTATAAAAATTGTTAGATGTACTTTTATATTTGTTAAATGGCAATTAGTATTTTAAATTTGTATTTGAAAGCTGTTATTTATGTAAGTAGACACAATTCAGAGCTTAAAATGTTTAGATTATGTATGTGTTATTTGTGATGTAAGTTCATACTTTCCTAATAGATGTTTTATATCCTCATTAATCTTTCTGATTTCCTGATCGTTCTAATTAAGGTTCCGAAATGAGCTAAAAGTGCATCTTATACTGTACCGTTATTCGTAGGATTGATACAGTGCATCTATGAGTTGAGTTGTTGAAATTGAAAGCTTATAATGTTAAATGAGTCCTTCAGTTTTTCTTATGCTTCCAAAATAATCAGCTGATCAAAGTAACTATTATGTTATATCAAACTGTTGAATAAACCCAAACAAAATGGATGCTTTATTTTAGTTTCAAAGCAATATTTTCTCATTGTTATTAACTAAATAATTCATGATTGAAAAATAATGGGTTAAAATGTGTTTAATTCATGATTGAAAAGTAATGGGTAAATGTGTGTAATTTTGAGTGCAATCGACTCAGCGGTGTCTTAAACCTGTGTGTACAACATTTTAGATCATTCCTTTTGGTAGTTTTTAAGATACGGTCCTTTATTCCAAACTGCATCATTCTAACTTGTTTGGGGCCCTTTCTAAAGTAACGTACTTTTAGCTTTTTGTTACTTTACGATTATTTATTATGCAGTAAAGTTAATAATTTGAAACAATTTCAATGCGGACAATTTTTGGAACTATTCTTATTGTTTCATTGATTGGATATTTCCTTTTTGATCAAAATGAAACCCATAAGTCCCAGAAACTGAAAAATCGAGTGTAGATTGGGAAATATACGAAAGCATTATATTATTCGTGACCTGCATCTTAAAATTCTAAATATTGAGACGGACCCTAAATGGTTTTTCTCTTATTTTTCCAGAAATTATTATCTGATTTCCACAAAAATTAATATTTAGCGCAATGTTGATGTGTAAAATCTTTTAATGACATTAAAAGTGGGTATGTTATTTGAAGTTTTGAAAATAATTTGTAAATAAATATGGAGACGAACCCTCAAGCAAATGAAATACACATTTATTTGTAGTAGGCATTATTCCAAGCCTAATGACACTTTTTGTTTGTCTGCGATTCCAGGGACAGGATCAACAAGAGGTTTTCGGATACTTTTTGACCGGCTTTATCCAATATCTATTTTATACTCCTATAATTAAGTGTTCCCCAAAATGTAATCATCTTATACTGTAACTTTATTCGTGGGATTTACAGTACGATTTCCCAATCTTTCCTATCTAGTGTTTGTGCTTTATCGAACCGGAGTCGCATTGAATTTTGTTGTGAATTTCCGTATGTGTGTATCTTTCGAATGCCTTCTAATTTCAATCTTCTCAATATAATATAACACGCTATATGTATGAGTGATAAAAGAAAACGTTAATTCGTATTATGAACTATATTTGTCATTTATAACAACTTAAGTAATAGTTTATTAGCATGGTGCATTGCACATGTACTACACTGTACATAAAAGATCGAAGAAATATATTTTAAAAATGAATCGAATTATTTTTTCTCTAATATTTCTTTTTCTGAAAAAATAACCTTATAACGCGGTGAACGTTCAACTAACTTCCGGGAACGATGATGCATCTACGACAAACAGAAAATAAAAACGGCATAATGCCAATATCTTTCATGTCCTTGAAGTAGATAACATCGTAAATAAATGTTATCATTCAACGCTCTTGTCTGTCTTTTCGCTTTTAGTTAGTTTTATGCGGGTTTTTTAATTTTTATGTTTTCGTTTCTTTAGTTTCCTTTCATGAAACTGTTTTTTGTTTACATGTTATGTAAATAAACATGATTTACACGTGGACTGACTTGTTGTAAGTAAGCGTTATTTGATTTTTAAAATTCGGGAAAACGTGTTATGCTGTAAACTTTTAAAATTTTAGGGTAATGGCCTTTCTTTGTATGGCGTAGGTGCCGGCCTAATTCAGGGTTCCCATAGCACTTAAAAAGGCCTTAATTTTCGCTTAAAGTCCTTAAATGTTTTATAAGCTCGTTTCCTACAAAAATACTTCACATTTTAATTCATGCATATTACTACACATTTAACAAACACAAAACGCAACATAAAACTACTTCAGATTTAATTTATTTCTACACTTTAAAATCAAGATAAGTGACAAGTAATTTGGATAATTTTAAGAATTCCTATCCAATACCCAAATGTAAACTAGAAACTGATTTTTTTAAATTTAACTTTGGGTCTGTGAGATCCAACCCTAGCACATTTGAGAGGTTTCCCCTGTGCCTTCACGAGCTAATCTACATTGATTGATGTCAAATGCTGTCTTAGAACTACATAAAAAATCCTTTTAGGGCCCTAATTTATCTTTAGCTTAACCCTCCAAATGGCATCTACGAGATATCTCGTCAATAAAGATCTGATCTATTTTGTTAATGACGAGATATATTATCATCAGGATATTGCTGATTTTTTATGATGACGAGGTGAAGATGTAGTCAATTTTTCTAAAATACCGAGTTATCTTGTCCATCAAGATTAGCTCAATTTTGCTAATAATGAGATACTTCGTCGAGACAACCACCAAGAGGGTTTAAAAGTAAGGACCCTGTAATTAGCCCTTGTGTAACAAGAAAGAACCGTAACAAACCAAACCTTTTCTATGTAGGTGTGATTATTGGTACTTTTTATAAGAAACATTCATATTTTTGACGTTTCTGAATTTATGACATTAACTCATAGTTCAACAGGTGATTTTTATTTATTCTGAAAGTGCCATGACATTGTATTATAATTTATTTTCAGAAATTCGCTCCATATTTAAAAAACAAATTCAAACCATCACTCTATTTTGACATTTCTTTCGGAAGCTCATTCACTCACGATATAGTCTTTGTTTTACATCGTTCAATTTTAGTAAGATTTTGCATTAGTTAGTCATCGATTACACATCACACATCTCCTAGCCATGTTTATTTCTTTACAAACGTCTATGCTAACAATTAAATAATTTCTATAATCACGTATCCCCTTTTAAGAACTGTTTATGCTGAATATTTCCCTTTTCTTCCTTTCCAGTTTTTCAATGTGGATTGAGTTTCCCACCCTAGCGGCTTAATGGCAAAGCCCTAATCTTAGGACTTCGCAATTATTCATTCCATATCACGATAATATCTTAAATAAATTTTCCACATTGTTCAATTTTAGTAAGGTTTTGCAGTAGTTAATCATCGATTACATATTGGATGATCCATTTTTATTTTTTACTCCAAGTGCTTATGCTAACTATTAATAATTCCTGTAACAACTCGTTCTCTTTTAATAATTTTTGCTGAGGATTGCACTTTTCTTCCTGTCCCGTTTTTCTTAGTGGATTGAGTTTCCCACCGTAGAGACATTATGCTTAATCGCAAAGCTTTGCCCACTGGTACATTCAATCTTTGTACTACGCAATTATTTATTCAGTCACGATATAATTCAAATAATTATTTTACATTATTCAATTGTAGTAAAGTTTTGAAATAGTTAGTCATCGATAACGCATCACATGGTTCTCCTAGCCATGTTTATTTCTTTACTCCAAGCGTCGGTGCTAACAATTAAATAATTCCTATAACCACTTATCCTCTTTTAAGAACTGTTTATGCTGAGGATTGCCCTTTTCTTCCTTCCGTTTTTCTTAGTGGATTGAGTTTCCTACCGTAGCGGCACTATGCTTAATGGCAAAGCACTGCCCACCGGTACATTCAATCTTTGGACTACGCAATTATTTACAAAAGCTGCACTTACGAAGGCTATCGGGACTAAGTGCTGTCTACTTATTTCGTGGCTGCTTCTCACCTTAGTCCAGTAGAGGATACAGAGAAAGAAAGGAGGGGAATAAAATGGAATAAAAAGCAGCAAACCTCCCCTTGATTGACGTTTCCTCGGACACACAAAAGGTTGGCCATTGACTTCTTTGCCTTGTTGAACGTGAAGTGCATCATCTGCGCTGGACATTTCTTTTAATGGGGCTTATTTCGATTGATTTCACAAGCAGATGAGAGTAAGCATGTGCTTGAGTATCGATATAGGGCGTATACTCTGTGCATTACTTCTTCGAGACATATTTGCAATAATAGAAATGCCAGTGCACTTTTAAGAGTGAACATCGAATTCCTGAATTTTTAGAAAATTGAATTACCTAATTTGAAAATATTGTACGCATAATTTATTGAAGATTGTGATGTAAGACAAATACTAGACATAATAGTTGTATGCTTTGCCGAATTTCCCTTTTTGCTTGGACGAATTTATTAAAACAATGATTACTATTTATATCTTAAAACCTGAAAAACACTACTTGACAGAAAATGTTATAGTTTCAAGGTATGCTTTAAATGAAATGAAACAAACAACTGGACAAGTAGATCACGCATAAATAGTTCAAATGTAGGATTTTATACTGTCTGAGTCTTAAGTACTCTGTTTCTCTATTCCTCTATATCCTAATATTCTATATACCGTTATTTTATTTCTCTATATCCTATTATTTTTTATATTTATTTATTTCTCTATATCTTATTATATTTATATTTATTTATTCCTCTGTATCCTTTTATTCTATTCCTCGAAATTTATTTTTCAATATTATATTTTGTTGTTTCCTATTAAATTAAAAATGTATCCCTTTTTGAGTATTTTTATTGCATCATTTTTTTAAATTCTCATCCTCTTTAAATAATTCGCACAAATATCTGTTAAAATGGACCTAAAAATGTTGATAAATCCAGACAGGTATTTTCTGAAATTGTAATTTATCACACAACCAAACCTTCATAATCGTGAAGAATTATTACTTTTATTTTCTGACCGCCCTTTTAGCCTTTAACTGTGAAGCAGTTGATAATTAGAATAACAACTGATCTTAAACTTTAGTTATGGTTAGTATTATCCATACTTTTCGAAGTACTACAACAGAAGAAAGTTTTCGATTGTTTGTTTTTCCGATTCATTCCCCTTATATGAAAGTAGCTCAAAAGATAAACTATTGCTTTAATCAAGATTTTCTTTGGTGGTACTCCCTTTCATCGATATCATCCGAGTTCTGAACAACGGGCCCTTCCTTGTTGCAGACTCTTCAATTCTTTGATTGCTGTAGTTTTCAAGTGTTTGTTCCTTGTTATCGTTATACTGTTACTTGTTATACAGTCGAATGACAATGTTAATATGTTCTGCAACTTTTTGGTTTGTGCCCTATAGGCAAACACCATCTGTTTCGGAAGATTTGCGGCTCCGTCCTTTTATAAGTTTGCGCAAGAGCTATTCTTTGAACCGTCCCTTCCTCCTTGTATTTGAGGCTGCGAGGTTTTTATTTATTTTCACTCCTCTTTTAAATTTTTTGCAGTCCCTCTTGGTTTCCTTCAAATGCCCGGGAGATGTACCGTTCATCAATGAAACTTTTCCTTCAAAGCCTGTTTTCTTTTTATACTTCCCTTTTCCATTTTCTCAGAAATCGCTAGTTTTTCCTTCTTTATTTTTTTAATCTTCCTCATCTATTGGTGCGGAAGTAGTATGCCCAAACGAAAGATGAGGCTTTACATTCTGACAGCAGTTTTTCTCCGTTTTTCCCCTCTCTTTTATTAAGTCCCTCCATGGGGGTAGTTTGCAGTTCATTACATTCAATCAAACTACCTGGCATTTTCTCCTCCTTATTTTATTCCCTTTTCTTCTCCTTATTTGTTATATTTTTTAAAACTCCTTGTCTTGGCCTTCCCCTTAAAGCCTCACCAAACATGTCACAGACATGGATCAACTTTCTTCAAACTCTACCTAATGGATGCTTCCGCTCTCTCCGGTTACAAATCATACTTCCGACAGATCCCAACTTCCTGCCTTCCGCAGCCACCGAGAACTTTTTTGTTCCCTCCTTTCTTTTAATTTAGGGGAACTTTTTCTCGTTCGCCGACCAACTACCAGATTGAAAAGAGATTACGTTGCGATTTTTTAATGAATTCACCTTTTATAAACTTATCGAAAGTTGGGATTAAACTACTTTTGTTTCATTGAGACGTGTCCGATTCGCGTCATCCGTGTATTATTTATTATTCCGATCGAGATTGGGGAGTGGCTGCTCGCAATTGTGTTTGCACTGAAAGGACGTGCGTAGATGTGCGCTATCTTGTTCACGAATCTGTCCGAAATTCGACAGACTAGGATTTTTTAATGAATTCACCTTTTATCAACTTACTGAAAGTTGGGATTAAACTACTTTTGTTTCATTGAGACGTGTCCGATTCGCGTCATCCGTGTATTATTTATTATTCCGATCGAGATTGGGGAGTGGCGGCTCGCAATTGTGTTTGCACTGAAAGGACGTGCGTAGATGTGCGCTATCTTGTTCACGAATCTGTCCGAAATTCGACAGACTAGGATTTTTTAATGAATTCACCTTTTATCAACTTATTGAAAGTTGGGATTAAACTACTTTTGTTTCATTGAGACGTGTCCGATTCGCGTCATCCGTGTATTATTTATTATTCCGATCGAGATTGGGGAGTGGCGGCTCGCAATTGTGTTTGCACTGAAAGGACGTGCGTAGATGTGCGCTATCTTGTTCACGAATCTGTCCGAAATTCGACAGACTAGGATTTTTTAATGAATTCACCTTTTATCAACTTATTGAAAGTTGGGATTAAACTACTTTTGTTTCATTGAGACGTGTCCGATTCGCGTCATCCGTGTATTATTTATTATTCCTATTGAGATGTGAGAAAGGAAGAAAATCTGTTAGGAATTGTGATCACTGACAGGATTCGCTTTTATTCCTATGATGCGTGCTATCTTGTTCACGAATTTGTCCGAAATGTCAACTGAAATTTAAACCTTTGCCATTTATTTATCAAGTTTTGTGCAATGCTATTGTGGTATAGAATTTTTGCGAATAGTTTTTACCCGAGTCTTAATTGATACTTTATAATTGTGCGTGCACATATATATTTTGGAAACTTCATTGGAATAACACACATGAAGAAACATATTTTTCTCTTTGATGAAAGTCGTACTGAAATGTATATGCATTTATTTTTAGCCCAACTTAAGATTTATATGCTGTTAAAATAAAGCTTGGACCTGAATCGTTGAATCAACAAAGCATAGCACTACAGTTATAGTAATTCTGCATGATCCTTTGTCAATTGTATCAACTAAAAAGTAAAGAAAAAGTGATCTTACACTCTGCTCTAAATTTGGCCTTATCATTCAAACGCTTGTTTATTTTTAGATAAACTTGGATATTTATGTTTATGATGTTTAAAATCGCGTAAAATGCGGCCATCTTGTCTACAACCGAGAATCAGATAGCTTTTAGATAACACTATGCTTCAGCTGTGTGTATTATGGAGCAAAATCTTCAGATAATGAGTTTTCATGTTACGTCATTTTATCGATATCCTTTGCGAAGTTGATTTATTAAGGTCTTTAGAAAGTTGATGATAGTATCAATGCATGGCGTACTTCAGACAAATATATGGTTTGACATTAACTGAACCATCATAATTTTTAAGTTGATAAATTTTGGACTACAAATTTTGTTACTGTATCAATATGTTTTTGTTTAGTGTTTTGCACGCAAATATACAATATACCATGATAAATAATATAATCTTAAATGATTTTCCGGTAAGATGGACTACAAATTCGTTTTTCAGTTTTTATCCTTCTGGTGCTTGTTTCGACGAGGCATCTCGTCAATACAAGAAAACTGACCAGATCTTGATCTCGTCACCATAAAAAGAATTAGCGATATCATGATCACTAAATATCTCGTCAAGATATTGGTCAGACTTCGACGGACGAGTTAACTCGTCAAAACGACTAGGAGGGTTAATTTTTCAGTGTCAAAGATAGGAAATATTGGCACGTTGCCCTTGCGAGGAAATCAACCAATTAGTTAGACTGCTGCTCAGTTGTATTCCAGCTTGTTATATAAAATATTATATATAAATATAATATTATATAAATTATTTAAATAATATATATATATATGTATGTATTATGGACGGGTTGCTTCGTCCTTTGGTTTTAATGGATTGGAGGCAGGAGTTCTCATCATTTTAAGCAATTTAATTAGGATATAAGCATTTACATGTGAAACTATATACAGATGAAAATTAAAGCTATTGGGTGATTGCAAATTAGCCAGTTCCTGAGCTACATCTTAACCGTCTTCATCTTTTACTAGCTCTGCTCCTTCTCTGCGTAGGTGTTTGCGCCTTGGGCGTTGGCTGATCATCATTGGTTGATTTCATCCAATGGCTGGCTGCAACGTTGCTGCTGGGGGTCTGGATGATGCAATATGCTCTCTGGTTGCGTCACATGGCTGACGCAAGAGTCTTCGTGATGTTACACTCGGCCATCGACCCTGCAGGACCTCCTGCACAGCTAGGTGTCTGAAAATACAAAAAGAAACGGAAAGAGAGAGGAATAACAAAAGAAATGCAGCAGTGAGCATATTTGGGATGCTCTGGCACATCTAGAAAGTTCGTCTTCAGAAAAGTCGTCTTTTGCAACTTTACTTCAAAGCTGCGTACTTTTCTCGTCTTTGGAAGGTGTCGTCTTATATTTTGATCTTCTTTCGTCTTTGCAGTCGTCTTAAAGAAAGATGCGTCGTAGGCGTCTTTTCCTCTCAATTTTCCCTTTCGTCCTGTCGCATCATATTCGTCTTTGGGGAGAAGATCTCATCATGAGGGTTGAAGAAGTTTGTTGAAAATGGAAACGATGGAAGTAGCGAGGAACTAGCATTAAGTAAGAATACAAAATGAATAATGATGAAAATTGAAATGAAGAAGTAAAAATGCCAATTCAGTTCAGTTGCTTGACCAAAATTTGATGAGGTCAGCAGAAGTGAATGTTGTGTTTGGTCCTTCGTGGGAACCGATTTTTCGTACGTCGTACCGATCGTGTGGTAGAACATGTGTAATTTCATACGGGCCGTAAAATTTAGGTCTTAGTTTCAGGCCTGTCCCAAATTGGGTTCGTTGTATAGCAATACGGTCACCAATTTTATACGATGTGGGTTGTTTTCTGCGTTTATTGTAGTGCTTCTTGTTAGTTTCTTGTACTTTCAAAATGTTTTTCTTGGCTGTGTTACGTAGTTCGTTTTTGTCGTCAATAGTAGTTTGTAAGTATTCTTGTTCTAGAATTTGTTTGATTTTATGATCAGTTTTATTCTTCATTTTTATGCCAATAAGTAACTCGAATGGAGTGTATTGAGTTGTTGTTGAAGTGGTACTGTTTATAATGCGTTGAACGTGTGGAACATGTGTGTACCATTTAGTTGGATCATCGATACTAAGCTTGGAAAGAACAGGGATTAACGTTTGGTGCATACGTTCAATTTGACCATTTCCGCGGGGAACACCAGTGGTTATGTGTTTTAGTTCAATGTTTTCGTCACGGCAATACGTTTCAAAGTCATTTGAAGTAAAAGCACTTCCTCTATCGGTGATAATACGTGAAGGGTTGCCGAAATTGGTTTGTTGCACAGTTAATTTTTCGATGGCTGTTTTAGCTGATGTCGTCTTAACTGGATAGATCCAAAGAAATTTTGTAAAGGCGTCTACTACGGTGAAAAGGTATTGATATTGTTTGTTGGTGGACGGGAGAGGTCCAAGAGAAAATCTATATGGTACGTGTCCAAAGGAACGTTACCTTTGGGGATGGGATGAAGAAATCCTTCAGATTTTCCCTTCTTTCTTGAGGAAAGAATACACGGTATGCAGTTGGAAATTACATTTTCAACTATTTTCCTTAAATTAGGAATAAAAAAATCTTTTTTAACGAGTGTCTCTGTTTTGTTGATAGCGAAGTGTCCTTGTGAGTGCGTGGTTTGCACTATCTCATGTTGCATAGACTGTGGTAGAACTATAAGTTCTTGGTCGTCTACAATTTTGTAAAGCACGTCGTTTTTTACAATATAATCATTCATTGGTGTGTGTGGCAAGACTTTCTTGATGCTTGAAATGAACGCGTCTTGATTTTGTGCATCAGCGATCTTTGGTGTGATGGAGTCTTGTGAAAGGATCATGACTGGATAACGACTTAGTGCGTCAACATGTTTCATTTGTGTAGCGGGTCGGTGAACGACTTCATAATCAAAATCTTGGAGAAAAATGACCCATCTGGCGATTTTTGGTGTTAAATCTTTCTTGTGCATCGTTTTTTGGAATGCAGCACAGTCAGTGATGATTTTGAACTTTGTTCCAAGGAGATAAGTCCTAAACTTCTTAAGCGCTTCTATGACTGCAAGTACTTCAAGTTCATAGCTTGAATATTTGGCTTGTTGTGGTGTAGTTTTTTTACTCATATAGTGGATGGGATAAAAGTGTCCGTCAGCAGATTGCTGTAAGAGAACACCTCCAAATCCATGTGAGCTAGCATCAGTGTGTAATTCTAGAGTAGAATCGCGGTTGTAAATGTGTAGAACTGGGTTTTGCGAAAGTTTTTGTTTGAGAGTCTGGAACGCTTCTTTTTGTTGGGAACCAAAGTGAAAAGGAGTGGATTTTCTTAACAAATCACTCAGTGGTTTGGCGATTATAGAATAATTTTGAATGAATTTCCTGAAATAGCCGGTTAGGCCTAGAAAACTTTGCACTTGTTTTTCGGTGTGAGGCACAGGAAAATTCTGGACAGCTTGAGTCTTAGAAGGTGAAGGTTGAATTGTTCCTTTCTCAAGGACGTGTCCTAAAAATTCAATTTTTCTTTGCAAGAAGTTGCACTTTTTTAGATTGAGCTTAAGGCCATATTCAGAGGCAACTGTCAAAACACGTTTGAGTTTGGCGATACCTTCATCCTCGTCTTTCGATGGAATGATGATGTCGTCAAGGTAAATGACGAGTGTGTTGTCATTTAATAAATCTCGGAAAACAGTGTTAATAAAGCGTTGGAAAATTCCAGGACTTGAACTTAAACCAAATGGACATTTTAAAAATTCAAACTGTCCATCTGAAGTGACAAAGGATGTGTATTTAGAGCTCGAAGGGTCTACATGTACATGGAAGAAAGCATTTTTAAGATCTAAATTTGTGAAAACGTTTGACTGTTCAAGTCTGTCTAACACATCACAAATGACAGGGAGTGGATACCTATCTCTAATAATCTTTTTGTTAAGTTGTCTGTAATCAATACATAAACGATAAGAACCAGATTTCTTCTTACATAGAACAACATTTGAAGCATATTCTGAATAACTATGTTTAATTATACCATCTTTTAACCATTCTTGTATTTGTTCACGAACGATTTGTTGTTCAGTGAAGGGTAAACGTCTCGGACGATGGCATACAGGAATGTCATCAGAGAGGACAATGCTCATCTTGATATCAGTGCTTTTTACTTTGTGTGGAGTGTAGTCCTTAATCATATTGTGTAACTCAATCTTGTGCTCAGCGTTGAGAACATGACTCAAATCAATGAGTTCAGTGTTGACCAAATTAATGAGCAGATTTGGTTCATCTTTGATCAATTTAACTCCAGTCTTCCCAATTGAAAAGTTAGCTTGCTGAATACAGTCATTTCCGAAAATAAGTGGAAAAGGTATACAGTCATCACGAACAACGTGTATGTGTGACTGAAATGAAGTGTTGTCAATTATGATTGAACCTTGAAAAAATCCAATAGGGTAAATTCTTTGTTTTCCAATACCAGTGAAAGTTATTTGCGAAGGGTATAGCGATGGGGATGCAATTTTTTTATACCACGTTTCCTGTAAAATAGTGGCTTGCGAACCTGTATCTACAAGGGCATCTAAGAGAACATCGTTAATTTTAACTTCAATTTGCATAGAGTTCAATGTTGGACCCACGTTAAGAGTAACTGAGTTAACGGTGTGGTCAGCTGGAGGTTGAGATTTCGATGAAGCTGAGAATGTGTTGTTTGGGCAAGCGTCACTTTTATGTCCCCAAGAATTACAACTAAAGCATTTCGGAGATCTAGATGGACAAGCACTTGATTTGTGGTTCCGACGGCCACAGTTAAAGCAGATTATCTGATTTCGAGTACTGTGTGGTTTATGCTCAAAATTTTGGTTACCCTTCTCAAAATTTCGTTTATTATCTTGCAATTGTCTGACATCTCTATGGCGTTCATTTGAAATGCAAGAAAAATTCTTATTGTAACTCTTATCTTGTTGGTAAAGTCTTTCAAATATTCGTAACTTTTCTTTGAATTCGGGAAATGTCTTACACCCATAAAGTATTATTTTGTTATTTGCAGAACTAGGAATTCCATTAATAACATAATCAAAAATAGAAGATGCATCAATATTTGCACGTGAGCCAATTTCTCTCATATCAATTAAATAATCACTTAATGACTCATTATACTTTAAACGCCTTTGTTGCAACATTTTATGGACATCTGCGCTATTAAGTTTTGTTGAAAATTCCTCGAGTAAACTCTGTTTTAAAGAATTCCATGTCACAATACCATGTAAGGATTGAACATATTTAAGGGCTGAAGAAGAAAGACATCTTTTGCAAAAAATTATTCGGTGAGAATTATTGACAATTCCGTTCAGAAAAAATATTTCCTCGAGGTCGTTTAGCCATAATTCAATTCCAAATGCATCGGATGTTCCGTGGAACTTTGGAATGGAATCAGCCAAGTCCTGAAATCCTATATGAACGAATCCACTGGCACCAGCGAAAGGAGTTGGTGCGAAAGTTTGTTTAGTCTCTGCGGGCGAGAAAAAAGGATCTGGGATGTGACCTTCAGAAGCAGCTGAGGAAAACAAATTTCGGTGATAGACGTTGTGTGGTGAATCATGGTCTTCAGCTATTGTTTCGTTTCTCACGATTGGAGAATTAACGCGTTGATTTGGATCGTTCGGCTGACCGATGTATGTTGATGCGTTCTGAGCTAGATCGTCTTGTATACTTCTGGTTTCAACACGAGAGGGAGGAAAGAGATGAGAGTCTATCGGACCCGTTTCCTGCTCTTCAAAATCCGACTCAATTTCTGTTGTTGATTTGAGCAGCTCGAAATCCTTTAGACTGTCGTCAATTGCATTTAACAGCTGTTTGGGTGAGCCGTTACAATTCAAACCCAAAAAATCACATACGAGAATTAAATCGGTATGCTTTAAAGATGTGAAAATTTCCTTCTCGGATTCCTCTGATCTCGTAAATTCAGGGTCAAATCCAGAAAACAGTCGTAAGTTTTTCCGATTCATTCGGTCGCCAAAAGAGTTAAAAATTACGAAATGCAACATCTTAATTACTTTTGTTTTGGCATTCGTTAAGCCCTTGGAGATAAATGGAATTTCATTGAGAGTGAGAGTCGTCATTGTGGTGAATACGTAAAATTCCAAACAAAAGAAAATGAGGTTGTACTCACAGATGTGACGAAGAGGATATCTGATGGTAATCCAAATTTTTTGGCTGATAGCCCACTAGATATTTCGACAGGAAGGCAGTTTCGTCAGAGGCGTTTTCTGGTCCAGGACATCGATGTTGTATCGTCTTCAAATCCGTCTTGTGGTGACCTGGCCGTACTGGCTTGAAGTTTCGTCGTGTAACTGTCGTGTCTCCGCCGTCGTCTTCCTTCAATCTTAAGCAATCGTTGTGGTTTCCGGCATCTTCCGTGTTGGTTCAGGCATCATCTTTGGTGGCTGGCATCGTCTTAGGTGGTTCAGGTATCGTCTTAGGTGGTTCAGGCATCATCTGTGGTGGTTGGCATCGTCTTAGGTGGTTCAGGCATCATCTGTCGTGGTTGGCATCGGTATTATGGAGTTAGTCCGAGCTCTCATTTATTATGGAGTGGTCCGAGCCCCCATGTATTATGGACGGGTTGCTTCGTCCTTTGGTTTTAATGGATTGGAGGCAGGAGTTCTCATCATTTTAAGCAATTTAATTAGGATATAAGCATTTACATGTGAAACTATATACAGATGAAAATTAAAGCTATTGGGTGATTGCAAATTAGCCAGTTCCTGAGCTACATCTTAACCGTCTTCATCTTTTACTAGCTCTGCTCCTTCTCTGCGTAGGTGTTTGCGCCTTGGGCGTTGGCTGATCATCATTGGTTGATTTCATCCAATGGCTGGCTGCAACGTTGCTGCTGGGGGTCTGGATGATGCAATATGCTCTCTGGTTGCGTCACATGGCTGACGCAAGAGTCTTCGTGATGTTACATATATATATATATATATATATATATATATATATTTGATTTCTTCTAAAATTGGAGTAGACTAAAATTAATGCCTTGCAATAGTATCTTTCTGAGATAATCTGTAGTCTACCCTAGTAATCAGACAATCTAAAATATATTTTCGTTCGTAAAGTTTTAAGATGCAAGGGGCTATATTTGGCCAAGCTGCGCCAAACACAAGACAGAAGACGTCAACTAATTGACATACAAACACACGAGGAGAGAAAGTTTTTCTGTCACAAAGAAAGAAACACACCAGGTTAAAGTTAGAAAAGTACATGAATCGAACCTGCGCTGTTTATTACATACAGGTTGTTAGCACAGTGGCCAAATCCTCTGAACAGCTAATTTATTTATGATTTTTGGTTTCGTAATATGATTGTATAAATTTCGAATCCTGTGGAATATAAAGAAATAGAGATACCTAAAATGTAAAAGTTTTGATTTTTTCAACTAGTGCGAAATGCTCGTTAGATTCGCTTTTTTGGAACTTAAAACAATTTTTACATTTCATTAAAAATTGTTTTCTTTGGAACGAAGAATGAAGAAAGAACCTCATCAAAACCTATTCATTTCTGTCTCACAATTGCAAATACAATCACTGCTAACTATTCTGGAAATGTTATTAGCCTACTGAAGCTAGAATAAAAATTCTATTGTATTAGAAAAATATATTCACTTGAATTCTTTCAATGATAAATATCCTATAGCTATATTTCTAAAGTGTACTCCCAGCCTGTGAATAAAAAAGTTTACAATTGACCGGAGTTTTGGGAAGCATTGTGAAACATTGTTCATTCATTTGCAAACACACCATGAATGGATGTATTTTCAAACATTACTTAGGAAAAAAAGAGTGAGTTCAAATATTTAGTGATCACTAATGAATAGTTTTCGTTTTGAATATTTGTTTGATTTCTTGCAAGCGAAAACAGAATGCCCCACTTAAAGAGAACTTTCATGTTTTCTTTTCGGATTCGATTGTCTAATGAGTAAAAAGGAGTATGGTAGAGTGTTGAAGTTTTGTAAAAACTCGCGTCTTGAGGCTGAGTGTTTGACTCAATGTGTGTTGTTAATTGCTTCGAGTCTCTCGAGCTCAAGAAATTAATGAATGTTTTATATCCGCCGTTTCTTTGTTTCTACTTTCACAGGAGAGTACAATGGAAAAAAGAGTCGCATTTGAATATCTTCGGAAACAATGTCGACACTTTTTAAATAGTCGGAATAAGCAAACTCCGGAATGCAGTGATTTAGTCATTGAAAGGTCAACGGTCGTGTTATCCGGTTTATCTGTATTGATTAATCGTCTGGATTGAGGAATTTGGTAGGTAGTTGAATCAACTTCGCACTGGAGCAACGGGCTATTGGCGACGATCCAGAATCAATCCCGTAGGAAAAGATCCGAAGACAACATCTCGTTTGAATGTTTGTGATGTGGCAAGGTTCATATATTTAGAAGTAAAACAGTTTTAAATGGTCTCAAACCAAATATGAAGTTTGAGAGGGATTTTCAAAGTAAAAGCAAACCAACCAGACGGAATAGGACGCACACCGGGTTTACCTTAAAATGTAGTTTATCGTCGTTTTGTCGGAGTTTGGCGTTTAATTTAATTGGCGGTGACCAATCAACCATCAGATATGCAAATCGGAATTCATATTTTGGAATTTTTATTGGCAGGTAGGTAGTTGAATTTACATAGCACTGGAGCAACATGACGTATTGGCGACGGTCCGGGATCAATCCCGAAGGGAAAGACCCGAGGACAACACCTCGTAATTTTGAACCACGTCAGATGACGAGAA
The DNA here is from genome assembly GCA_933210815.1 of Meta bourneti. Lineage (NCBI taxonomy): Eukaryota > Metazoa > Arthropoda > Arachnida > Araneae > Tetragnathidae > Meta > Meta bourneti. The sequence continues at coordinate 7,922,307 of OW119933.1, forward strand.
TAACACCTGACAGAAAATGCCTCTATTAACATGGAGCTTTATCTAACACTCGTTAGTAAAGTTTATTGAATTGTTCTAACGCGCATGCTAATGCGCAGTTGCATATACGTTCCTGCTAGGTAGGTGGGTATTTTAATTAACGTCACAGTGGAGCAACACAACGGGCAGTCGTCATATCATACAGTCGTGAACAACTATAACTTCTACAAAACACGCGTTGGTTACTGACGTCAACGCAAGTTAGGTTGAATTTGCGTATCACCACAACGAATAGATAGGGGAGGTAAAAACATAGGGATTAGTGCGTCTACTGAATATAGAGCGTGTTCGTGATTAAAGTAGAGACTACCATCTGCTGAAACTGCGTGATGGAATAATATAGATTAGTTTCACCGCTATGGCGCTTCGAATTTCGACAGGGAACTTGAGCAGATCAAAGAAGGGTATGAATTAGGGGATATGATCTTGTCCCACTCGCAATACTATCTCATTGCAAGCAACAATGTCCAAGATGTGTATGCGCTTCCCTCATCATGTGGGGCAGGTGCAACCCCATGAAATAGCATTTGAAAGTATTTTTTTTAAGTTATATCAATGTGATATATTTTTAAACAATTAAGAGTATAAACGTATTAGTAAAGGGTCTGGGAGTGCGTGATGCGAATATGAAGTTTTAAATAACTATTGGGAACAGAGTTGTAATTGTTTCAAATGAACTTTGAAGATTTGAGTTCACACTTGCCCCACCACATACTACTGAAAAATGATTCAAAAAAACATGTTTCTAAGCGGCATGATTGCAACAGGAAAATCATTCATGAGTATCTAAACTTTAAATTTAATTATTTTTACACAAGGTAGAAATACAAAAATGGAAATGTGAGATTTCCAACCATACCGATTGGATGAACGATTATCGGTTCAATTGATGCTGATAATATTTCCCTGAAGGCGAACGGTTTGTGGAATTCCGACTCTATCGTTGGGATAGATAAATATAGGCTTGTTTTAATTTGTGCGAATTAAATTTCCCTGAAGCCGAACGATTTTGAAATTGAGAGATTTCCCATCGTACCAATGGATTGGGTGATTGTAGAAATTTTGCTGCGGATAAAATTTCCCTGAAGTGGAACTTTTTTTAAATTAAGAAATTTCCCACCTTACTGAGATGGGATGGATGATTATAGGTTAAATGTAAATTGCTGGGAATGAAATTTGTCCAACGGTTTTGGAAACTGAAAGATTTCCGATCCTACCGATGGGATGGATGATTATAGGTTTAATGTAAGTTGCTGCGGACAAAATTTGCCTGAAGTCCAACGGTGTGGAGAATAAAAGATTTCCGACCCTACCGATGGGATGGATGATTATAGGTTCATTTTAATTTGCTGCGAATAAAATATCCCTGAAGTCGAACGGTTTTGAAATTGAGAGATTTCCGACCCTATCGATGGGATGGGCAGGTTCATTTTAAATTGCTATGAATAAAATTTCCTTGAAGTCGAACGGCTTCAGTATTTTACTTGTCGTCTGTATTGTCTTCGCACGAGTCAGCGGGAACGTGCAAGTGTACTGTCCAGCCACTGGTTCATGTGAAATTATCTTTTGATACGTTATGCTAAACGAAGGCAATGTGTGAAAACGATACCCCAAATTTTCATGCATGAATTCCCGCAATGTTCCCATTAGGCTGGAACGGTTGAACGTGGAAAGCAAGGAATTATCTTGTCCATAAATTTACCCCACCTTGCATATATTTCGGGATATTTGTTGCTTAAGGTAATGGATAGTTAAATTGAAAGAGGAGAGATGTTATCCCTAACAAATGTGCATCGGCACTCCTCGGAACATGCCAGTCTTTATTCGGAGTTATTGGCAATCTGAATAAGAATTAACTGCACTCCTCGGCTATTATAATGCACAGACAACACGTTTCTGTTTAGTTATTAGATTTCATTTTTGGAGTGTCCGTATATTGCGGATTTAGGATCGTGCTTCAGACCTCATATTCTTATCGGGATTTTATTGTATTTTAATTTATTTTGTGGTGCGGTTGGATTACGCGATTCATTGCTATCGGAAAAGGTCATTTGTATGAGAGGGAACGTAAACAAATGCTTAAATGTTTTATCTTTAATGACAATTCTTGTGTTTGTGCGGTATGAAGAATTAATTATTTATTGTCTCAGAATTTATAGACGGATTGCATTTTACATCAGGTTTCAACTATTAATATTTTATATGAATAGATTTTAACATTTAAAACTGCGTTGTAGTTTTTTTCTCCGCCGTATACTTCCGATATTGCCGTAGTTTTTCCGTATGATGAGTGTAACAATTTAAATGCACATGTTGTCTGAGCACAAATCGAGATGGTAATATAAAATGTCATGAGACTTATTGTCTTGAAGAAATATTGCAGATACTAATTTAAGTTTTGTTTGTAATTTGACTTATTCGTATGGCTTCTATAGTTTCTTTTGGTGGGGTCAATCTAGAAAAAATATATTTGTTATTTTTAACAGGTAACGAAAACCAGAGCATGTTACTTACAGAACTGGGAAATCTAAATGTTTAAAAGTAAAACTTAAAGTTTCATCGATAATTGTGTTGTTCAGTCTGAAAACTTAATGTCATACAAGTACTCTGCAGTAACCTTCTCTTTGTAAAAATTGTTTTTTGACAAATCTTTGAACTGCAGTAAAAGACGTATCTGAGAGTTTTCGGTATAATAGTTTGATAATGTAATTTGCTTGTAAAATTATTCTCAATGTAGCATGGTAGATTTTTTGCGTTTGTGTACGTACATACTTCCGAATCCTTTTCAAAAATGCGAAATGTTTCAACTTTATGTTGTGTATTTATGTCATATCGATTCTTAAACACTGACAGGAATCTAGACTAGTTTTGTACTGACACTAGTATTTTATTCGTGACAGTTAATATAATCTTCCAATATTCCTTATAACAGCGACACAGTACTCCATCTTAATCCGACTGCTACTTCCTAAGTCTATAATATCCATCTCAACAAAAATGGATCCCTTACAAATGAAAGCGAAGTTGACTGCGTGTCTCACACGTTACAGGCGTACCGATCCCTGGAAATCGACAATGAATATGTATGCTGCCAATGAATACCTCCACTATGTCACGGATATTGCCGGAATGCTGATTGGTTGAACCGAATGCATCGTCGAGACATCATTCCTTTAACTCTAGTTCCTTGGCGGAGAAATTCGATATCTGTGTGTATTTTATTCCAGTCTCATTTCTCCCGGATCCAAAATAGATAATGTCTTCTTATCGTTCTTCCCCCCTGACGTTGCACCCGAAAAAAGTCAAGCGCGTGAAAAAATAATAATAAAATAAAGGCCTTCAATCGTTCTCTGTCATCGTTCAGGATTTGGGACCTTGATCGGTCTACGTCTCCGTTTGGATTTACTAGATGGGCTGCGAAATCCCCCTAGGCCTCAGGTGACTGGGAATAAATGAGAATTTGCGGATCTGCCCCAGCGTCCTTTATTCGGGCGGTGGGGAAAATAAATAAACAAATAAATGAAACATGGCGTGACGGGCGGGCCAGAAAGGGGAGGGGAGGTTGTACGTGTGTCCGATGACGGCCGGCGTGTCGGGATTTATGGGAAAGAATTCAAAGGCGTGCTTGTTACATGACGCCATAGTCGTTATCGTTCGCCGATGCCGTGGCTGCCATCAAAACTGAACAAAATGATGGAGGATATCCCGTCGGAAGAAAATCGACACTTTAGCAACGGTGCTGTGTGGACTGATGAGTGGGTAAGGAAAAAATGGTCGGAAATGTATTTGAAGTATAATTAAGAATATATGGAGGATAACCTCGCGACTGAACAGACTGAACGAACTGATGATGGACGATATTCCGTTGAGAGCAAATCGACAATTTAGTAACGATGCTGTGTTGATTCATGAGTGAGGAAGGAAAGAAATGATCGGAAATGTATTTCAAGTATAATTAAGAATATATGGAGGATAACATCGAGACTGAACAGACTGATGGAGGATATTCTGTCGAGAGAAAAACGACAATTTGGTAATGATTTTCTGTATCGATTCATGAGGGAGGAAGGAAAAAATGATCGAAAATGTATTTGAAGTATAATTAAGAATATATGGAGGATAACATCGCAACTGAACAACAGATCGAACGAAATGATGGAGGATATTCCGTCGGGTGAAAATCGACAGTTTAGTAACGATGCTGTGTGGATAAATGAGTGAATAAGGAAAAAATGATCGAAGGTGTATTTGAAGTATAATTAAGAATATATGGAGGATAACATCAAAACTGAACGAAATGATTGAGGATATTCCGTCGGGACAAAATCGACACTCTAGCAATGATGTTGTGTGAATTGATGAATGAGGATGGAAAAATGATCGGAAATGTATTTGAAATATCATTAAGATTACATATGGAGGATAAAATCTCAACTGAGCAGACTGAACGAAATAATGGAAGATATTCCGTTGGAAGAAAATCGATAATTTAGTAACGATACTATGTGGATTCATGAATGAGGAAGAAAAATTATAATTAAGAAAGTAATTATTAAGTAATATATGAAAGATAATATCGATTCGATAAACTGAACAAAATGATGGAGGATTTTCTGTTGGAAATGTATTTACACTTTAACAACGGTGCTGTGTGGACTGACTGATGAGTGAGTAAAGAAAAAATTATCGTAAATATATTTGAAGTAATAGGTTAAGAATTGATGGAGGATGACAAAAGTTGGACAAACTGAACAAAATTATGGAGGATATCCCGTGGGAAGAAACTCGACACTTTAGCAACAGTTATGTGTGGACTGATGAGCGAGGGAGAAAAATGATCGGAAATATATTTGAAGTATAATTAAGAATTCTTGTGTTGGTAACAGCTTGGGTGGGAAAAATTAGCCGTTACCCCAACTCTTGAATCTGATGGTGGAACAGCTTGCGAAAATCGCGGGGCCGGGCATTTTTGTTGGTGTACCCGCTTTCTGATTCAGATGGTTATATCTTCATTTGGGCCCCATGCGGAGACTGAAATCTGTTTCTTGGTGCATTTTTTTATTTCCCCGGACTCGGATTTTTTATTGCTTTTACTCCGAGGCATTTACTCAAGGATATACACAGAAGTTGTAGCGATCTACACTCTTTTGCGATGAACATTTCTAACTTTTTATGTTGGTCTTATGTTTCCTGTGCAACCAACTCTGATCTTTGACTCTTTTTCCTCAGATTCTTCCTTAGTTTACTAGTACGATTGATAAAAGTAGTGTGATTTGTTTTTCTAAGATGCCTAGAAATTATATATATATATATATATATATATATACGGGTGTAGTTTTACAATCACTCTCTTTTGGATAATTTTATGAGTGAATATTTATAGTTTGTATATTTATTCTATATTATATATATAGATTATATTTTCTTTTACTGGAAAAGAGGGCCGCGGTGGCCCGGTTGGAAGAGTAACGAACTAGCAACCGAAGGGTTGCGAGTTCGAATCCAGCCAAACACCGTCGTGTACAAAGGGGGCTGGTGCACGTTAAATCTGTCGTGGCCTCAAATGTCCTCACGTTGGCGTGGTGTGGAAGTTTGGAGAGTGGGGTGCCAGCTCAGGTGTTGCCTCGTCATCTGACCGTGGTTCAAAATTACGTGGTGTTGTCCTCGGATCTTTCCCTTTGGGATTGATCCCGGACCGTCACCAATAGCCCATTGTGTTGCTCCAGTGTGACGTTAATTGAAATACCAAATACCAAATACCAAATTACTGGAAAAGAACTGATGATCTCACAATATTGGCTAAACAGTGTTTGTTCTTGTTTATAATGAAAAAATTTCTAAGAATAGTCCTGTAGTTATTCACAAATTGTACTGGCTTTGAAATGAATTATACACTTATTAGTTTTATAAAGCCTTCGAAAGCCTTGTTAACTCTGATTGAACAAAACTTTTTATTCTACTAATCAAACTACTGATCAAAATCATGCAATGTCATCTGATTAACCGCGTTCTTTGAATGATTTCTGAATAGACAAAAAAGTCATAATTTGTGTCATTTGACTCAACTAACAAACGATTTCCATCCATTGGATCGTTCCATCACCCGTTCATTTGTAACGTTTCTTTTATACGAAATTTTTTTTTGTCAATTAAAAGTAAATTACACCTAACACATTGAATAATCTCTGAGAGGCATTTTCTGTCAAGCTAAATATAGGTGGCGGTAGTGTCTGCGATGGAACGTATTTCCTGGACATATTCCGAACGTGACGCTATTTCGCTTGTTTTTCGAATTTCAGCATTTTGCGAGTAAAAATTCCAAAAAAAAGAATTTCGACTTGGTATATCTGATGGTTGATTGGTCAACGCCAATTAAATTAAGCATCAAACTCCGCCAAAACGTCGATAAACTACATTTTAAGGTAACCTCAATGTGTGTCACGCGAGAGTATTTGGGTAGCGGAAGAGTCTTCATATTCCGTCTAGTTTGTTTGCTTACACTGAAAATCTCTCATACTTCATATCTGATTTCGATATCATGTAATTTTGTCAATTAAAAGTAAATTACACCTAACACATTGAATAATCTCTGAGAGGCATTTTCTGTCAAGCTAAATATAGGTGGCGGTAGTGTCTGCGATGGAACGTATTTCCTGGACATATTCCGAACGTGACGCTATTTCGCTTGTTTTTCGAATTTCAGCATTTTGCGAGTAAAAATTCCAAAAAAAAGAATTTCGACTTGGTATATCTGATGGTTGATTGGTCAACGCCAATTAAATTAAGCATCAAACTCCGCCAAAACGTCGATAAACTACATTTTAAGGTAACCTCAATGTGTGTCACGCGAGAGTATTTGGGTAGCGGAAGAGTCTTCATATTCCGTCTAGTTTGTTTGCTTACACTGAAAATCTCTCATACTTCATATCTGATTTCGATATCATGTAAACTGTTTTACTTCTACATTTATGAAACTTGTCTCAGTTTTTGTTTATAACTCTACGATGTTAGGGCTGCATTTTATCAACGATCTTGCATAGACCGGCTCTGACGTTGTGACGAGTTGGTATTTGAGTTACGTGGTTTTGTATGAATTTACTCGTTAAAGTAGGAGGGAAGTTAATTGGAGCAATGCGTTCGTTCCGCAATCGGCGTATTTATCGTGGTTTCTGGCTCCAAATTTAGTGTTTGGTGCCAGAAGCGTTAGCAGTGATTACGAGTTGACGAAACACAATCCCTTTGAATGTCGCCATACAGGGTTTTGCGTATGGCAGCTCTTTCACTTGGGGAGTTCACCTTTTTATAAATGGACTTCCACATGTCATCTGCTTCCTCACCGGAATTGTACAATACCGATATTTCCAGTTATTTAATGTTTGTTTCCTGTGTACAATTGTCAATGCTTGAATTGCTATCTGATGAATAATATTTTGATTCCTGTTTCATCTTTTTCAGTCAGTCATTCCAGATGCAGAGTTGTTCTATTAAAGTCGTTTGTTGCGGTCATTAAGTAGCGTGCAAATCTCAGCTCGACCAATTACTTTTGAAATCGTTCGACACACCTATTTTCATAACGGGTGAGTAGCCACTTTTTTAGTATTAGAAAGCATGTGTTTGGTGTCTTACTGTTATCCTCCCTCTTTGGTTTCCGAAGTTAGTATTACTTTCAGCTATGGTCGTTTAACCAAGATCTATAGTCAGGGCTGCCACTGGCGACTAAAAGACAATTTTTTGCTTCTATTTTCTACCTTGGCGACTAGGGATATCTTTTGAAGCGAAAGAGAAAGAACAGTTCAGTTATAGTTGTCCGTGAATAAATGCTTTCGTGATTTTTAGCTGTGATCGTTTAACCAACTTCGGTTTCATTAATTTATTCTTACTATATGCAATGCTTTCTCAAATAAAATCCGTACCTAAATAGATATCGATTGTAACACTACGCTATAACTCAGCTGTAAGAGAGAAGCTTACCTAGAAAATAATCAGGCCACAAAAATTCGTTATACTTTTACTCTTTTCTCGGTTTTTACTAGCGCACCTTTTTCTCTACTCAGATAAGCTCATCCTAAACCTTCTGTCATTCTCCATCCTTGTATCTGAGAAAAAATTGCTCCCTTACGAGATAAGCTCTGAATTATGCGATGATGATTTCTAAAAACTTCTTAAAGAAAACGTTTGAAAATTGTTTTATTTCCACCCCATGTGAAAGTTAGTCCGTGCTTTTGTGGCAGTTACCTTGAAATATGATGCTCCCTCGACACCCCTCCTAGATGCAATGGTTTTCAAATGAAAGCCGTACGTAATAAATATCGGTTGCAACACCGCGGCAATATCTCAGTTGTAAGCTCACCTAGGAAATAATCAGGGTAAATGTGTTATCATTTTACCCTGTTTTTCGGTTTTTTACTAGCGCACCTTTTTCTACTCAGATAAGCGAACGCATCCTAAACTTTCTGTCATTCTCCCTCCTTGTATCAGAAAAAAAGCTCCCTCACGAGATAAAAGCACTGAATTATGCTAAAACCTTTGAAACAGATATGACCCTATAAAAGGTATAATAAGAACTTCTGGTGTTTGGTGATGGGCTGTGAGCAGGAAAATACGCCCGCTGAAATTATGCCGTTTTATAAGATATATAATCGTAATCTTAAAGTAGTTTCGGGAAGTGTTCAGGTTGTTTCAGTTATCAGTGCTTTATTACAGGTAGTTCTCTTTCGTGAATTTAATCGCATTGCCTCTAGTTTTTCGTTAGCTAGAGATTTCTGGAGTCAGATCATACTTACTCCATGTTTCTGTGTACATATATATAAATGGCATTTCTTAGAGATATTCTTTTGATATTAAAAGAGAATAATATGTGAAACAAATGAGTACGAGTGTTCGTTATATACAAGTCGCTCGTAATCCAAAGTGAAATGTTGCATAGTTTGCATAGGTTGGGGAATAGTTACAACGGGGGATAGGTATCTGTATCTCAATCTTTTGAGTTTGAATTCGCAGTCGGGGATGGATTACGCATGATATGTATCGTAGATAACTTTTCGAGTATCTATTCACTAACCCTCCAAGTGGTTTCGACGAAATATCTCTTCCATCAAGATCTGACCAATTTTGATAATGACGAGATATATTTCGCATCAAGATATTGCCGATGTTTTTATGATGACGATATCAAGATCTGATCAGTTTTCTTCTAATGACGAGATACCTCGTCGAGACAACCACCAAAAGGGGTTCTCTATCGCGGGTTCCTTTCTCGTAACTCACCCGGGTGTATTGCGGGGCCACTGTGGCTCAGTGGATGGGGCCACTGTGGCTCAGTGGATATGCCCACTGCGTTAGCAACCTTCGAGTTGTAGGCGGCGCAGGTTCGATTCTTGTCAGCTGCATTCCTCCCTGGGTGTATTTCTCTTTTCTGTATCAGTAACACTTTCATTGTGTGTGCCCGTCTATTACTTGATATTGTAAGTATTGTTTTTGGCGCAGCTTGGACAAATATGGCCCTTGCGCCTTAAAACCCCCAAACAAACAAAAAAACTGAATATTGCTCCTAGACTTTCTCTGAAGTTCAAAGTTGATGCAGGATTTTATGAGAAAAACTGAAATATCTTTGAGATTATTTTTTGAAAAAATGATCTCTTCGTGTAAAAGTTCCTGATGAATATTTTTCTGATATTCATCAATTAAAAAACAAACACAAAAATTTACCTGACAAATTCAAAGATGTTAAGTCTTAACTATTGACTTCGTCATACATCTAGCAGACTTAGAATTAATACTTTCGAAGCTCAATTTAAAGACTGTCCACGAAATATAAAATTATCAAATGCTTAAAGAATATATTCTTAGTAGTTCTTATTAAGATGTATAGAAATGTTACAATAATAACACGCTTACTAAGATTTTTATAGCGCGTGCCTAAAATGGCAGACGTCAACGCATACCTATATTTTATCTAGGAACCTTTCTTAGCATTTGATCCAGTTCTTTTTGTGGAACATGACGAGTCCTCTTCGATTCTTCAAAAGCTTGGTTGGTCGACCTGCAGGTATAATGCAATCAGTCTCACGTAAACGATCCATAAATAAAAATCCAAAGGTGTTAATCAGGCAGTCTAAGAGGAAATACAACCGGTCCTCTTAAATCAAGTCACCTATCTGGAAACTCGCGATTTAACCACATACTCACCGCTGAAGTGTGAGGAGGTGTGCTGCATCTGAAACCACATGTGTGGGCGTGATGCCGAAGGCAGTACATCCATAAAGTCAGAAACAACGCCATTTAGAATAAGTTTAAGAAATGGATTGCCCGTCCGAATATTGCTGTATGGGACCACCTAACGGGTTTTGGAAAATGTTACACCATACCAAAGGTGAATTGCCAATTGTGGATAGTATTACCATTGATAATGAACCTTGTGAACGATTGCTGTCGTTCCAAAAGTGTTCATTTTTACAATTGGTGCTTGTCTTGATAGAAATAGCTTTCTTCAATCCAAAGCACATTTCTCAATGATCGGGGTTATAGTCTTAATGAATTGGGCCCAGTTGCGCAGGTATTTAGGCCTTGCTCAGTTTGTCTTCTGTGGTATTATTCATGGATATTTTATGTATACCGCTGAAATATTTTTAACATTTTTCCTCGTTGAATACTCATTTCTGAATTAGGTGTTTATGCAATAGCATGAAGATAAATGGCAAAGTCGAACTTACTCATCTGTATAATGTCTCATCTTTACTTTGGCCTTTCTTGGGACGTCAGCATTCTGTATAGTCTTCCTGAATTGGGCCTAGTTGCAGGTATTTAGGTCTTACTCAGTTTATCTTCTATGGTATTCACGAATAGTTTATGTGTGCCTTCGAAGTAATTCCAACGTTTTCCTCGTTGAATACTCAATTCTAAATTAGGTGTTGATGCACTAGCATGAAAATAAATTCCGAAGTGAGTCCAAATGCCTTTATCTAACTCATCTGCACACTGCCTCACCCTAACTTGACTTTTCTGGGAACGTCAGTACTCTACAGTTGGTAAGTTAAAAAAACAGGAATCAATTAGGAAAACGACTCATGTATCCCTGAGCAGTTTTTCCCAAATTACTGTTACTATAAAACATGTATTTTCTAATGCTAGTTTATGGATCACATGATCCTTCAAGCACTAATTGGCGAGAACTCGGCAGTCTCTACGTTACCCTGGGGCACCATTGGCGTGATTGTCATATTAGCCCTCGAGTAACAAGGAATGACAGTAGAGCGATCAAACCATACTATACTATATCCATATTTTTTTATTCATATGACTTTTCAACTCAGATATACGCACAGGTACTGATTGTAATATTACAGGTAGGATTGTTGCATATTGATTGTCACATTAAACCTCGCGTAGCAAAACGTGACCGTAGAGTGACCAATCCATGCTATACTGGAGTACAGCATTCTATTTTCCTTTTTTTTATTCATATTACATATTTGAACTCGTATAGTATACAGGTACTGATTGGTAAATTACAGGTATCATTGACTATTGTTTTATACTAATTGTCACATTAGCCCCTCGCGTAGCAAAAAATGACCTTAAAGCGACCAAACCATACTGTACAGGGGTACAGCATTATATCTTCCTTTGTTGAATTGATATGACAGTTCAACTCGTATACATACAGGTATTGATTGTAATATAGGTATGACTGTTGCATACAGATTGTCACATTAAATCTCGCGTAGCAAAAAATTGACCTAGAGCGACCAAGCCTTACTATTCTAGGGTATTGCATTCTATCTTCCGTTTTTAATTCATGACATTTCAGCTCAAAATATTGGGTAACCAAAATATGAAAAACAATATCCGTTCTTCGCTGGATAAATTAAATTTTTTATTCTGCTTTTAATTTTTTGCTCTTGTTTTCTAACCCATTTCAACAGCAACTGGTGTGTTAGCTTTTAATTATCCAGAAATGGCTAAAGAAAAATAGGAATGTATTGAAAGTATTGCAGTAAACTTGCTCTTAGCACGACACCGTGTTCGATTTCGAAAAGGCAATAAAAATCATAATGAAAATTCCGTGTTTATGCATCATTAGTTTGTCTGCCATTTCTGAATATGTTTCTCTTTTTTACTGGTATATAGACTCGACCCCAAAGATGACTATTTTCTTAAAGTGAGCAAGAAAGGAATGGTTTTTAAAGTAATTCATTGCTTGCGTGATGTGTATTTAATGTCTTTATTTTTAGTCTCGTCCTAATGTTCCCTTTCTGATGTTATTGCTACGTAATATTTACTTCCGACTGTGTTGAATCAGCGACGGACCTAAGCTTTTTACTGTGTTTGAAATCAAAGTTTATTCGAATGACTTAGAATAGCTTAGACCGACTTGGGCGTAAATAACGTGAACTTTTAATCTTTTGAAAAAATGAATAAAATTTAATAGCGTCCCTTAATTGAAAACGCTTTCTGGTAAAATTTTTCAAACACAGTAGACTCCCCGCTCTATAACGACCCTGAGGGCTCCTTCGTTCCACGAATACTATATGAACGAATACTATATGAACGAATACTATATGAACGAATACTATATGAACGAAACAAATCCCATGCACTTGACTTAACGCCATTAGCCATATGGCTTCCCAATACTTCTGTATTCTATTTCGAAAATGATTAATCGCAGTGCACATGTCTAAGTCGTAGGTTGTCTACTATTACATAAAATGCACTCACTCAGGAGAGTCAACAATGTTCGGATAAAATACGTGTGCACGCAGACAGTTATGCCCAATCAGGAAACGAACTCACACTTGGGCTTAAATGACGTCAACTTTTAATTTCTTGAAAAAAATTCAATCAAATTTAAGAGTCCCTTAGTTGAAAGTGTTTTCTGGTAAAATTTATCAAATGCAGTAGACTCACATTATAAGGAACCTGAGGCACCTTCTTTCCAGGGTACGTAGGTATTTTAATTAACGCCGCACTGGAGCAACACAATGGGTTACTTTCGCTCCAGGCATGCTATATGAATGAAACAAATGCCAGGCGCTTAACGTCATTCGCCATATGGCTTCCCAATACTTCTGTTCTCTATTACTAGAATTATCAAGCGCAGTGCGACTAAGTGTTGAGCCGTCACAGGTTGTCTACTATTACATGAAATACAGTCAGGAGAGTCAACAATATTATAATAAAATAAGTGCACGCGTACAGTCGTGCAAAGTAAGGAAACGAAACTCAGCAACTAAAGCCTTCCTTGTAGAGTCTGGGACGATGTCACTAGAGGAAAGAAGCCATTCTCAAGATTTAACTTTAGCAGCATTGACAAGTCTTTCTTTTAGGGGTGTTTGAACATCTCTTTTATCCAAAGTTTCGAAGTTGGGATGTTTTATCAAATGGTTGTTATATCAAACATTCCCCTTTCGGTTGTTTTTTCAGGGGGAGAGATTGAATGCGATTTTCCTACCTTTTAAATTCTCACAATTTAAAAAAAGTCATTTATTTGCATTAGAAACTATCCTAAATGAATAACAATATCAAATAAAGTATGAACTAGTGTAGGTAAGTATTTCATTAACGTCGCGCTGGAGCAACACAACGGGCTATTGGCGACGGTCCGGGATCATTCAAGATCCGAGGACACCACGTAACTTTGAACAATGGTCAGATGACGAGGTTACACCTGAGCTGGCACCCCACTCTCCAAACTTCCACACCACGCCAACGTGAGGACATTTGAGGCTCCGACAGATTTAACGTGCACCAACTCCTTTGTACACGACGGTCTTTGGTTGGATTCGAACTCGCAACCCTCCAGTTGCTAGTTCGTTACTCTTCCAACCGGGCTACAGCGACCCTGGACTAGTGTAGTAAAAATTTCAAAATGTAAGACTAAAGTTAAACACTGAAGATTGAAAAGCAATCAGTTTAATGCGATGCACTGCAGAAAGGAAACAAAGCGAAAGGGGATTTTGCATACATTCTAGATTTTCTTGAAAAATTCAATTATTTGTGTCTGCTTTAAAATCTGTCTGGAGGATTCAAAGATGATATTTTCTAAATGTTTGATGCCATGAAAGGTTTCGTCGCCATTTTGTTGACTTTCAAATAAGTTCCATGACACGTGATTGATAGGTAGAGAGAAGCCCTAGCGAATCGAACCATTTGGCGATTCTCTGAGACCTGAAAACTGCCTAATCGCTTCTACCCCCTCAACAAATCAAAAAACCAAAATCATCTGAAAGAATCAGGAGACACCGCCAACCTAAAGGTCGCTGCAACGAGATTTTTACGTTTTCTGGTCATTATATCGATCATAAAATAGCATTATATCTATCGGAGAATTGTCGGGGCCTTCTAAATGGGTCATTATATCGCAACGAGTCGTTAAATCATGAATCGCTACAAAACGAGTACCGTATAACGTATGATACACGAACAAAATACTGAATTGACTTAAATAAGTATCCAAGAGTAACCCTCAATGGTCTCATGGCTGGCATGTGTAACATCCAAATAAACTATTTCCTGCTTTTAACGATATAAAACTTCCATGTCGCTCAAGAGTTTGGATTAGTGCTCTGGGGGTTGCAAAGAAATGAATTCCATGAATCCATTTGGGAAGAAAAAGCATCAAAAGCAGTGGAAATACTACCCAGCTGTTATTTGATTTGAGTATTAATCGCTTCTCTACTGCATTAAATTCGACAAAACCATTTTTATTCATCTATCTTATATGTACTATCTATCTTTGTATAATACTAATTACTAAATTGTCTCGATCATGTTAAGTGTCGTCTTGAGAGGAGGTGGAATATAGGATTTTCTCCCTTGACTGTCCGAAGTCAGCACTAAACCAATTCGAAAGTCTTGCATGCTGAAAGGGATTCGAAATATTACTTTAGTAAATGGCGTCTTTTTCTTATAGCTATTGTTTCTGAATTAATGAGATTCGCTACCTATCTCTTGGGGCGGAATGCATTGACTGTCATACATGCATCGACATGGGTCTAATGTAAATACTTGTTCTGTACCGTATGGTAAAGGCTACCGCGGAAGTTTGCGCCTAAATGATTTTCCATTGCGATTTGCAAGAAAGCTCTTCGGTGAGCGCCTCGGGAACAAAGTTATTAAATTGTCACTTTATTTTAGGGGGGGTTGGGTATTTCAATTAACGTCACACTGGAGCAACACAATGGGCTATTGGTGACGGTCCGGGATCAATCCCAAAGGGAAAGATCCGAGGACAACACCACGTAATTTTGAACCACACTTTATTTTAGGATATTTTATATTCCTCGATCTTCAGCGTCATCTGAAAGGCAAAAAACGCGCACCGATACATTCAAGAACTTAATGGCGCAGTGATTCTCGTTTTTATTGATTTTTTATTTAAAAAAGATGGACTCTTCCCCCCGCGTATGTCTTCTCCAAGCCCTCAGGATTCAAAGTATTCAAATACAATTTTGGATTCCAACCTAAAGTTAATGGATTGGGAAGTAACTGGTAAATGAATAAATGCAATCAGCTTTTTTTGACCCACAGCTATTTTTTAGAAGAAATACGGTTGATATTTATGAACTCTGACAGGCACTCAAACTGTTGTCTCGGTTGATATTTTCTCAAAGTAGCAACGTTTCAACTTTTAGATGAACCCTTACAAGGCAAAATATAAAGAAAAATATCTCCCATAGGGTTATTCTATTTCGTTTCCAATGGAATTAATAGCTTCACGGGCTTCTACAAGTAACAAAGCATTTGGAGTCATTCCATATCAATTCAACACAGCACTCAACCTTAATGTCTCCAATTTCAACGAAAATTGGTGAGGAGGTACTCTTGGTAGTAAACTAAAAATACCAGGTTTTGAAACAATCATTTGATTCGCTTAAAATGGCACAAATTGAAAATTTGAATTTATCTATTTTTTAAACTTTTGCAGCAACTCTGCTTTTAATATCTTTCAATATATCTGTTATAAGGCTATTTTTGGTGTCAATTGAAAGATTGTTTAACTGGGGTTGCATTTTATGCAACTTGTGTGAACGAAAAGTTAAAAAAATGTTAATTTATAGAATTAAAATTTTGATTTTTCAAAACCTACATTTTGAAAATTCTAAAAAATTAATTACGTGAGTTCATAAGCCTAATATACTCTAAAATTTTCAAGTTGGAACACTAAAAACCTTTCAAGATTTAATTGAAAACTCGAAAAAACGGCAAAATTTGGGTCGCATTAGGTTACGAATTTCGTAAAATCGAGAGTTCCTCTTATGTTCGCAAACGAAACTTGGGCTTATTTTAAAACCCATTAAACAAGCTTATATGCTACAACTGAATTTTTTTAGAAAAATGTTGAACAATCATAGCCTAAAATATATATTTTCCAAAAATTTTAAATGTAGTTTTTAAAAATCCAAGGTCATAAAATACGTGGCTTGACTTTCAAACCTTTTTCAATAAAAGGCAGGGTTGTAGCATATCAATTATATGCTTATTTCATGGGTTTTAAAATAAGCCCTAGTTCAGCTTTCTAACGTAAGTGGAACTCGAGAAGATTTTACGAAATTCGTTACCTGATATGACCCAAATTTTGCCGGGTTTTTTTTCAAGTTTTCAATGACTTGTAATTCGAAAAATAATTTAGATATACATCTCATATTTTGCACGATTTCATTTCTACTTTGAGGCTACATATATACTTAATTTCATTGAAATCGGAAATGGTCAGGTTGAAATAGATATTTTGGAGTGTGGATTTGACACGGAATGACCCATTGATCGTCTTTGGTGTCTTTTCACCCATATCAAAATAGCGACACTGAATTTTCAGTTACATAAATTTTGTTGTGTTTGCAAGCATAAAAACTAAAAATCTTTTTTACGCTGCTAAAGTTTCTTGTGGATTCGTAAATGTAGCTTTATACCTTCCAGGAAAAGTTGGATGCATTTCAAACAGGAATAGTTAAGAATATTATAATTTTCTTAACTCCTGAGGGGCTCACACGCATATATAAGTTCTGAAACCTGCAGTCTTCCCTTGATGACTTCCATTGAGTTATAACTTCCTTGACCTATATAGAATCTCTCAGCATTTCTTTCAACCAATCGATGTGATTAATTCGTCATTATGTGTGTTGTGAGGTTAAAACAATAGTGCACTACTCGGAAATCTTGTTGACTCTCAGGGTTAACATTTTCTTAAGAAATTCGATGTTTTGATTAGCAATCCGCCTAAAATTGTTTCATTTTGATTTGTTGGAACTATTTTTGTCAATATTTCATTTTGTCAGAAAAATTAAGATAATGTTTCTACTCTCAAGGGTATCACTAATGTATTTGTTTATAAAATGGAAATGAACTGAACTGTTATGAAGTTTCTTGGTTTCCAATTTAAGCATTAGTGTACGATTTCCTACCTAAAAATGATGCTATTGACTGTCATCCTAATTTTAACCTTTTTCGAAAATTTCTTTTTATATGCAATAGAACTTTTATAAGCCCTATAAAAATAGGAAATGATTCTCACACATATAGTTTTGTTATGAGGTTATTGCATCTGTGTGAAAGAAAGATAACTAAATTGAAAAGAAATGACTTCGTTCAAATTGTGTATATCTTCTATCGCTTGTGTTTGCCTTAAATAAGAAAAATATCTAGAAGCCATCTAGCAGCTCAAGTACTTGGTAAACTGCCAAGTTTAAAAATCTCCTTTTTTACGGCCATCATGTTTTGTGCTATGAAATGACGTACCTAACAGCATGATGGATAGCTATTTATTGATTTTAATTCTCTAGTGCAGTAGAACCGATGTTTTTCTCTAAGTATTACTTCCATAAGTTACGTTTGATACGTTATAGTTACCGTTTGGTTGATAAAACGAGAAGAATGTAGATGTTGCATTATTTGCAGGATATAAATAATAATAAATACATCATATATGATCACGAGATCACATCGTTTATATATACATGAAACGGTATGTCCACAGTTTCAGCAGCTTTTGATTGATGACTATAGTATAACGGAAAAACGTTGCAAAAACTACGCATTTTGAAATTTTGTGTTTAGTATGGAAAAGCCATTGTTTTATCCAAACAATGTCTTTCTTTCAATGCATTTCAATCTTTTTATTCAATTTACTAACTATTTAATTACATTGCCTGTCCAATTTCAATAACTATTTCATTTTAACTTGGATAAATAAGATATACTGCATGTTTACTGTTATATGAGTGTGCTGTGTACTATCTGTCTACCACAGTTACTACCCCCACTAGTAACCCTCCTGGTGGTTGTCTCGACGATATACCTCGTCATTGGAAGAAAATTGACCAGATCTTGATTCCGTCATTATAAAAAAATGGACACTATCTTGATTACGAGGTCTATCGTCCATGGCAAAATTGGTCAGAGCTCTATGGACGAGATGTCACGCCGAAACCACTTGGAGGGTTAAGGTCGGTAACACACGAGGCGTTCTGAACAGCCCTTCCCGGGTCGCGCGATCTGGTGGGGAATACATTTTTGTCACACTGGGTAGCGCTTTTCATCAAATGGTGCGGTCCACCATCCGCTACTCAGCCGCGACTAAAACCCTAAAGTAGCAATATCCTTTTCCGCTCTGATTGCCGACAATCGGTCCTTTTCATTGGTTAATCAGCAATCACATGATGACCGACGCCATTTTGGAGCCACCTGCTACGAAAGAAGCGTACGCTAGTCGTAGAAACTAGGTGTAGTGCACTGGAAAGTTTGCTGGCTACCACACACTGTAGCAACATACGACGAAACATGATGATGTGTATTCCGTTTTGTACAGAAAACATGTCGATACGCATGCATATGTCAGCCAATTCAGTGTCGCAGGACTGATGTTTGACCGATCTGCCTTAGGTGAGTGAAGCACGAGGCGATTTGAGCAGGACGACCTGGGTTCTTTTTTTCTTCCTGACAGGGAAGACCAGTTGAACAGCTCGGAACGCGCCACCCAAGTCGAGAGCCAAATCGTGACGAAAGGTAGCGCAACCCAGGTCGTGCTTTACAAATCGTCCCGTGTGTCACCACCCTTTATCTCTTTTACCACAGGGGTGAATGAACTAGCTGTTTCTTCCTATAGTGACCGCTCAAACTTAGTGGTGGGAGAGTTCTCAGCTCGATTCCATGGTCCTAGTTCTATAATTGTAATCATACGACATAAATATTAACTTTCCTTTTACACTTTTTTGATCGAATTATATTTGGAGAGTGGGGTGACAGCTTAGGTGTTGTCCACGGATCTTTCCCTTCGGTATTGATCCCGGACAGTCGCCAATAACCCGTTGTGTTGCTCCAGTGTGACGGTAATTGAACTACCTACTTACACCTTTCTCAAATCATTAATATATGGCAATGATTCGTAAACTAACTTTTATACGGGATATAAATTACCATCAACGTGTAATTTTTGTTGAGCTTATCTTTTACCAGCCCTAGAACTTCATAAAGAACCTCCTACGATCGTGCACACCTAAGTATAAAAGAAATCTTGCGTAATTTGTTTCCTTAATTAATTCAGTGTGCAATAAATGTTCGGCTTGATGTCTCATAATGAATAGAAATGTTAATAACGATAATTATTTGAAGACCTTCCCTGTAAGGTTATTTCATTAATTAATTCATTCGTATAATGGCCAAAGTCAATCATTCGCATGGTATCAAATTTAACTTCCAGATGTAATAAATCCCTATTAATTATTATGATTCAATTTTTTAAAGTCATTATCAAACCGCTCTAATACGAACCGTATTACTTTGTCACTTTATACGGACCGCGCATTTACTTTTCGCAAGGTAATTGATTCGATTGGTAATCACTTGGAAAGACAGAACATGCGTTTTCCAATTAATGAGTTGTTTTTAAACCTAAATTTCTTTACACTAATTTCTTATAAATACGGTAATTAATATTATTGCTTAAGAGAGTGACTTGAAGTTCCGATTTTTATTTATATTTGCGTATTATCTTTAAAACGACGTTTAATTGAAGTAACATTTTGTTTCTTAAAATTTTGTCGAGTAGAAACTTGATTTTATTAGATTGGCTGTTAAATAAATTTGGTTCGTCTATTATATTCAGTTGTAAACGTTGGACATGCGTGTTCGCACTCAGAGAGGGACAACATGTTTTTAATCCTCCAAGTGGTTTTGACAAGATATCTCGTCCATCAAGATCTGACCAATTTTACAACTGACGATATATCTCGCCATCAAGATATTGTTAATTTTTTTATGGTGACCAGATCAAGGTCTCGTCAGTTTTCTTCTAATGACGAGACATCTCGTCCATTAAGATGTGGTCAGTTTTGACTTAATCTAATGTATGCTTATGACGAGATACCTCGTTGACACAACCACCAGGAGTGGTCATAGAGAAGTAAGTAAGGTTGACTGACGCTCCGATTTCTGACCGGTGATTTGATTTTAGTTTAAATTCAGTATGTCATTTCAAAACTGATCATTGATTTCCCTAAAAATAGTCTGATAGAACATGTTGCTTGGTGTACCAATTAATTCTTCGATAATGGATTCAAAAGTTGATTAGTCATGTGGTGAATCTTAAGACTAATTCTGCGAAGGAGACTGATTTGATATCATTATATAACATCAACACACGTAATATGTTCACGTGAAATCTGCAGGTACGAAGTTCCACGTTATTTCAGCTTCTGTCTCACTTCCCATTTCTGCAGATCATACATTTGAAATTTCCTATACTTGAAAATGTCATTATTTTTTGTGTTACAATGGAACCTTTGTAAGTTATTGCACTATTGATATCTTAAAAAAGAATTGAGTTTATAGCACGAATCTATGAACTTCAGGAAAATGCATGAGTATGATTTTAAAGTTGCATCGAATTCAATAAAAGAAATATGGTAGGCAAACGTTTGTTATACTGGAAATTTCTTGTTTCCTACTGCGACACTAAAATGCTCTTTAAAGCTCTATGCACGGAATATACAGAGTGAAGAGAAAAGGACGACTCTCATCTCTTGTTAGTGTCACGATTCGTACATTATTTGCTCCAAAAAGTCTCTAAATATGTCAACCGTTTCAACCTCTGCTTTCTTCTAAATCTTTTCCATACAGCATGATTACTCATGCAAAGAGTATTCAGGCAATTTTGGAGTTTCCCTAGAGGAATATATCTAAGTATTTTATTGGCTATAAGCTTTTGTTTATCAATTGTTACAAAAATATTCGATGTTTCGCTGTTTTTCTCATTTGATGCTGAATTCAAAACGCTGAATCTCTAAGAAGAGTTAAAAGGTCCAATATCGACAACATTAATTTGATTTGCTTAATTTCTATGTATCTTTTATCTGAATATACTGAAGATACAGGTTTGAACTTATTTTAGTCAATAATTTAAGTAGTTTTTAAGTTAAGTCTTACTTCAGTCATTTATGTATGCACTGAAGTAAGGATTTAGTACGATGGCATCAGTATAATCTGATGTTCGTAGAGCATGTTGGGAAGGTTTGTCTTGCCAGACTTTGGTAGCTTCTTGGAAAGGGTTCTTAGAAGTTAGAAAATGTTCATTTTGAGGAAATCGATTTTAGAGTTCAAATTTCCGTTTATTTAATTGAGTTTAGCGTTAGTTTTATTTATATTGGAATTTTTTAATGGGAATTGAAACAGAAAGTATATATCATTTGAAAGAACAAAACAGATTGTCCAAATATAAAAATCTCAGTCGATATAGTTTTTGTGGCTCAGTGGGTTTGCGTTAACAACCAGCTTGTTGTGGGCGGCGAGAGTTCGATTCCTGTCAGGTGCATTCCTCCCTGGGTGTATTTCTCTCTTCTGTGTCAGTAAAACTGGCATTGTGTGTGTCTATTACTTGGTATTGTATGCCGTGTCTGGCGCAGCATGGCCAAATATGGCCCTTGTGCCATAAACCCCCCAAAACCAACCATTTACTTTAAGTTGTTTGGCGTAGCTTGGCTCAATATGACCCTTACTCCATTACAACCGAATCAAGTCTATACTTTTTAAATTTTGAATTTCCAACTCCCCTTAAAAGGGACACATTACCTCGTAAATAAACCTCCATAGAAATGGCTTTGTCTTTCCTCAAAATTGAGAACAGTTCAGATTAACGTGATTTCACACCAACAATTGAAGTTCCCTCCTTGCTGCTGCCATCCTTTATGGCACAACCCCTCAGGGGCACATCTTCTTTAGGTGTACCACGTGCTTCATGAACCCAAGGTATCCTAGAGATCTATTCTTTTCCCATGGGGTTTCCTGCCTCCGGTACACATGTGGAACTCGACCCTAGGATGCCCAGGCGATTTTTTATATTTTTTCTCCATCCTTTCTTTTCAAAATTACTCGACATCGTCTGTCTTGTGTTTGGCGTAGCTTGGCCATATATGGCTCTTGCGCCATAAAAACCCAAACCAACCTAGCTGTTTTGACGATAATCCTTCATCTTATTTCTATCATACTGTCGATTTTTCGAGTGATGTGGGTTCAGATATTTAACTGATTTGGTAGGTTTGACTTTCTTGGGGCAAAGGCCATATTGGGCCAAGCTGTGCCAAAGGCAGGCAGACAACGTCAAGTAATGGATATACACATATACAAGAAAAGTTTTATTGACTCCAAAAAGAGAAATGCACTCAAGGAGGTTTGAGGATTGCAAACACCAGTTTAGAGGTTTACGCTCATTGAGCGAATGCTTATACTATTGTTCGCGTTATCAGTCCTCGGTCTATAGAGGCGGCCACACACACACACACACACACACACAACTTGCAGTTATCACTCAAAATCACTTATCCCCTTAATAAGCCGCATCACACTTATTATTAAAGGGCTCATGGCAACATTATAAGAGATTATAAGACAGATTGAAAATTCCTTTATGAAAAAATTTAAAACGAAGTATTCTAGAGGATCAAAATTTTTGTCTGATTGAAAAATGAATGAATGCGTAATACTTAAATGTTTAAGATAACATTGCCCTTTGAATAATGAATGAATCAATACAATTTAGGAATTTTGAAAATTTCGAAAGTTAGCTTATCACTACGTTGCCCGGCGCCCTATTTTGTGTTTACATTGCACAAAATGGTCTGTTGAATTCAATGGATCAAAATAATCAATCACTCTTTTTCGTTTTAACTTGCAAGAAACTTGTCAATGCTACACATTTTACAATCAAATATTGCAATACACTTCTGGTGATATTTCTTTTTTCACACGGAGCCGCCGGGTCTCTTATAAGTAATATTACGACAAATTTAATATGGTACGTTCCTCCCAATTTTGTCTGAATATTCTATTTCCCGTTTGCAATTTTATTCTGTTCCCAGCGGGAACAGTGACCATCAAACTGTCATTTAAGATTAAACTTGAAACGCCGTTGAAAAGACATTTGTATCACTTTTCAAATAATGGTCGAAAGAAGCTAATAAGATACTTGCCAAGACCATCTTTCTTGGAAGGAGCATTGTTTACTGGGCTGTTTTTCCTACACAGACTCATACATAAATACATGACTATATCCATCTGTGTAGAGTCAGCCGCCTGTTGAGCGGCAATGTTTGCTGCCTTGTTTTAAAAGCAACGTCAAAAAGAAACTCAGAAATGAAAGGTCTAAGAAAAGGAAGAATATTCGACAAGACATTGGCATAGATGCCAAACAGTCGCGGCTTTAACTCCCAGCATACGAGTGTCAAAATAAGATTTCGATTGCGTTCCATGTCAGAAATTTCGACGGGGAAAAGAATATATTCTCCGCATCTTCTTGTACAACCTGCCCTCTTATTCCGTTTATTTCAAACGGACCCGTTTTTGCAGACTCTGAGCGCGACGTGGAATTTCAATTTTCCCCTCCCTTTTTCTTCTACCTCCAGTGTTAGAAATCAGGATTGCTTCTTCGAAATTGTACACTTGAGTTCAAAATCGTGTAGAGAGGAAGAGCCCCACTTGCTCCTGGAGCCGAGTTTCCAGACGACAAACACAACATACGGTGCATCTCCAAATTCGACGCTGGAGTTTATTTCTTTCCAACAAAATCGTTGTTGTCGAGTAACAACGGAATGGAAATCTTACTTGAATCTACTAATAGTTCGGCTCAAGTCTTTTGTTATCTCCAAAGCTATATTCGAATGATTTAGGATTCTAATTGTTCTGGCATCCTGGAGCTGACGCCAGGAATGTGTTGCTCATGACACTGTAAATTAGTTTTATCGACGCGAATAGAATTTAATAAGACTTAAGAATGCAAGTGCAGTGGTCCCGTTTTATGTCTATCCGGAGACCATAACTTACCTCAAATCCTCTTTTGATTGCAGGAATAAAGTCTGAAAACGCTTACGTTTTGCACAATAGTGGAATTTATCTTCCTATAAATTGTGTGTCGAAATTTAGAGGTGCGTATTTCTTTAAACATAAAATGGCGTAATTAGTATGCAACGTTTTATGCGTTAGTGCTTGAATGTTTCTCTACCTTCAGACCTCTTTTAGCTTTCCTGAAATATTTTTCTTATAAAATAAAGATGACATTAGAGCGAAAACTCAAATGTTAAGTTACAATTTTTGAATCGGCTTCATTTATACCTTTAGTTCTAATCTAGTTTGATTAAGATTTTCGCCATAATTTTAACCCGTACAGTCACGTAGAGTTTCTTCTGTATGCTGCAAAACGGCCCTGCATTGGGAGCCTCAACTGCCATCTTCTGGAATATATAGTTCTGCAGTTTTGCAACATGCATTTACATTCCTTCTACATATAAAACTAGAAATTAATATTTTTTTAAGACATGGTGGTATTGGCAGCCAGTCTGCGACGGGTCACTATTTTACATGTTTCATCTTCATTGATTGCTGTTTTCATTTGAAAAATTTGTTTTCAACACGGTTTTATTGTCTTGTGTTTGGTGCAGCTTGTCCTTTACTGGACCTTGCACCAAAAAATTTAAACCCGCATGCGACAAAACACGCGCATGCGCACTCCGTTTCTGCACCGGAAACATGTCTGTATGCATGCGTAGTTAAGCAAATTTAGCAAGACACATGTTGAACCAATGTGTGACTTGTCTAAACCAACCAACTTACTTGCCTTCAATGACTTTCCCAAGTTGGCGCCGCTATTCCTAAAATTTCCTTTGTTACAAATTGACCAATAGACATACAGACCCCGAATAGACATTTAAGAAACCAAGGTAATAAATATGTATCTTATGTCCGACTTTTCGAAACTGTCCCCTGCCCCAGGTGAGTAAGAAGAAATGTCTTAAAAAGCAAAATTCGTGGTATCATAAGAATACTTAACATTTAACTCCCAAGGGAAAGAAATCTTGAAATTGTGAAAAATATGTGAAAGCAATATTCCTGTGGGCAAAATACTTTTGGTGTTGGTCGAAGTTAGTACGGTGCTTGATATATTCACTATTTTTTCTCTGGAGCTTATTCGTTTATCCCCATATTTTCCTCCAGTTTCTGTTTGGAAAACTCAAACATGATCGTTGCATTTTCGTGAGTATGAAAAAGGTAGTGTAGTTTCTTCTGGGGAAAAATTCATTTTTCAACTGCAAAATAGTTTCGCCCTATTTGTTCCTCTTCGTTTACTTTTGCGAAACTAAACGTGATGGGCGTTTTTATAGCATTTTTTCGGGATCTGTAAAGTGATGGTTTGTTTCTATGCTGTGACTGTAAATAGTTTAAAATATATGTTCAGTTATCTTTTTTTCAAGTTTCGAAACTATTTAAATTAAATAAACTTGATGTTTTAGGTTGTTTACTAAACAACTCAAACGTATGAAGATTTGTTATACATGTCTAAATTTATTCAGAGCTTTTCCTTTTTTATTTGAAATATTTTGAGTATATTTTGCTGAAGGTTCGAGTATAGGATGTGCCTAAGGTTCATGGTTATTTATAGTGAGTTCGATATGCCTTTTTACCAAAGGAGCTTCGTAAAGAATTCTACCCCAATTATGTCACGTTACACTGAAAATAGCTCAACTACATACTTTCTACAATTCGTAATAAAATTATTAACGTGTGTGGGTGTAATTTTAGAAAGTTATACCATTATGCTACTAATTTTTCCTTTTAAAACTCGACAACCAAAAATATATGTAGTCATGTATAAATAATGTAATAAAATTCGTAACCAATGAGTAAACAGAGATGCATAAATTGAAAATTTACTATGAGCATCCATAGATCTTAAGTAGAGATCTATATAATTTATATAGAGATATGATATTTACTACCAGAGAAATTAGTATGAATGTTATACAAAGATCAATGGATTATCCATCTATAAATCCTAGTAAAATAACCGTAACCAAAATCTGAGGCAGAAAACTAAATCAATAATCAATAGCAGCAGATCGCCCAGTGTCATACAAAATACATCTTTTTTATTCAAGCTTAAAAAAATGTCATGACTGAAGAATGGAAAGTTTCAGTGTCCGTGTAATTACACGAACCCATTAGTGGTTTCGTATGTAGCTCTACTGGCATTTTTGTTTGCAACACAATGGTTAATTAGACCCCATTAGGGTAAGAGATAAGCGTTTATGAAGTATAAATAATTTCTTTGAAGCGCTATAAAAATGTTATCTTGCTAAGAGAGACTTTCTGTCAAGCTAAATGAAGACAGCGGTAGTGTTTCTGCGGCTGACGTTTTTCCGGATGTGACGTCTCGGAATAATATTTCACCACGTCGCCATGAAAATTCCGAGTTGATATATGCTAGTTGATTGGTCAAATCCAATTAAATTAGAAGCCAAACCTCACCAAAACAGCGATAAAATACATTTGTAACCCTCCTGGTGTCTCGACGAGGCATCTCGTCAATAATAGCAAGACTGACCAGATCTTGACGGACGAGATATCTTGTCAAAACCACTTGGAGGGTTAAAGTAACCACGATATGTATCATGCGAGAGCATTTGGGTAGTGGAAGTAAAATCTTCGATTTCCGTTTCTTTTGTTTATTTACACTGAGAATCTGTTTCATTGAAAACATTAGAAAAGGCATTCACATACAGCATGCGAACTGTTTTCGGATTCGAACTCGAGTTAAGTCGACAAATTTCTAAAGCTCGACGCTTTTAGTATAGAGATATAATATTTGCTACCAGTGAAATTAGTAGGACTGTTATAAATGTTCTGTTACTGTTATACAAATTAATGACTTGTACACGTTCGGCCACTGGTGGGATCTACTTTTATATTTGGAATTCATATTTCATTCATTTCCTAACTGAAACTAGTTCTTGGTATAAACAATAGTTAATACCATCTATGCAAATTAGATTAAATCAGATATAGATACTATTAAATACAATTTTTCTGCAAAGAGTTGGATTCAAGGAATGGGTTACTGATGAACCACTCTTTAGCTCACAGATTTTTTAAAATAAAATACAATTACCTTCAAATACACAAATATGAATATACATTTTGACAAAATGTCTTGTAACTAGTTTGATTCAGTTATGAAAAGTGAAATAAACGTTCGGCCACATGTTGCATAGACTCGGTATAAATTAAAAAAAATATTTAATTGATACCAAATCTGACATATTGCTTTCTTGAACTCTTAAAAGGATTTCACAATGAATTAATCGAACGTCTAAAATTCTTATGGAAATCTAAAATTCACAAATTTCCATCACTCGGTATGGCTGAAAAACTAATTAGTTTTAGTGCAGCTTTTTTTATTCCAGTATTTCGTTGCTATTTGAAACGAAAAGTGCCTTCTTTACAAAAGAAATGGAACTAATCGATGAATATTTAAAACACTCATATTTTCAATAATTTTAAGAATCTTCCTTAACAGCTTTGAAAAGATTTCGTTCTTTTATTACTTCTTTTTCTGCAGATGAGTACAAAGTTGTTATCCATATTGTTTTTCGGTATTTTATTTTCCATACCACTCCATTCTTACTTGACAAACCAACTACGAAAATAGGTGCTTGAATTAAAATATACCGAATTCTAGTTTTGCCTAAAGTGAAGCAAGTCACCATTTGGTACCTATTCGTACATTTGACAGAACGCTTTAGGTCGTTTTTCTACTAAAATGAGATTGGTTAGTTGGTTTTGAGTTTTATGGTGCAAGGGCCATATTTGGACAAGCTACAGGAAACACAAGACACAACGTCAAATAAATGGACAAACACACTAGGAAAGTTTTACTGACTCAGAAGAGAGAAACACTCCCTGGAGGGATCGAATCAGCTCCGCCTACAACTCGCAGATTACTAGCGCAGCGGGTGACCCCACTAAAATAAGGAAATATATATATTAAAAAAGTTAATATGATACATAAATGATATACAATATATATATATATATATATTCGATCACTATTCAAACTCATTAAAGTTCAAGCAAAGCAACGCATAAAAGCAAATATTTTTTGAGTTATACTCTCATTTAACCCCACTGTATTCTGCATAAAAACAGTGAATGCCGGAATTATTTTTGCACAGGTCGCTCAAAACCTTTTTCTTATTACATAAATTATCTAACAAGAAGCATTTCTACTGTTATAATATCTAATATAAAGTACAATGTATAAATTTGCTCATTACTCAAACCATTAAAATTTAAGTGAAGCAACGCATAAAAACAAATGTTTGAGCTGTTATATTCTCATTTAACCCCATTACATACTGCATACATAATGCCGGAATTGTTTATACACGATTTTTTTCAAAACATTTTTCTTAATTACATAAATTATGCAACAAGAAGCATTTCTACTGTTAGAATATTTAATGTGAAGTACAATGTATAGATTCGCTCATTACTCATACCCATTAAAATTCAAAAGAAGCAACGCATAAAAACAAATGTTTGAGATGTATTCTCATTTAACCCCATTACATTCTGCATACATAAACAGTGAATGCCGGAGTTATTTTTACACGATACGTTCAAAACCTTTTTCTTAACTACATAAATTATCCAACAAGAAGTAGTTCTACTTTTAGAATATTTAATATCTTCTCGAATCCTTGTATACGATTAAGGAGATAACGGTAAGAATGCGATAAATATTTGAAAACGAATAGATCAATTTTCAGTTTCTTTTTAAGAATCCTCCGGAGGAGAGGAATCTGAAATTTTCCTTTTATTGGAATAAAAAAATGGGTGGTAACAAGGACTTTATCTACACTAATCCGAAGTATAAAAAGCAGTATCGAACTGTCCCCCAAACCTTACGTGAAAAACTTCTCTCAATTAAAGTCCATTTGTGCCTCGATAAACTTTTTTGCGTTGCCAACGGTAGAAAAACGTAGAGTAGAATAAAATATTAAAAGCGATCCCAGCGCTAAAGAAATAAAGCAGCATTAATGATCATCGAAGGGAACGGAGGGGAAACGAAGATTTTCGATGAAGATGCAAAATTCCGAAGCAACAAGACAAAAAACGAAACCCCAAAAGGAGTCCCCAACACTGCGAAAGGTGCGAACTGCGATACTTCCGTCGAAAATTCCATCAGTTGGTGGGTTCCACCCCTCCCCCAACACATAAAACAGCCTGCAGATCGTTAACGAAGAAAATATAACGCATTTCAATAAAGACTTTAACAAGTAATTTATCATCTAAATGCCCCGACTGAAAAAGTTCAAAAGAGCAGATATCTGAGATAATTCCGAAGCCTCCTCGAGATGGTTTTGGGGGTTTTTCACTCGCTCTTTTTCAAGAGGTGGATGAGCAAGGCTGAGGTTAAAAGCAATAGAGAGGGACCTCCATATCGAATCGAAGAGTCTCCCATTCCTGCAGCGGTTTGAACCAAATCAAGGTTTTATGGGAACGTCAATTAAATGACATCTGAAAGGCGCTCGTGTTTTTTTCACTCCAGCCAGCTTTTTACTTCAATCCTCGAGCGATATTTTCTCGGGGAACAATGGAGAGCGGGAGTTAAAGAGTGGAGGGATTTTAAAAGAGGGAAAGAAACAGCTCGACTCCTCATTTTCTTAACGATGCCCCAGTACCGGATCTCACAGGGGCGATAAATGAATGTGCCAGTCTGCAAAATTACCTTATCAGACTTCCATCTCCGAAAGGCGCTGCAATATAACATTAACAGTTTCAGCGATAGCTTCGCAGTTTTTGTTATTATTTATTTCGTTTTCCCTTCAAAGACATTCGATGCTACATTTCACAAACAGATAACGGCTATGATAAGGCGTTCGGAAAATTCAAGTAACTTCTGCGAAAGACGTTTTTCATTACGGTTGAATACTTTCGTTTTATCGTGCGCGTAAATCACCACAGGGCCGCGCGTCACTCCAGTTTATTTCCTCGGGAAAATAATATAAACAGGATAATACCTGGGGAAAAAATTGCCTGCCTTTATTCTTTTATTGCTCTCTGTAAGTGATAATGATTGAAGCACGTTTTGGATGGCCGAAATTCGGGACGGAATATTAAAGGCACAAACCTCATCTGAAGAGGATGATGGTTTTAATTTTCTCTGGCTTTCAATATCACTCAACTAGGATCGATAGCAATAAAAGATAAAACTTAGCAAGGAAGGGCTACAAGAACTCAGGGCCCTTTTCCTCTTTGGATTAAAACTGCCATCTTGCATGAATATCGTGATCATGAAATTTGATGAAACCATATGTATGAGACATTCATTTTGGTTTGTGTTTGATTAGTCGCCCTATGTTCATTGCTGCTGGAAGATCAGGTATTGATGTATATATACTTCAAAGTATATCTTGTCCCGGAATGCGTTTAATTGGAAAACAAACTCATAACAACTAAATGGGAATGGTCGGCATGTCTTTATTCTCTTATTGGAATAATAATGGAAGCGCGTTACTGATGGACAAAATTTGGAATGGGTTATTAAAGGCACTAACCTCATCTGAAGAGCAATGACGGTTTTAATTTTCTCTGGCTTTCAATATCTCTCAACTAGGACCGATAGCAATATAAGATAAAACTTAGCAGTGCTTGGCAGAGGGCGAGTAGGGCTCTCTAATTAGATGAGAGAATGCATTACTGAAAAAATATTTTGTAATATACATTCTGCAAAAAAAAAAAAATAGAAAACCCCCAAACCAGTGTTTGATCGGAATGAAGCTTAGCATGTGTGATGGACATGAAGAGCAAGAGAAATTGCCACAATATAAAATCTAGAAGACTATCATTGTGGAATTGCATTAGAAAATACTTAGATTAGTAGATTGTAAAGTCAGTCTGGTGGAGATACATGCTGGTATACGGCATGACATGGAGTTCTTATGCTATCCTGTGGCAAATTATGCCAAGCATTCTGTTGCTCCAGATCCCTTATATTTAGAGGTTGGTCAATTGACGGCCTTGCATATCCCAGACATGTCCTATGGGAGTCAGATTTGGGGTTATCTCTTTTCCAAGGGTGGGTTTCAACAACACGGAAGCACTCCTAGGAGAGGCGTGCAGTGTGACCGGGCATATTTGTACTGGTAAATAGCCCCTTGGATCCGTGATATAAAAGTTAAAACCTTTGTTCAGATATTCGTATCTTGCAATTGGACAAGATGATAATTTTATTTTCTTAGATCGGAAAGGGGTATGCATAATAATAATTCTTAACCTACTAAGTTAAAGAATCCGGAATGATAAGTTAAAGAATCGACAAAATTAATTTTGAAACAGCATACAAATCTTGATACAAATTTGTAGTTTTCACAGTGCTCCTCCCAATAGTTTCTTGAAAAGTTTCATATTAGTCTAAAATGGATGGAAATGGGAGGAAGATTTTAAAAATAAGCTCGAAAAAAAATCAAATTAATTATTTTATTTAATAAGTACTGTTGAAAAAATAATTAGAAAAGCTTTCTGTGTGTGTTCATTTATGTTCATTGGACCGCGGTGGCACAGTTGGAAGGGTCGCGGATCAGCAACCGAAAAGTTCTGAGTTCGAAACTTGATCCAACCAAAGATCGTTGTGTACGTGGGGGCTGGTGCACGTGGCCTCAAATGTCCTCACGTTGGCGTGGTGTGGAAATTTGGAGAGTGGGGTGCCGCTCGTTGACCTCGTTATCTGACCGTGGTTGAGAGAGATCACAGCCAATCGGATGTAGAAGATTATTAATAACACATATTAACCCTCCAAGTGGTTTCGACGATATATCTCGTCCATCAAGATCTGACCAATTTTGTAATGACGAGATATCTCGTTATCAAGATATTGCCGATTTTTTGACGGTGACGAGATCAAAATATAGTCAGTTTTCTTCTAATGACGAGATATCTCGTCCGTCAAGATATGGTCAGTTTTTTTAATGACGAGATATCTCGTGTTGAAACAACCACCAAGAGCGTTAAGCAAATCATCATAATCAGTTATTAGTCTACACTCAAAGCCAATTGTTTACGTGATTTCGGGATAAGTAACTGATATTCGATCGAAAACAGATTAAAATCAAAAACGAGCCCTATCAAAATAACGTATCTCAATTCCGACCACTAAATGGCGGTAATATTCGTTATCACGTTTCAATGGCCCTACGAGTAGTGACATAATAAAATCGGAGGAAATAAACGAATGAAACGAACCCAACACACAAAAAATAAATGCAACGACAGAGTCAATATAGATAGACATAAAAAGGAAGGATATCTCGCGTTATACAACTGTCACTACGTCAGTGCCTTAAGAGCCAACTTAAAAGTTTTGCAAATACTATTCTTGACATTCAAGAAAGAACTTAAGAGGAGAGGAGAGAAAAAAGTGTGACAGTACGATAAGAGTAAGCAGAAAACGTTAAGTGTTTGGTACAAAAGGTTTTTCTATGAGTATAAGCGATGCCTTCTTTTTCTGGATAATTGCCAATGCCCTATAACTCTTTACGGAATTTTCAATCTCAAGTTCTCTGCATTCAAGACTCTTAAGGAAGTTAAAAATAAGTGTTGATGGGTACCAGAGAATACGTTTCAAAGGCGGCTAATTTAAGGAGACAGGTTCTTCGATTCTGATGATGCTAAGTGGCTGGAAATTATTGAATAATCGTGTTACAGTACAGCTCTCAAATAAGAATAGAGTAATTTAATCCTTCAAGAATTTCCGCGAAGTCTCGAGGAATGTGAAAAGAAATTAGGAGGAAGGCAATTTTTTTCCCATGATGTAATTATTATCATGTTAAATAGCAAGCAAGAGGGAGACGCGATAAAGGGATTGATTTCGAAACGTCGATCCGGTTAATGCAGTAATGAAGCATCCTTTCTAGATTGGAGATATGCCGAAGTTTGCATATCAACTCAATCGCAGTCTCCCAAACTAATAAGTGAACAGGATTCCTACTCATTTGTGTAACAGAAATTCAAGCACTTTCAAAATAAATTTCAAGGACTTGATTTTGTTAATGACGAGCGTTAATTTTACCAGACTAAAAACTGACACGTGTAATACACGAAAATTTTGTATTGAAGGCGACTTTTTTCCCTCGATGTAATTATTATCATGTTAAATAGCAAGCAAGAGGGGATGCGATTTGGAGATTGATTCATCCGTTTAATACAAAAATGAAGCATACGTCTAATCGCTTCCAGAGGTTACATGAGGGTCTTTGGTTGAACAGAAACATTTAACAAGTTTGCTGCCTTTTGGAAAACAAATGTGAATTCTCCAAATCGAGTTACGTTCTGCTGGTCAAAAAAGACATGTGATAATAAAATTCATATTTTATTTGCGAGACAAATTGCAGTCATTTATCATCTCAGACTTTTCTTTTATACAAGAGACAGCTGTAACGGATTAGCAACCGAAGGGTTGCGAGTTCGAATCCAACTTAAGACCGCCGTGTTCAAAGGGGGCTGGTGCACGTTAAATCTGTCGTGGCCTCATATGTCCTCAAGTTGATGTGGTGTGGAAGTTTGGAGAGTAGAGTGCCAGCTCAGTTGTCGACCTCGTTATCTGACCGTGGTTCAAAATTATATGGTGTTGTCTTCGGACTTTCCCTTCGGTTTGATCCCGGACCGTCTCCTGTAGCAAGTGTTGCTGCAGTGCGACATTAATTGAAATACCTACCTACCTTTATGCAAGTCCAAAGGTATAAATACATACAGAGGGTTAAATACTTTTTATTGCGTAACAATTCACCCGTTGTTTATTCACTTAGATTATCATGGCAGTTCATGTTTGAAATCTTAAAATCTGTTAGAGCTAGAAACATCACAACGAAACCTCAGGAACGAGAAAGCTACTTTTGTGGGACCCACTATTTTACCCATTACAGAACATTCCAACCGCATAATATATAACTAGTTTCGTAATTTCGTAAAGTGAGCTGAAAATTTGTAGACATTTTAGCTCTAGTGTAATTGTCGCGGAAAAGGTTTTTGTCTACTTGTTCTGAGTTACTCTTCAATTGAAATATTATCTGACCGTGGTTCAAATTATATGGTGTTGTCCTCGGTTCTTTCCCTTCGAGATTGATCCCTGACCGTCGCCAATAGCCTGTTGCTCACGTTAATTAATTACCATTGAAGTATTATGAAGGGATATATTATTTTTTATATCAACACTACCAGTAAATTTACGAATCATTTTGATATGAAATGCATGAAAAAGCACAATTATCTTGTAGAATTAAATGTCTATAGATACAATTCTTTATTACGCGAGTCTGGAGCTACACGTCATGGTTCAAAATGACGTGTTGTCCTTGATTCTTTCCCTTGGGATGGATCCCTGACCGTCGCCAATAGCCCGTTGCTCACGTTAATTAATTACCATTGAAATATTATGAAGGGATATATTATTTTTTATATCAACACTACCAGTAAATTTACGAATCATTTTGATATGAAATGCATGAAAAAGCACAATTATCTTGTAGAATTAAATGTCTATAGATACAATTCTTTATTACGCGAGTCTGGAGCTACACGTCATGGTTTAAAATGACGTGTTGTCCTTGATTCTTTCCCTTGGGATGGATCCCTGACCGTCGCCAAAAGCCCGCTGTGTTGCGACGTTAATTAAAATACCTACTTACCTGCCTCATAGTAGGTAGGTAGCTGGTGATGGTTCGGGATCAATCCTCAAGGGAAAGAACCGAAGGCAACACTACGTCATTTTGAACCACGGTCAGATGACGAGGCAACACCTGAAATGGCATCCCACTCTCTAAACTTCCACACCACGCCGAAGTGAGGATATTTAATGTCCCATTTGTGCGTCTTTGGTTGGATTTCAAGTCTCTTCTTTTGCTAAACGTTACTCTTCCAAACGGCCTTTTTACCATGAGAAGAATTTACAGTGTAAACAAACATAGCAGACGGAAGCTCGCTACCCAAATACTCTAGCATGATACAGATCGGTGTTACCTT